>JACATO010002140.1:167500-337500 GCA_018389105.1 Nautilus pompilius
ATAAGCACTTTAATAACAATGTTCATTATTTTAAGTAAACTATTAAATAAACATGTACATAAGTTCAGCTCCTGCTCTAGTCAAGTAGCTGTCACAAGACAAAAACGTGTGTCTAATCTGACAGGAAAACCGTAGAAATTTATATAGATATAATTTTTCAGTAACTTCAAGTAGATACCATGCAAAGACTTGACAACTTTAATGTATATTTAATTATTATGCAAATTCCATCTTTATCTATACTTTTCACTGATGTCAAGCAAAATCGATTCTGCTTATTTTTTATGTGCAAGTCAAGGATTACATAATAATAAAGATGATTTAATACATGTCTTGCATAGGTTAATATTATTAACTGCCTGCGAACGACATGCTAAGGTAGAATACTTGTCTGTAAATCCTTCTTATCAGTAAATACTTTAAATTTCTTGTAAAGATGGATTTCACCTGTCATAAAGGCGCCAGTAAACAAAATTACCAGTGCATTCCGTAAATATCGTGTAAAGATGAACTTTGCAAACCTTTAATGTGAAAGTAAATACGATCCGAAATACGATCAGTAAATGCTAGTAAACAGAAGGGTAGACTTATTAATATTCAGTTAATATAATGTAAGGTTAAATAATCCCCACTGATTCAGTAAGCATGATTTAGAATCCATTTATGTATCAGCACATGCTAGAAAATATCATGATACTGCTGGAAGTTTCTTATCTTGAATGAATCAGTAAACATTATGAAAATGACTTGAGTTTATCTTTATTAAAAATGACATAATGTGAAGTAAAGGTGGACTTTACTTATCATTACTAACAAGAGAGTTTGTCTAAAACATCAGTTTCTACTATTTTATAAAAAATTCAAATTGCTCATCCAACAAGAAAACTATATATATATATAATTATCGAAGCACACAAAGGATACGAACAATGGGTAATTGCTACTGAAAGACCTGAATAATACATAGTCAATAAATTATTATAGAAAATATACGAAAATAAAACGAATATGTTTTACAGTACATTAGTATTTCATATGCGAGCCCTTTTCTCTGTGTAGAGCAGGTCCCTTGTTTTCATGCTCATATACGGGTTATCATTGTATGACTGTAGAATTTTGTTCCAAATATTTTTAGCACTTAATACAAACCAGTAGAGGTGTTTGGTTGACGCCTGACTTCCTCAGTGGCCATATAAGCCATGTGATTTCAGTAATGTTCCTATGAGATGACCAAAATCGGATGAATCGTGGTGTCTTTTATAAAAGCGATTTGGCTAGGCGCTAACTTGGCAGATATATGATGCGGTTGATCGACAGTATTTTCAACAGATCAGCCGGGCTTCTTATGGGAAGTTGCGGTTTGTGCCTGGTGTCAGATGGGACTTAATGGCCACCGGAGGAAATGTAAATCCGACATTCCCCGAACCTCGAATAACTTTCTTTTTCGTTTTTCAAAAATTGACGAGACGGTGACGGTGATGGTTGTGGGGGGGGGTTGGAATTGTTGTTAATCTCTCGGAGAGAGGCACGGACCTTGATTTATGTTAAAAAAAGGGAAATCAACTTTCTGGAGGCGGAAGAGAGCAATGGTAGTCAGCAAAATTCTCACAGTTCTGCCACCTGTAAGATGGGCTGGTGGGAGCCGTCTGAAGTCTCGTTATTGCCAATAGCGGAGAGAAACGTACGGATATAGCGTGCGACATATTTTAACTCTTTGCAGCGCACACGTCGCCGCCTCCCCGTCATTTCTAAACAGCCTTTCAGAACTGGTACCTGCGGCCTCAGCCGTTCCCACCAGCTGGAGAAGACGGAAGTTGAATTATAGTAAGTCACATCGCTTACCATCGCTGTGACCGACTTTTCCCTCCCTGTAAACCGAAAACACACCACCTGGCGACAGTAAAGACGATTTGATAACTCGAAGAAAAGAGCAGGGTCAAACATATACCGTGTGCAAAATGTTAGCCTAACTTAGGGCCCCCCTGAATACAATTTGAAGTTTATTTTCAGCACTATGGTGTACACTTATTTATTTACTTTTTTTTTGGAAAAACTGCTTTTATATTGAATGTAACCCATAATATATAACTGTAAATACAGCAGAATATCCCGAATTCCCCAAATCGGCCGTTATTATGAATTTACGTTCATCTCTTTTTGCACGCTGCTTTAAATTAGAATAATATCGGTTCCCGACGTGGTGTCCACAATTTGATATAGGTAACTTTCTTTAAGCAAACATTATTCAGATTAACGATATTCATTTTTTAAAAAAAGGTATATAGATTTACCCGTAGCGACACAAATCGGCCATAACATAAGCAGATTTACGGAACCACTATAAAAATAACTCTTTTACATTAAAGACTAAAAAAATATCTCTGACTAAACAAGGGATAAGGAGGGGCAGACAAACATCAAAATGGCTTGCAATTTATTGGTTCGTTCCAGTATTGATTCGGAAGGCAAGACGAAAAAAAAGAAAAGAAACAGGTTTGCGCTTAACGATTGTTCGATAGAGCTTTTGAAGTAGAGGAAACGACCGTTACAAATGTTTCGAATCTTTCTGATACACAAAGGGTTACCGCAACAGATGAAAAACGCTTTATTATAGAGTGGTTTTATAGAAAAAAATAAATCAGTTTGGTGAACTGTTGCTGCATTATATATATATATATACACACACACAAGCGCGCGCGCGTGCGTACACCGTGTTACCAAGATTATTGCATAATATATATAATGAATGTTCACGGTGTATTTTACAATGTAAAAATGCATTTTTATCATAATAGAGCCGATTAAACATTGTTCTGATATTTATCGTTCCTTTGTGCCGAATATCCCCTTAATGTAATAAAAGAAAGACAGCTTAATAAAGCAGTAATCTTCAGCGAATATTCACTTCAAAATATTGTTATTTTAGGTTATTTTTACACAGGAAATGAAAGGTAAGAAACACATATTAAATGTAACATGCATAATGTTGCGTATAAAATTATTATATTTCTCAGATGATTCAATAATTTTTTTCCCACTACTGTATAAAGAATTTGTAGAGGTCTCATGTTTTTACTTCTGCATGACTTACTTCTTTAAAGGTGATCATCTTTACTTGAATTACACGGTATTTGTGAGACGAAAGACCCATTTTACACATCAAAGACTAACACCACGCATGAATGGCTTTCACGATTATTTACAGACGGAGGATGCTTTTTTCCTTTGGTCTAGTTTGAGAAACATTAACGTGGCTATCGTGAGACATTTGCAAAAATAATTTAAAGGTAAACACTATAATGTGTCATGCTTAAAGTCCTCTTTAACTTGTAGCCATATGACAGCATATATGCTACCTTTATCGATAAGGATTTGTTCGATTTCCGCCTTAGTTTATGGTAAAAGTTCCTGAGGGGTACACCAGTGTTGTCTGTGAGAATGAACAAATTTGGAATTTTGAAGCTCCACGATGGCTGGCGTTTCCTGGTAGTAACAAAATTAAAACCGTACTCAAATTTAGTTCAGTTTCACGAGATGTAATCCGCAATGCTATACAATGGCTATAGTAGTACTTGCGTTGTCGTGTACTCATTACAGCTTTTGGGGATATTCTGATAACGGTGACAAATCAGGATACATGGGCGATAACTCTGTTTGGAATTCAACTCTTTTTTCTCCCCCCCACTTTGTTTTCGATGGCGTTGGACACATGGCAAGTTTTAGAAATCGAAGTCATTTTTTGTCTCCGATTTGGGAAATGGCGCCTCATCAGCGCTGAACTGATGTGACGGAAAATTGTTCAAAAATAATAGTTCTGACTATTGAAATCAGCAAGAAGTTGCTGAAACTAGTCTTTAAGGAAGGAAATGATGAAAGATTCTGTGCAACTTCATTTAGCTAAAAATGACTTAAGTAGTTCGGATTCATTATAGAAGTCGAAATAATGGGTCAAACACCAAAAAATATTTGAAAAGGCAAAAAGTGTTAAAATTCGTTAATGCTAAAGGATTATGAATAATAAGGTTCGTGTGGAAAACAATTGGGATTGTAATGATATTTCTTATAATTGTATTGCACATAATTTTGACGTGAAGTTTGCGTTCTGAATGGATCTATATGTATTTTTAAAATTTTTAGGCAACTATACTGAGATCGCTGTCTAATCGGAGAATCCTTCAAGGTTGTGCGGTGGATGCTTTTGATACTGAGAATAAACGACCAAAGAGAAAAGCAAAAGAAGCAATCCAATCTTAGACCACCCACTACAAGTTTAGCCGCCGAGAACTTCCCAATAAGCTTTAAAACAGATTCTACCATTGGATCCAAACTGATAATTAACTGGTAGGTTTTCCTACGTCTGAAGTTTACTTCAGTAAGTTGGAGAGAAACACTACAATCAGTTCTTCATCCACAAGGCAACTGACACTGCGATATTTTTCTGAAAAAATGACTTTCATCAAGACTGTGATCAATAAAAATGATATGCTGCATTTTATTGGGAAACAGTGAAATCTTGTCAAAATAAGAGCAGAAAATGGATTCAGGCAGCAAAAGAAGCAAGTTCCTGTCACGGCTTGATCACCTGTCTTATATAGGAGCACCTGACATCACAGCGGAAATAAAAAGTAAGAAGCTGCTCTCCGAGGAAAAGGAAGGAAGTGGACATCCACTTTCATCATGATCAGCGTGGCAAGAGAAAGGGATTTATGTCTAGACATGATAAGAGATTTGAGAGTATGGCACATCACCAAGCTGTCATACTAAAATGGGGAAAGCGACATAAGAAAATAGAAAGAGAGGGGGTAAGTGAGACAAGAGCAAAAATACAGGTGCCGCATCTTCATCAATAATCTACGAAACTTCTACCTTTGCTAGTAAAGATGATGATGATAATTCTGTTGATCCTATTTATCAAGCTTAACTTGGCATAAGTTCAGAAAATTCCACTTAAGTTACTCTCTGCTATCCAAGTAAAATGTTTAAATGTCAAGAAACATGTTATCTTGCCGATCAATTGTCTCACCCTGTCTAAAAATCAAACCGCAGCATTGGTTCTTTTTCTATGGTCTGGGCTGGAGGAATAAACTTTAGTGATTTTATTGTCCCAGTATCTAGCATGGGAACAGGATAGCAGTTTGTCTAAAATTATTTCACGAGCACATGGTGAAATTTAGTGAGAACCCAACTCAGTTTGTTGCAGTACACTGGGACAGAAAGCTGGTGAATTATGCAGTGGCAGTTGCTATGGAAGTACTGGCCTTGCTTATCTCTGGTTCTTCACAGTACAAGGAGAGAAAGTTACTTGGCATTCCTACCATCATTGACTCTACGGGCGCTTTACAAGCTAACGCTTCGATTGAGTTCCTCGCAGCTTGTGGTCTGACTGATCTAATAGTGGCTTTGGTACCGGACAGCACTGCCAGCAATAGCTGCATTCACAAGAGAAATGAAAGTTGCTGAAGAAGTCTGGTAGAGAAGTGTTGTAGGTAGCCTGTCTTCATCTAATGTTGGAGCTCATCGTGGGACTGTATGGGAGCAGTTGCTTGGAGGTGACAAAAGGCATAACAATCCATGGTTTAAAAAGTTAAAAAAGGCCTGTTCGGAAATAAACAAGGTGAACCTCAACATATCTGTATTGAGGAGCACCAGCCTAGGAATCTGGCTTCATAAAAAATAGAAAATCGTCATGTTGCTAAACAGGTTGCCACGTGCGAACTATTGTGAGATTTTTTAACTTACCCCCATCCTTCTTGGTGGCACATCTTTTTCAGGCATCTTTTCGGTCTTTACACCTGGCGAGGTTGATGGAAAGATACCTGTACTCCATGAAAATGTTCGTGTTTGCTTAGGGGATCCAATACGACACCATGACATCGGAAATCTTTTGAGGATCAACAGTTTCAGAGCACCGTTCTAGTCGTCATGGTAAATGACAGCTACCTGTGTAGAAGACTAGTCTGTCAGTGACCTTCAGCTAACTCACGACATGACACAATACCAGAAGATTTACAAGTTGGTTCGTACAAACAGTGAAGGTGGTAAATGTCAGAGCAAAGAAAAGGATGGTGACGAGTGCCTTCGCCAACACCATCATTACAGGCCCCAGGTGCGAGCAGTGGAGATCAATGGAAGATGACGATCTTGGCGGTTTCACAAAAGCGACACCGGATTAATGAACGCACAATCGCCATCTTTTGTATCTTGCGAAAATGGTGGCACGAAATATTTTGTCGAATAAAATCTTCCATCATTCTCATCCTTAAGACAAGTTTAACCAGCTTTTACGTTGTTCTTTTTTTTTAGCGATTTGTGATGTGTTCGAGCCCGATGAAGCAACAACTCATCATCTGGGACAAATATTTGATTTTTGGTGAAACCTCATGTACAAAACTATGAGTAATCATCCACTAGGCTAAGATGAGATTTAAAAAATAGAATAATGCAGAGACATTCACCATTGACCTTCTTCGCTCAGTTCATTGGCAGATTAGTGAGTTACGCATTATGTATCTCGATTCTTTGCTAATCCGAGCACTGACATTACGTTTGTCTGGATGACGAGGGGTAACCATCCCAGTTCTTTGAAAGCTTACTGCTCACAATGGAACCATTATCGTGGCGCGCGAAGAATGCTTTACGAAACGTTTGTAGGTCGTTTTACTCCTAGCAACAAGGTGGCGAGAAAATTCCCCGCCGACTTCCTAGGTTTTTTTTTGCTATAGATGACACTAAAACACAAACGAAAAAGATAGCGCCCAAACTTTTCAATCTTCTTAAAATGTAAACTTAAATTCCCCACAGAAATATCATCATTTGTTTATGCCAATAAATATTTTCATTTCTTATAAAACCTTCCATACTTGTGGTCTTGGTAATGAAAGGATTCATCAAATAATAAAAGAGGATATATCAGTGATAAAGTTATTGGGTAGGGAAAACTGCAGTATATCACGTATATGGATCTACCAACAGTTAGATGCCAATAAATGCGTGTCAGTATATCGCATTAAGTAATTTATTTATGTACATAACATGGAACATTATCCTGACGTATCTGAAGTAGTGGCCGCCAATATATATTATCAGGGTTTATATATTTATTTTAAAGCACTCAAGCTTCCTCTCATATCTAAACATGAAAATTTCTGTTGGGATCATCGTAGCGTCCATGCATTCGTTGAAGAAGGCAATGAGATACCAGCTCCTCTGTTGATTTCCTTGGTATGGCCCTGAACCACAGACCTACTCACAGGAGGACTGATCAACGAGTAAATATATTTATAGTGAAATGATTAAACCGGTGGAAATCGTATGAATTATGCATTAATCACAAATAAGGAGTGAATAAAATTAAAGTTTAATTTCTTATCTAACAAATACAGCAAAAAAGAAATAAAATACAGGAGAAAAAAATTGATTTAAGTACTTTCCCTGTTTCTTAAACAAGCCAACTGCTTATTTTTTGTACGGAGTCTCCGAACTCAGACTCTAAATAAATCAAGAATATAATTCACGCTTTTTATGGCAATGATTAAAAACCCCAAGGAATGGGTTTAGACAAATATATACGAACACATGGCTAATCTTTTCTAATCTGATAAAATCCGGCGCTAATTTCCACAATTTGGTGCCCATTGAAACCACAAGAGGGCTCCGCCAGGGCTGCCTACTAGACGCCCTTTGATTAATCGAGTAATATATTTCCAATTTATCAAACCCAAAATTCAATCCGTCTTGGAACGTATATTTGGTTAGCATGAATACGTGTGAACATCGGTGTTTCATCCAATAACAGTAGGACTTCCAGATATGACAACAATACGACCTGGAGAGAGTGAGAGATTTGTTTATAAGTTCTCTCCCTTGCACAAACACAAGTCAGGCGGAGAGACTTACCCTTGTACTACGTTTAGCTGGAGTTGGACAACAGAGAAGATAATTTACGAGACTCGGCGGTCATCATTCACACTGTCAACCCTAACCCTAACAAGCTTCATCACTTTCAATTAATTCGTTTAAAAAAAAAAAAACTGCTGGCGAACGAAGATGCCAGGTTCGATTCTCTTCTCGGTAGGGATCGGCTCGGTTTGGCATACCCTCCTCGCATAGCTTCTCCTCCCTCTCTCTCTCTCTGTTGCCTGGGTCTTTTTCTCCCACATCAAAAATAAAGATCTCTCGTAGCGGGTTTTACGGGTACCTGTGATGGAGGTTTGACTTATAACACTAGACTGCTTTGCACCGTGACCCCGACCTTATCTAGGTGAATTATTTGGTCACTAGGCCCTTACACCTCGACGGTTGGGACAGGGATTCATTCATCAACGAAGGAGAAAAATTGTTGATTCAGTTGCTTTGAACTACGAAAGTTAATTCCTTTAGAATTTCCATGTGTGTATGTGTGTGCGGGTGTGTTACCGGGTGATTGATTGTTCCATTAAATGCTCCAGAACTTATTAAAGTACATGATCGATTACGGCCATGACGCGTTACAGTTAAGACGTGTGACGTCATAAAGATGTCGGATAACTGGTGTTATCAAATTTTACTTAATGACGTTAATAATTGCTAAAAGAGTAGAACATATCAAGCCCACTAATATGTTCGGTAGCTAAACTAATAAACATTTAATGCTGGGATTCCCTGGTTTGGTATTATGTTTGCTGAGAACCACCTTTAATCGTTCCCCGTTTTAACTGGCAGCATCTTTGTCATTGACGACTAATTTAAAGCGGTTGAGTTTGCAATTAGAATCCTATTTTCCGAAAATTTAAAAAAAAACCTTCCCGAAATGCAACGCGACGAAAAAATCACCACCAGCTTCTGATCATCGCCGATAGCTTCCGAACGAGTGACCGCCGAAACGATTCGGTTTCGCACCTGAAGATTGGCACATTAACTTTTATTAGTATTATTATTGCAATAAAATATCAATTCTCTCAGTTCTTATTTAGATGGTTGGAGGAACGAAAATTCAAAAAATTGAAAATGTGGTCAGTTTCACTCTGCGGAAGAGCCTGCTTCAGCACCGAAAGACTCTTAATACCTGTGGATTTACGCAAGTAGCTCTTCCAGCCAACTTGCTTTATTCACCGATAACTGGTGAAGCATCCTCCATCATCTGAATCTCCATAGTGGAAAATTACTGAGGGAGAGGTGACCTAAATGATGTAATAAAATTTATATTTTTGTTCGCCGTGGCTGAAATGCTGAGAAAGTTCTCGAGGCTTTTATCGCCTCACTATCGCATCCTTTGCCCCGGCGTCACAGATAATGCTTCAGTAAAATAGAATTTCTTTTTCAACTTTATTTTATGGTGCGGAAAGTTAATTCGGATAATACGCCGATACGCTGCAACCGTAATCTTATATGACGTTCGGTTTTCAAGACAGCAAAAAAAGTAAAAGTAAAAAAAAACAAAAAAACTCCGAACCTACAGAGGGGGCCGCCTAAAGGTGAGCAGAGCGCTGAGAGTAATTGGGCACCAAGCTCGGTACAATTTATTGGCTGAGATTTCCGCAGCTCTTAAAATCTCGTTGTTTGCTCTCGCTATACGTCAGACCCAAATTGAGAAAGGAAAAAAAAAAATTTGTGCTGTTGATTAGATTTTTCTACACTTTTCCTCAACTGCTTTCTGAAGAAATGCAATTAGGCCTTTAACAGGATAGATATATTGCGGAGTGATTCGTTTCGGACAAACATCGCATATGTTCACGACTTCTTCGAGATTAGACTGAAGTTTAAACTTAATGGAAAATATCACCGGAGACTACGAGACATTTTAATAGGATGGGCAAAATATCGTTTTTTTTGTTGTTGTTGTGATGTTCAGTTCTTTGTGAAATATGTAACATTATTGGAGTGGATTAAGAAGATAAATAGGAAAAAGATAGGAACAAATCTCACTTGATACTAAAAGTATTGAATTTTAAATTATATGCACACATTTATAATATTCTTCTCCACCAGTCGGCTGCGTAGGTATTTATTTGTCAAGCCACTCTATCCTCCCATGCTTAAGGATGAAGATTTATTGTTGGGTTTCTTCGTTGAAAGTTTCGGAGATAAGTTTTTATTGGCTCACACCTTGAACATTGTTCAACAGCCTCCAATTTTATCTAGGTGGCCACCAAGGCTGATATCCCAACACCGCCGTTGTGAGATATCCTAAACCTCACTAGTCAGGACAGGGATTCGCCAAGGAGGTGTTTGGAATCGAGTAACAGCGTGAAGCGCGGAAATGTAGAGAAAACATCGATAACTAACGCTGTTCTGCACAATCAGCTCACGGTTTCTTTGTAATTGCATTGAAAAATTGTCAGTAATCTTTAATGCCACAAGTATGAACCAGTTAAGCAAAAATGAAAACTTATCAACAGCTTTTTCATTACCATGGAAACATTGTAAAAACGTGTGCATTTTCCTCTTCAACTTCTTTGCATCCCTTCATCCCGCTTGTATTGTGATAAATTCTTTCCCCCTCTGGGAGTTTGGTGGCTACCCCATCGCTGTTTCTCAAAGCGGTGGTGACACTTGCTCGTGAACGTTCATTGAGGCACAGACTGAACTGTTAGTGGACGCTATTCTGAAGCACTGATATTTGCATAATTAATTACATCTTAAGATGAAATTATCTCAAAATGTCGTCAAATATAATTTCTTCTAAAACCCATTTAAGAGATAATTAAAAAGCCAAAAAAGATATTGATAAATATGCGAATTTAAGATTGAAAAAAAAAACAAAAAAAACAGGGTCTCAGTATTTAATTCACAGATGTCGCAGAAACGGGGACATATATAAATAATTCATTCACAGCAGAAGAAGCATTTTACACGCTCAGAGGCTGTCAAAAATCGGTAATGTTCTAGTCGATTAGATTTATCGCGTAATATGTTGCTGACTGATCGTGATGCGGTGCCCGCTAATTCGTCATGATATAAAATAAAGTTCCAAAATTTGTTGCAATTTTGTAGCCAAAGGTACCGGCGTGAGTTCACTTGTATACAGTAATAATGTGCATGCATGCTGAGGTTGGCCGTCTGTCCGCTGTTTCTGCACTTGATCTAAACGCCTCGTGTAACTGGAAAAAGATCATCACATTAATGACGACGTCCTTTCTCGAGAAATATGTCGCTAGAAGGACATTCCAATAAAGCTCCTACGTCAAGTATGTAGTTGTCTTTTAATCCGTTAATTTATTAAAGATAAATGCAAGGGTTCACTTGTTTTTGATCGGTAGCTTTGTACCTACCGTCTTTTCGATTTGTTATGCCTTCGTGTGGGCAGGGGTGCAACAGAAAATCAAACTTCCATTTATTTATTGTTTTCGGTAAAGATTATTTAACTGAAGAAAGGACGTTTCAGGTCAAATAGTGAAACCACTAGCATTGGAACCCAGTAAATATCCGATATTTAACAGGACGAATCTTTAACCGTTATATTTAAGTGCGAAAGATGTTCTCCTGCTTTTTGGCAGAAAACTGCATCCGCCGCCAGTTCCTTATGGGGGATCTCAAACCAAGCATAACGTCGTCCCACAGAGCCAACATGACGTCATACGAAAAACAAGAGTAAATCTCAAGTAAATTCTATCTAGACGCAAGTGTTAAGTTTTAATTTTTGCTTCTTTATTGATTCCGTCATGGCATCTCATTCAGACCTTTTATCTGCAGCAGTTACAATGCACATGAGATTTTGTGTTCTCGCCTCATCTTCTTTACGACTCTCGCCCGCGTCCATAAAATAACTTTTAACCCTTTTCCCCGACACCTCTTCGTAACATTATAATCATTTTCCATGTCTGAGTCATAATCAATCAATTTTCCTAACGGCCTCTGATTGGCAAAGACTGAAACCAAATCCGTGTTCTGTACCAATTCTGGGCCGTTCCTTCGAGTGGTTCCCTGATTTTATGGCGTCATGCGATACCGTGAGGACCATAAAGCTCTATTAGAACATCACTCGTGAATAGCGATTGCTTAGATCATTAAAAAGATTCATCTTTTTGTCAGATTCCCCTCTTCTTCATTTGAGCAGCATCAACGGAGAAAAGCTGCTTTCATCACGTGTATATAATAGGCGCTGGCGTGATGTATTCGTGGTAATAAAATATCTTATCAATTAAAATCAGTGGTCGGAGTAGTTTCACATTATATAACATTAAAAGTAAAATATTTATTCAACATGTGGGGGGAAAGTATATACAAAAGCCTAAAGTAGTTAAATTTAAACTGGGTATAAATTTTGCGACCTATGACTTCTGAACTCATCAAATTCATTAAAAAATCGAGTTTACATTATGATTTAAGAGAGAATTTAAAAACATAAATGGAGCGTCCAAATGCAATAAGATAGTAACTGCTTTCGTGGTATTATTTTTCGGCCAAACGACGTCTCGATTAAACTGAAAGTGCTCTCAGAGCTAATTGGAAAGAAGAGTTCTAATAGAACTGAAGAGAGGTAAGAAACACTCCTGCTTGCTCGCACCTCCACTTCTTCCATTTTACGGAAAAAAGCTTTTCTTAACTGCTGAATAATTGGATGTAAAGGTGACGTAATTAAGAATTTTAAATATTTAGGTAATTTATTATTATCATTATTATTATTATTGGCATGTTCTTAACTGCAATTTGTTATGACTTTATTTAGTAGAAGATTAATTATCGTCCCGCTCCGTCATTCATTTATTTCGCGAAACATCATTTTCACTTCTCATGGAGCGACTGCCCACCCAGCTTCTGTAAAGGAATAGTCATTTAGTTCTAAGACCAAAATCCTGATCCGATAATTATCTAGAGGCTAGAGCTGGTGGAGCGTAAGATGATGCGCTGCAACTCCGAAGCTACTGAGCATGTGTAAGACACGGCTTTGGTGGTGAGCAGGTTCGAGTGGAAATCTTCTGCTCCATTTCTTCGTCATTATAGAACTTTCGTTACGTGATGGATGGCGCTGCGCCACGCGCTGGTCTGCGACAGGGTTCCCGGCTCAAACAAAAGGCGGAGGTGACGAATCCCTAGCGATATGGTTTGGCAGTATCGCCGGGATTCAAAATCAAAATTTCCGATAGCCGCGACGAGCTGTTAAATACCATTTCCAAGAGATACTGTGCAAACTCCAGATACAGCGAATAGAAAAGATATTCCCCCAGGTCAGTCGTTCGATTGCTGGAATATATTCACGTTTGTGCTAAGTGTATATCCAGCTGATATTTCCATTGAATGACAGTACATTATGAATAGAAATATCGTGAGTGTCTACAGGCTTATATGATAATTATGCATTATTTTGGTGTAGTTTATGAATTGCTGCCAAATGAATATTCAAGCAATTGTTTAAACGTGCCAACTTTAAAATACTTATGTTTACATAACATAGTTTCACACTCAATGTTAATATTAGAATGACCTTCTCCTCGACTTAATACCAGCTCTCAAACGTTCCGCCAAGAAGGAAGCCAAACTTCTACATTATTCAGTGGAGCCTGATGATCGTGCAATGTAAACTGTATACTTAAGGCGGAGGTCTCACCTTCACGCATCCTATTTATTACAAAAAAATAGGCAAAATTTCGAGAATTTTTCCGATTGTGAAAAACTTTACATCTCTTATTGCACGCACCCTCTCATTTTTGTGTCCCCTTATAGCGACGGTGTACTACGTAAAAATGCATCCTCGCAGAATCCTTTTATAACCATCTAATTGGAATCTCCAGCACGTTCCCAACAAATGTTTTCAGTTCAGTTTTTTTGTAGCTCTCATTTTTCGAGTTTCCGTTAATCGGCGGGACATGAACCACTTTAATTCTTAAGATCTAACAAGCAACATGTTTTTCTGCGAATAATAAATTTCAGTCATATTTAAAATCATGAAAATTTATAAGATTAAGTCTTGCTCAATCTGTGAACAAAGTTTTGAGTAGTATACAATCTGCCAGACAACCTACCGTTTCTAGTGGATACTCTTCTGTACTGGAATACGAAAATATGCAAATTATTATCCTTGTAAGGTCCAGTCTGCATTTAATTTAAATGATGGACAAAATTTGGTAAATAGTAGAAGCTGTATCTGTAAAATGGCAATACCCTGCATGAGTGAGATGCCCTTCGACAAACAAACACCAGTTCCACCATTCCATTACGCCAGATTGCAGCTCTAACAAGGCAGCTTTCGGACTTGGCCGTGGGCTGAAGGCTGTATACTTGGTCGCCAATGCATCTACTTCCAGGTGTGAATTTCTGAAATCTGGACATCGGAGAAGAGGGTGCGTCGTCAGTAGTGGAGAACTTTGTCACGCGTAAAGCGTTCGATTGGACAGCAGTTTCTTACGTAGAAGATGGCCTTTGAAGTCAAGTCGGCGGTGGAGACAGGCCATTATGGCTTGTTTCTGTTGCATGAACGATGTCAGCGAGAACACTTTAAAAGTAAGTGCGGACATGTCGACTAATGGTCCATTTGTTCTCGACATGGTGATAGACACGTTGGTTCATCTGTCCATCTAAAATATATATAATGTCACCCAGAAATGAAGTCAGATACATTGATTTATTAAGAATTCAAATTAATATGGAAGAGCACCATCTATCACGAATTGTCTTGTAGATATCTTTAAAAAATACACCTTATTTTTCAAAACCCCACTATATAAATTCCAATGTATATTTCTGCAAACAGGCACAACAATTTGGAAAATTTTCAGTGCATACAGAATATCTCAATCTCAGATCTCTTAAAAGTACAGTTTGGCATATTTCTTTGATAAAATTAATAACTGTTCTGATTTAAAATTTGAGCAAAGAAACATCATGGAATTGATGATTCCTCTTTTTTTGCAGATGCCCATAATTAGCATCTCCGACCCATTGAAGCCGCAAGAGTTCTCAGGAAAGCCTACTGAAGTGCATGCGTCAGAGCTAGCAGGCGTATAGACCGAAGGTCTGTGGGTGGTCTGGCAGTCAATTTAACCGTCTCTTTAATGTCATCACCCGTGTTTTCTCAATATAAAACAACTAGGATGAGCATGTCAGCCGGGAAAGCAGTTTGGC
Source organism: Nautilus pompilius (assembly GCA_018389105.1). Taxonomy (NCBI): domain Eukaryota; kingdom Metazoa; phylum Mollusca; class Cephalopoda; order Nautilida; family Nautilidae; genus Nautilus; species Nautilus pompilius. The sequence goes on from JACATO010002140.1 coordinate 182,540, forward strand.
ATTAATCGCAGTCCATCTCTGTTTAGCAATCACAAACTTATTCAGTACAGATGAAAAAAAAAAACAAAAATTGGACGTTCATATTTTATGTGTCGAAAGTTTTTTTTTTGTAAGGTATCTAAGGACGACATACTGGTAAGCATTTTGGCCAACCCTGCAATTTTTAAGATGCTGGCTGAGGCAGGTCCCGTAAACTCTTGTGTTCTTTTAATTCCAATTTACATCTTTTTATTTTAAAAAATTAATGGTTTATTATTTACTGTACTGTAATTTGTAAAAAATGTGTCAAGTTAAACGAAGAAGCAAATCATTCTCGATTTTATTTCACCTTTGGACAGACAGAGATTATGTGGTTTGTAAAAAGAGTTTAATTTCAGCATTGATGGTTGTAGTTTTCAGGAAATATTAAATAACATGAATAAATGCGAGTGTAGCTTTAATGTGAACTATTTTAACAGACGCAACCAGATTAATAATCAAACTGATAACTTATTCTTGGTTTTAGCAGGAGGTGGTTGTTTAATCCACGATAAAAACTTCTTGATTGTTTTCTTGTTTTTTAAAACCGAATTGAACTACACTATAGTCAAAATGTTGGAGACCTTTTTTTTTTTTTGCTTCCTCTAATGAGGCCGCTGGGTTGTGCCTAAGATTTGATCGGAAAGCTCTTATCTGGATAAAGGTGTCAGCAAGCAACGGGGGCTCAGCAGTGGTCTCCTTTTCCGATCTGTCTAATCCCCATCCTCATCCCTCGCCCCCCCCCGTGAGATTGAGAAGCTAGCTTACCTGAGGGGAGAAGCCCGGCGTTGGTTACCTTGCCCAAACAAGGAATATATTAGCGTACATTTAAAATATGACTTTAAACCGAAATTATATTCGAAACAAAGAATAAATAATGATGCACAAGGCGAATTACCTTTCATTTTACTGTTTCTCCTGCAGGATAATTTGCCGTATCTTCGACTAAAAAAAAAGAAAAATAATCGGAGGATAATAGAGGCAATGATGCCGATATGAACATATGCGCTTTAACGAGATTAGATTTATTATTCAAAGATGGTGCTGAAAAAATAGCCAAAAGCCTACGACGCCTGTGTAGTGAGGCAAACCAAAATTCCTTCGTTGGCAAGGTTTGTAAATCGACACGAATTTTAAAATCGCTAAAACTAACGAAGGTCAAGTGTTGACCATTTTACCTTTCTCCTATCATTCAAGATCATATTTTATTTACTTTATTAAAAAAAAGTTTTTCTTGGTTTAAAACAAAAGAATCTCATCAAAACACACCTCTCAAAAAAGATGTTGAACTTTCATATAAACCATTTACTTTTCAGTGCATCCATCGTTTATAACTAATATGAAAAAAATGAAATTTGGCTCATTGCGATAAATGTTCCAAAAACACTTTTTCTTTTCTTAAACCATACATTTTAGATATTCCTAATATAAATCGATTTTTGTCAATTCCTTTTCTTTTTTTTTTTGGGAGGGAAAACAAATTATAGTATCCTAACGAATTAAAAAATAGATACATTTTATGATAAGAAATAAAATAGAATAATGCATTTTTGAATATTACAATAAGAATAAATCTGTACCCATTTATAGTTTTATTGCTCATATTAAAAAAACGTCCAAACTTAAACTTGATATTTCGAACGATGAATATATAGATATAGTTATTATTCTTAATTTAAACCCCATCTTTAAGAATTTAAGAAACCTTTTAAATAATAAAGAAAAAGAAATATCATTGCATAATTTAATTTTGCTTCAGTGACAGTTTATTTTCATAATTTTATATAGTAAGGTCTTTCACTAATTGAGAAACAATGAAGAACTGACCAATAAAAATCGAAAAGTGAAAGTTTAGAAAATGTTTTGAGAAATAAAAATCAGAAGAAGGAAATACATTTTGTCGTGCATATACTTTGACAGTCAATGGTAATATGCATTTAACTATAGACATTAATAAACTGATTGTACGAGTATATCAAACATGGAATAATTTATTGAAGTATATCGGTTATTATTTTGTGTTACATCCCATTTTGCTTTTTTTGGTCAAACGTGAAAGAAAGATGTATTTTAGGAAATAACCAACATGGAATCTTTTATTCTAGTTCTATACTTAATCACTCATAATTTATATTATAATGGATGACAAAGGGGTCTTTCCGAAAAGTAAAAAAAAAAAGACTTAATGCTAGTGATGTTAGCAAGAGTCTCTCTCTCTCTCTCTCTCTCCATCATCTCTCTCTCTCTCTCTCCATCATCTCTCTCTCTCATATATATATATAAACATGTTTTAATGGTAGGTGAAAGTTACATCTGAATAACATTTTTCTTGCTTTTGTACCGGCCCGCTCTCCACACAGGTACTTTTTTCAGATTAATAAGGTTTTCTTCTTCAACTAATCAAAAGAGCTAAATGGTAGGTTCTTTCTTCAGTGAACTGGATGGTATCTGGACCGCCTTTCGTCAGACGACTAAAATATTAACCGGAATTGCAGGCTTCTTGTTCACTTACCCTTTCACCCGCTTATGTTCGTGCTAAAGAAAAAAAAAACCGACAAATATTTTGAGCATACTCGACTGCCTTTTGTAATTTGAAAAGAAAACAAAGTTTTACTGTAGTTATTAGTTACTCGACTGATTTGATCTCGCTCCTCTTTCTGCTTCTTTCTTTTTTTTTTTGTCTCGGTTGCTAGGGTCGCTTGTGGCGTTGACTGTCCGACGACGTTCATCTCTCGGAGTAACGAGCCGAGGCGAACTGGCGACGATACTCTAGACATCTGAGTCGTTGGAAGTGAAAGGTAAATTTCGGAGAGGTTGTCAATCAAGCAGCCTTCCGTTGCTAGCCCCGATCTTGATGAGTGGGCGCTGGGCTACCTAATGAGATGTCAGCTTATTTCTTTTGTGAATGGAATAATAGATTCCGTGACACAGCGGCGAGCGCTTTTACGTGAAACACAAATCAGACGAAGAGTCGTACATCTCCTTGGCTGCTCTTCGAGTGACGATCCCTAGCATGAACCTGAAATCCTTTTTTGTATAAGTAAAAAGAAGAAAAATACAAGGGAGACGACCTGGTTGCATACTTGGGTAGTATGATCGTTTTATGACGGAAAATTATACTAGGTTACTCCGAGTACAGACGGAGAGCTGTCAGGGAACATATTAACTTGTTCTGCTTTCTACTAAATGTAATTGTCAATTGTATGTGTATATCGAAATTAGATGGTAGGTTTCCTTATCGGCCATACGTTGTCAACGGTTTGATTTTAAAGCTCTGTATTCTGTAGTTAAGCATCAATAAGACTGTTTAAGTGAACAAATTTTGAATTGGCATAGTTTTGTATAATATTAAAAAACATAATTTCAATGATGGCATAAAGGTGAGCCGTGAAGGGCATGGTATGGTCAAGTTTTCTATAGTCCGTGCTGCCTCTGATTGAGTTTAAATTTTATTTGCATAATTCATAGAAACCTGAATGAGAGATTTGATGGGGTTTTGGAATTTTTAAAGGTTCCAAACGTGCATCATTAGATATTCCGATATCTTCATAGACTGATGTCATGTAATCCAATTTCTAATTTTTCTCAACGTACGTATGTGTATATATATATGTATGTGTGTGTGTTAAAAAATAAAAAGACAGAGCATTACAAAATATTTTGTGATTGCAACTGAAATGAAAAGAATTATAATCAGAGCATAGCCAGAAAGAGTTTGGAAATTTTGGCCTCTGAGGCGCTTTACTAAACCACAACCTGTTAATTGGCACCTGGCTTTAGATTTGACTCATCTCGTTTTTGTTTTTTTTTACTTCCTTTAAATACTATGAAAAGAATGTACACAAAATTGATTTCTATTTAACGGAATCCATCCGGAAGTTGGGAAACGTCCGTTTTTAGCATCCGCATCCATAAAAAAACAGATGATATGGGTTCTAATTCAATTAAAATTCAGTCTTCCTGGTTTGTTTAATTCATGGACATAAGTGATGTGACATTTCTTGCTGAAGGTAAACCGCTCAGACGGCACGCCAAGTTTATATGTTATTAATTCATATGGACGTTTGCTATTAAAGAGAAAACTGATCTCATTGGACGTAAAGGCTTGTATGAATTACTAACATAAAAACATAGCCTGTCGTCTTAACACGAGAGGGGGGATCTAATAAAACTTCCTTTCTTTCCTGTCGAATTAAAAAACAAGAGCGTCATGAATCACATGAATGTATCCAGTTGTCAACAATTAAAAAGAAATATCAGAGGGATGAAATTATTAATTACTCAACCCTTCTACATTAGCTTAATACTACAATGATTTCGTCGAAAAAGATATGATATTTTTACAGTAAATTCCCAACGGTTGTTCTTGGTAGTAAGAACTAAACAACGACTCAGTAATGACGTAAACTGTCACGTGAAAGAATGTTTATTATAGAGGATCTTCAAAGATAATTACGGATATTGAACGTGTCAGCGATAACAGTTAATGCCCCCTTTTCGGGCATCTACTAATGGACGTAATTAGGAGTTCGATAAACATTACGGTAAGGCTCGATCTTAAAACAGTGAAGATATGTATATATTTTAGTAATAGAGTTACTGGGTGACTGGTAGACGGCAGGAGTGAGGCAAACCAATAAGTGATAGGCTGATCTTCGTCACAGTATTCGTGTTGTTTCACGGGACAAGCTGGAGAAGAAGAAACCATGCGTTACCTCAAAATGAGTCATCTCCATTCGGCAGTCGAACATCTTGGAATCACAGTAGTCTAGCCACTAGCCAACCGGCCACTCTAATAGAATTAATGAATGAAATAACTTTCAGTCAAATGTAATTAATAACGATAGTAGAAATCAATTTTTGAAAATCTAAAATATTTACAGATGGAGAACGGAACATTCTTTATGTAATGTGGCGCAAAATTTAGAAAGCACACCAAACAAATAATTTTTATTACGTTTTTATGAGACTTCTTTTGCATTTTTTAAGAAGGCTTTCTGAGTGACTTCGGCTATCCTTAATCATTAGCCATGTCAAACCACCTGGTAGCCAGGATCGTTCTATAGGTATTTCAGTTATCGTGATAAACCAAAGAGGCCTGTTCTGCTTTTCTAGCAGAGTACAGCAGCCACCGGTTAATGCAATTTTACCCTCGGGGCTTTTCTCAGGTCTACTTTTTGAAGGGATAGGAAATAGGATTAGCTTGGACGTGCCATGGACGTGTAAATACGCTTCGGAAAGATGCGCTTCATCAAACTTTCAAGAAGAATTTTTCTTGTTTTTTTTTTTTTAAGATGACCTGCACGTCAGCAGCACGGGATGGAGTTTAATTTCGAATACGGCGAGATCTAATTAAGGTTTATTAAACGGTTAAACCGAGTCTCGCAGCCATTTAAATAAAGTGTAAATCTTGGTTCGTCCACAGAATCCCTATACGAAAGTCAATATTCGCTTCATCTTCAGCAGCTGACGTAGGGAATGAAAAGGAGGAAAAAACCGAAAGTAGAAATTACGAAATGATATATATGAAGAATATTAAATGTCACGGTACAATGATTTTCTGATCGATTATGATGTTATTAATAGCGTGGTATAAAGATGGCATTTTCGCCGGAGAGTAGAATGGTACTGAGTAGTTGCATGATTTGAAAAAAACAATCAGTCGAGGTGAAAAAAAAGAGGGGGGGATAAAAACTTGATGGGTGTCAAACAATGAAAGAAAAGTCGTATAAAGTTGGGTCGGTCAGCCAGATGTGTCGTTTCTCTTTGGTTTTCCAGGCTATCTCGACTTCAAAAGAACTACCTCAAAGAAATCACTCCCACTGCGTGGGACTATCGCAAATATCAACGATCGAGACAGCTTACAATGCTTTATAAAACCATATTCTAGTTTAATTCTGTCCTTCTCAGGCACAGAAAAATGTTTTATATCCGCAGCCATGGCTCAGATTTTTTTTTTTTTTGCATTACCCTAGAATTACTAATGATGAACCGGCTCAATTTCCATAATAATGCTACGTCAATACGTTGAAGCGCATGCAGATTTGTAACTTTTCATATCCGGAAAAATTACCAAAATTTTAAAATCTGACAATTTGGAATCTATCGTGCAAATATATAGTTTATCGAAAGGAAATTATGATTCGCGACGACAAAACCGACTCGGAAGTATCCAAAAGCAAACACCCAGAAGTGGTCACGCTCACGGTAGCATTTATATAAGAGCGGTTTTAATGTAATTTTGTTAAAGTTCTAGAGTGATGCCAAAATTTTGACAACAGCTGTATGGCCGTGACCAGTCAATTTGACCCACTGAGCAATTCCCAATATGTTCGTTTTTATATCACACGTTAAAGCCTCCAATCCAAATTCTCAACAAATGTCCAGCAATGAAACCTTATTCTCTATTCATATTTTGAAAGACTGTTGAAAACTTAGTTTTCTGGTAAGAATATTCGGAAATATTATTGGAATGATTAGGAAACTAGACGCCTTTCTCCTCGGGAAAGAGATCGATCACTACAAAGTCTGTCACCAAGGAAAGAATGGGTTTTGGCAAGGCTTCAGAAAAGGATAGGTTTGCCTCAAGTGGTACATTAGCTACAGAATTAGAAGTACTGCCAAGAAGATATCGGATAGATCTGTTGGAAGATATCTTATAACAATAGGAGGCTTCAATTAGAATTTCACTAGATGTCTTTGGTAATCCTGCTGGTTTCACGGTGAGAAGACAGTCTAGTAAAATATTTAAATTATATGGTATTTTACCTTTACTGAAGCATTCAAAGAGTCTCTGGATTTGAGTCTGTTGCTCTGCTAATGTTTAAGGAAGTTTGATAATTTTATTTTAAAAAATTAATAAATATGAATGTATACTATAATTTTTATAAACAGTTTTGTAGAATCTGTCAAGAAACTCGTCCAGTCAATAGCTTTGGATTTTTAGAAGTTAGCCACCTTGCTACAGAAAAGAAAGCTCATTCTTGGTCAAGAACAACGAAATACATTGGTTTGAATACTAGCCTAAGAATTCTTCTGGTTCATATCCAATTGAGAACATATGGGCTGCATAAGATCATTGAAGGAATAAGGAAGAACTGGCAGAATTTATTAGGAAGATTTGGGAAAATATTTCATTACAAGAAATTGGTTGAAACAATGGCAAGTAGAATAAAAACAACCATTCTAAACAAAGGTTACTAATCAAAATATTAACAAAAAATATGATTAGGATTTAACTCTTTTGTATTGTTATAATTACGGATTTTCAACAAAGGTATTATTTATTAACTTTTAAAGCACAAGATACTTTACTGGCTTTAGGATTTCATGCTAGAAAAAATGCGTGAGTCAAATTACCTGGCCAAGTCTGTATACAGCTAAACGTTTGAGGCACATCGGCACAACACCACAATATAGCAACATATTATCATTACGTCTCAAGAGATTCTATCCTGCACCGGTTAGATACTCAAGATTTTTGCGGTCAGTGTGGATGGACCCCGGGAAACGTTTTATGTAGTTTTAATGAACTGTCCACCCTCCCATGAATCGATGATCGTCGATGACGCGCGACAGATAAGTGATGAAAATCAAAAATTTAGAACGAAACAAGTGGCCAGATCTTCCCAAGTTTTCCGCCACCTGCAGTTCGAGTAACCGTCGAGTCATTTGATCCGGTGGGAATTTATTTCCAAACTCATTGGAAAGGAAGCAAATATAAAAGGGGGAGAGGAGAGGCTGCAGGGCAGAACATTGACAGGGTTGTCGCACGCATCTGTATCATCAGCACGGGGAGGCACGTGAGGCTTAGGACCTTGGGTCTGTTAGATTAGGTGAGTGCTGAAGTGAGTAGCAGTCGTGTCGTCGAATTCTGCTGTTCGTTCCTAAACTCCCGGTATCGTGCAAATCGATACCCGCTCAACAGCGAACGTTCGTTATTCTCGTAACGAAAGGTATTTAAGTAAAAAAAATAACATGAGTAATAAAGGATTGGAAAAAAATGAAAGCTTCTACAATCTGCAGTTTAATATAAAATTATTTTTAGGTATGAACAAACTTTTACAGCGGTCTTAGCTGACTATGGTATAACAATAGGTTTCCTATCCTCGGCTACCATTACATATTCCCAATGAACTTTATTTGCATATTAATGGCAGGAAGTGTAATTAAAGCGGGTTCTGAGACCTGTAATAAACTGAATTACTTGTGAATAATTAACGAGGTAAAATCTTGACGATCGAGTTGTACGAAACCAGTCAGTTCAATAACGTGCAATCTTTGAGGGAAGAAACAAGGATAATGAAAACTCTTCGACTTTATCCCGTCTTCTTTACAAGTTCTTATCAGAAATAAAAAGAGGAAAGAAAATTTTGGAGGCACGAATCTTCATAACCACCAGCTTGCGACTGATGAAGTTCGCTCAACAAATTCATTCTATAGGGAGAGACCGACGAAGCGTAGGGTTATATGTCTTCTAACACGATGATTTTAAATGCCTGAGCTGGACAGGTAATTTCCGTAAATATTAACGTATCTCCCCCCAATAACTTTCCTTCGTTACTTATCTTAAATCGGAGACGTGTCGAATCTAAATCAGCCTCGTCTCCGCTGATACTTTAGAAAATACTCCCACAATGCAATGCCACAGAAGCCGACAAACTGCTTGGCTTCATTCAAATTACGCTAAAACTTTCAGCCTCGAAGGTTATTTATAAGTAAGGTTATTTTGTATGGAGTTTCTACCTGTAACGTGTAAGCAATTTTGATAGCATGCCTTTTCATGCAGTTATTAAGTCTTGTTATTCATGTGGGTTTTTGTGTTTCCTTCTTGCAGGAACATTTACATCCACGCTATAGGTGCATCTGATACATAAAGGGGAAAGACAGCCTTACATCCTGGATGCGAAAGCTGATTAAATTCTTAAGATGTATCTTTACACACACTTCTTCAACTGCGAATTTGTATGAGGTTCCCTTAACCCCACTGTTGCCTTTATACTAGCACATGACACATGCCATTAAATGGTCGGTCTGTATTTTAAATCAGATCACGTGAAGCCAACGCGTCCATAGTTCTGACTACCCTGCGAAGAATGGCGGCCATACTGATGGAGGTAATGTTTGAGTGTAAATGTATTAACTATGTTTATGTTCTCATATATGCGCTATTTTATATATTTGTTATTTTTACAATATATTTATCGTATTTCGTATATTGCTGTGAACGTTCGGCCTATAATGCATTTTTCGCTAATTCTACTTATTTTTAAAATAATTTATATATATTTTTACTTAAGAAACAAAGTTAACCGAGATACACTACACTGAAAATAATTAAGAAAACACCACTTGAATATCCAGTATGTCTTAACTATTTTATTCATGTACATACAATGGTTGCCAAATTAATCCATCGACCGAAATAATTTCAATTAATTTATTATAATTTGACTAAGAAAAAGCATTTATTCCGTTTCTGATTTAGGTTATTGTATCTCCTTTGTTAAAACAATACTTCAAATGTGCATTAGTGAAGTCTAGTTCTTTCATTGCTACTCTATAGTTTAAGCTGCTCAAGAGATCATTACATCATCAACAATCTAGTGAGTAGCGTAAAAAAAGAGATAAAATTAATTGGCTCCACTGTGTTAAAATACATTTTTACATTCTAAAACCAGCAATTAATATTTAAAAAATAAATCGCACACACACATACATGTGCACATAAAAGATACAATTTTGGCCAACACTGTAGGACGGCATACCACTGTTTCAAAACTATAAACTCGATAAAAATGTGGTACAATAATTTGTAAGCCGTAACCTTGGTTCACAATCGAGACTTTTCCGTCAGGATATCTCACCGGTCAGCCAGCCGCCCACAGTAAGCATAGCAATCCACACGACAGGGGCGACTTTAAATCCGATCCAGACTGATTCAGAAGGAAAGCCTGGCCGCTTACCTGCTGAACAAATACAGGTGCTCGGTCTGCGCCGGTCGCACGCAAACAATCTATAAAATGAACTGTAAAAAAATAATAAACATAGTTTGCGCAATACTAATTTCTATTACTTCGGCTGGTGGAGTCGTATGAAACATTTATAAGACCGATTAGTTGGGCCAGGTGAAAATAAACTGGTGGTGGCGTGCGATGGTAATTCTTAGACTAAACCTGCGCCCATAATCTTTTGTGGTTCGATTTTAGTATTTCTATTAACAAGTCTAGGAAGAAAAGTGGAACATAACAACAAAATAAAGTATAATTTTTATTTTAAAAAAGCACTCTATCATAAAATTACTTTTATAAATAAAGAATTTAAAAAACGAAAGTAGATTGCAACACCAGAGATTCGTAGACCCAGAAACAGGTCACGTGATATTACATAGTTTCGTAGGAAATCTAAACGCTTTTTAAAGTGGAAGAGGGACCAACAACAACAACAACAACAACTTAGTATTTTAGTTTTGTACCGGAGCACCGACACCTGCTTTCTTTGAACAGAGAGAGTCGAAAGGCCGTGACCACGTGCCATTTACACGACGTTAAATGCGAAATATAGTAAATTTCATGTGAATCACCACTTATTATCGGCATTATTATTTATTGAATACTTGTTACCTCCATGTACGAAGCAAGTTTCTTGTAAATCTCAATGAAGGATAGTAACGGTTTCCAGTCACGGAAACTTCACGTGATTGCAAAACGTTTGGCTGTGCGTCATGGATGTGCCTTATTCTGTATGGCCTTCGCTCATTGTTGACAATCTTTCAAAGATGATGCATCGTGTGACGTTTGTATAGGCTTTGACTTCAATAAGCAATTATTCCATCTACGCATTTCTTATTGATGGTTAGTAATTCCAGCACCGAATTCAAATCATTAATAGAGGATAAACGTGTAACTGAGTAGGTTCTAAGCATTTCTTTAATTATGACAGGTTCAGTCGGTAAAGCTTATTAACCCTGAATTGATTTTCCTGACAATTACTGATGCGACAAGACTTCTGACACACTTGACAGGTCTCCTTAATTCATCCTACACTTGTTCGTTTTTTCCAGGTAGGATTATACCATTTACACAGAATTAATATGAACAAATATAAATAAAAGGCTGAACGGCTTTGTGGATAAACTGGAGTTTCTTAGGAATTAGCCAAAAATTGCTATCAGTTGTTAAAAAATGTTAGAGTTTGTCAATCTGTTTGGCGTTTTCACCTGCGACGAATTGCATAGCCGCCTTAAAAGAGATGAGGATTCCAAAAGAAAAGATTTCTCAACTAGGTGTACTACTAATAGAGTTTTCAAATTCAAACCATCCAAGTTTTCAAATTTTAAAATACAAATTTTGTAATTTTTAAATTTATGGAGGAAATATGCCAAAGAATTGTACTATTTCTGCGAAACTTCTGATTCAGGTTTGTCGCTCTATAGATGCTTTTCGGCTTTCTTTTTTTAAAATAAGATTATATTTATTATTAACATTTGGTTATACGTTGAAACAAGGCAAATGGATGCATTAAAACAAGAGTATCTAGAGATAAAGGCAACCAAAACCACAACGAATATGTGAAATGATCAAGCGGCCAAAACTGGCACCAAATCTTTCACATATTGCATGGGAACATCTTGGCGCGTGAGTTTGTCTACATTGTAAGACCTATTGCAATAACATGCGGTAGAATAAATAATTATATTTACTGACGGAATTTTTTATCAGCTTGTAAACACAATATTTTTTAACTTTTAAAATTACTTGGGCATTATAGATATCAGCTCGCGACCCACAACATAAATAATGAGTAGATAACAAGGGACATTATCGATCATATGGTCAAGTGCTAACTCGAGGCCAAAAGTAAAAAGGAAAGGCAAACTAAAGTTTTGTTTTATAGCCCAGTTTAAAGCAAAAATAGGATGTGGCTCTCTTTCCATTTCTAGAATCTGTCAAGTATTCTCGTCGTACTTCTATGGTAATTGTGGGTAAAATGAAAGTAAATTAATTTTATTTAGAATTCAGAACTCGAATTTCGCGTCGCCAGGTAAAGATGGGGGAAAATCAGTTTAAGCTGAGCCTGACCTCCCACCAAAGATGGATTTTTATGCTAGCTGACTGGAACAAATCTTTACGTAATTTACCAACAAAAAAAAAGAGATACGAAAGAAAATTTAATTCGAACACTCGCCTTAACGTCGTAAACATGGATGATTCCAAAGCAGTCTAAGGGGAAAGATGCTGATGCTTTTCTTTTATACAATAATCGAGGAAGAAAACTGATCAGTCACTGGAAGCCCGGAGCAGATATTAAAAAAAAAACAAAAAAACAGTACAACCCTAAAATGCGGTCATATTTTTTGAAATTAATTTAGTGAGAGTCAAGTCTTTGGCGATCTTTTCATGCAACAAAAAGGGTAGATTAATAAATAGTTGAATGTAGTCCGTTGAAAACAATTCGGGAAAAGGTCTACTGGCTCCAAGGAATAACTAGGAAATGTCTGCATTACAAAAGCGTGGTTATTGTTTCTTTCGTTTTATGTTAAATGTCCTCAAACCGAAAAATTATAACATTATCTTAGAAGTATACGCAACTTAAACCGTTTGTCATTGTTATGGCTATGCTATTTATCATTTACGATTTATCTTTATTATTTATAATTTCTTTTCTATATAATTCGCATTATATAGCATTAAATAGATACGTTTTTGAAATATTTAACTTTAAAACCAGTTTTTATAACGTCGGAGGTCATATTAGCATCTCAGACGTGCGTATTATACCTTTGTGACGTCAGAACACATTTTCAGGTAAGCGGACAGAGACTTACTCTGATACAGGTGATTGCAATTACTTGAGAATGAAGTTTTTAAAAACAATTTACAATTTTGAAATTCTGAAAACAAGTAAAAGAAAAAGAAGGTGATAAAGCAGTCGTCGTTACCTCAATTTAGTTCCCACCGGTGACTTTATCGTCTGATTTTCTGATGCGAGAAGGCTGGATTTAATAACAAAGGGAAAACAGTATTTTGCATAACCACTTCAACTCTGTCATTAAGCTTAGAGAGAAACTAGAGACATGAAGAGAGAGAGAGACACCTTCCATTATTTTTCTGTTTGTTTATAGAAACAGGAACAACAACTCGTACTTACACAGCTTGGGCCTTGTGTGGGGTGTGTGACGTCACATTTCTTTCTACACTCTCACTTCAAAAGAGATCAAATACACAAGATGGCGTTTTAAATGTATCAATAGTAAAATAAATGAAGTGAAATTCAAGCAAAAAATAAAAGAATATTTAAGGTACACGAAATGTAAATAATTAGTGTCCGTCCTTTTTCCATATCTGCTGGTGAATTTTCATGTTTATATAGAAATATTTTTATATCAAATAATTAAGTAGTTTAATTAGATGCCAATTAATCCGAAATGTTCGTAAATAAAGGGAAGGAATTTAGGAAGAGATTTATTTATGTATTGGATGTTTTCCTTCATGGCATTATCAGGTTGCATATTACAAAGATAACTGAGACATTATAAAGAGATGTGAATAATGACACGGGTGACGTCACGACGCTAACTCGATCCGCTCAGCCGCTACTGGACAGATGGCTGTGCCCACTCTACGTCCATATTTCATTTTTATTAGAAACGGTAAATTAAACACAGTACTGTAATCTGCACAACTACGAAGTCAAATCCAATTTTTTTTTCCAGAAAAATTTAGTCCACCTTAGTTTTAAATTTTTCATTCTTTTAATACGAGAATTCTCCAGGATAAAAAAAACTTAAACTGATATATAAATTTAACTAAATTGAGTAAAATGCACTAGCTTTCACTTTTAAATAAAAATAAAAAGAATGAATACGAGAGACTATAATTAAACGTCAGAAGACAAATAAATTAGTTCTTAGCTTTTTATTCACGAGATATTTCTACAATGGTTGCATAAGAGAACTGGCGAGCTTGCGTTACAATAGCGCAGACTGCTGGAATCTTACAAAACCGAGATCTTCCAAGAACGTTCGTCTTTGTTGCGGATTCCTTTCTGTCCACTGGTAATGAAAGGTAGAGTAACAATGGACCGATTAAAAATGCTGCCGATGAAAGTCAACGATTGAAGCAGAGCTAGAAAATTAAATCTATACCAGGGCAGTGGATAAGAAATAATAAGAAAAAAATCCTAAAATATATAGATAGTTTACTCACCGTTTGGTACCAAACTGCAGTTTACTCTAAGCAGGGCTAACTTTTAGGGTCAATTTCCGGAACATGGCAATTATCTGCCTATGTTAAAACGCTGATTTCTTTACATCCTTTGTTCGCCACATGTTCAGCCAGGTGATCTGGAACTGTTTTTTTTTCCAATTACATATTATTATTATTATTATATTATTATTATTATTATTATTATTATTATTATTATTATTATTATTATTATTATTATTATTATTATTATTATTATTATTATTATTATTATTATTATTATTTATTATTATTATTATTATTATTATTATTATTATTATTATTATTATTATACACCCATTATTAATACTTATGTACACTGGCGATCATAATTGTGAACCAGCCAATGAAGTAACCCAGAATGACATTTTGATAAAAACGTTTTCCTTTGATCAAATTTCCAATATGAACTTTCGTAAAATCTGTTGTCATTGTATATTTTATTACATTCATATGCTGATCTACCTGATAGTATAAGCGTCAATTCAATGCGTTTACATTAAGAATGTTATCGGTGAGTCCACATTCATTTTAGTTTACAGTTTTGAGAAAATTCAATGCGGACCTGTAGAGAATTTACACAAGTTTGGACTGAGTTGAAAGGAACATTTTCATCCCACATCTATAAATATTGAAAACAAATTCCTACAAATGATGAATGTATTCATCTATAGTTTGATATTGCCTGTGTCTGTGTAAGAAATTTTACCGATTAGATGTAACTTAAAATGTCCAGTCTTTCGAAAGAATTTCTTCATTAAATTTTTCTAGGAATGGCTTTCGAAAGAAGATAGACTACAGCATGTTCTATTTCATAACGGACGTCATCTGTCCTTTGCACAGCAACTCTGATCTTTGCATTAACTGCCAGTGGCGTCCTCATGCTTTGTTCAAATGTCTTGCACAGAAAGCTTATAGTGCACTCAATTCTTTTAGTTATAATCGAGTGCAGAAAAAAATAGTTGAAATTTCTGCTAAAAGGTTTTTGTACCATTCTAGAATAGACGGGAACATCTGGCGAAAGGGTACTAGCATGGAATATCCTAAACGACTTCCCTGTGCAGATACTTCTGAAAATTTTCAGTTTTTCCCTCGGTACAACCGAGCAGACAAAATCAAACCAGTCTTCCTAAATTGAGCGCAGATAACAGACCTCGGACGGTAGACAGCGTGGTGTCTCGTGTAATATTCAGGCAATCGGGTAAAATCTGTTCGGCTGTTTGCCCGATTTCCACACAAATAGCATGTGCATTTAGACTGTTGATCTGACTTCCCTCTATTTCTATTATGACTGGCATATCAAATCTGGATTTAGATTTAATTTTTCCAGCAAATGTTCCATTCTTTGACCAACTGTAGCTTCTTGACTGCTGAATCTTGGCAACTAAGTGTGTCAAAAGAATGAAAAGATCATCACGTTGCGTTTACTTCTGTAGAGCTTGGCTAGCATCTAAGTTTCCAATAAGTTCTCTGACACTGCTAAAAAATGGATTAATAAGGTGAACGTGATCCTGTGTGAAACATTTTCCATGATACCATAGGTCGAATTAGTTCGCTTTGGAAAAACATAATGTGCAGGAACTTTAGTTCTTTGGTCTTTAGATGTGAGATGTTCAAAGCTAACGGGTTAAAGACTTCCAAATATTCAGTTTCGGAGTTAAGGAAATATGTCATCTGAAACAAGGTCTGGTCTGCGAGCATAACACGAAAATTCTCATGTCTATCGTATTTGTATCCAAAATGTTTTTAAAGACCAGAGTCTTCCTATTTGCTTATTCTCTATCCGCAGTAACCTGACATTTTAACTACTAGCTGTCAGGGCTTCATTCGCTGCCTCAAGCAGACTTTTGAGTCAATTCTGTTTTGTGAGTGCATTGGTAGAAAGTGAGTCTTTTCTTGTTTTTTTATTTTTTTAAAATCCTGAAAATAACGCCCTTGTTTATCTTCTACTTGGTTGCTGACACTACCATCAATCTCTAGGTAACAAATAGGATGTTTATTGTGCAGGCCAGAGGCTGCAAAAATAAATTCTGGTAAATCAGAGTCGGATCTTTGGTAATGCACAAGACAGACTACGTGATTAGCAGTAATTATTGTCGAGAATCTAGATGACCAAGAATATGCCTACATAGGTTCGCAATCAATATAATATATGCATTATATGCCAAAGTTACGATAAAATTTCAAGTTTTCTGCATTATGTTCCTCAAGTTCTCATAGCGATGGTTACCTGCTTTTTCTCTGTCTTTCTCCCATTCTTAATTCATTTTCTGCCGAACTTTTACAGTTTTAGAATGTTCAGATCTCAGATAATTTCAACCGATCTTCGCCATCGGATGTTGCACCATTCACAATTAGAATGGTTTCCATCCCCTCCAGTATTTCCTTTATATATATATTCGTGATCAGCTATGTGCATAAGTGTTTTCCCATTCTTAACAGCCACAAATGATTCTATTACTGGAATGTTTTTTAAAGGATACTTCAAAGCAATCTGTATCTCTTGATAAGAACTGCCGCTCTCTCCATTTATTTATTGGTCTTTTCGTATTCATCCTGTCAATTTTTTGCTCAATCATCTTTCTTCTATCGCCGCGATTTACATCCTTGAAGGTGGAGCGCCTTGTTATCTTTTGATCTGTTGCTCCTCGCTTAATTTGAAGTTACTTTTTATTCTCAGAGCCGATGGCTGTAGCACCATCACTTGTTTGAAATTGTTCGGCAGAAAAAGATTACAATTTAAGATATTGTGAACCGCCTTTTCTGAATCTCCTCACGTTTTATTTTTACATGGATTTGTTTCTTCCCGTCTAACGTTGCTCTTTCGACTTTTCCTTGGCTAAATAAGCATCAGTTTTTCTTTCAAAACAGATGAACGGACGGGTGGCCCGCTCACTCAACCGTGACTTGAATACTCTCTCTTTCTCAATGAGAGATCGCACGAATCAGTGTAGCACACTCTTCCAAGAATGTTCGCTCTTTTAATACGCACTACAGTGTTAATTACACAATTTGACTTCACTGACACCTTGTTGCCAGAAAATCTGGAAGATTACGAAATAATTCTGCAAAAATAAGGAATAGAGGAAAACAAAAACACGTGGTGATGGCACACGTGAAGCTGACCGGCGACTGTCGCTGTTGACTATTTATTACCAAATACACACCTGGTTATGTTTTTTTACAATTACGCTAAATCAAGGTAACATATCATCTAACACCGAAGAAATCTAATCTTCGCAAGCAAGGGCGGGGTTCATGTAAGCCTTGTTGTAGATTTAAGATACATTTGATGAATTAATACGGTGTCAATCTTCATGTATAAGCATGCTTCACTTTCGTTTTACGTTTTCAGATTTTAGACAAATCCAGAATGCAAGATAAATTCTATAATGTATGTTTAATTATTTTCTCGGTTTCCTGCTAACCGAAGCTGCTATAAAGTCAGTGGTCGACTCAGTGAAGTGGAATTGACATTCGACAACTCCCTTGCTAATGCTATTAAAGATGCTTCGTTTCAGCCAAGTCTTTGAGAGTTATCCCTATTAGTATTATTATTATTATAAAGTCGACTTGAAACAGTACTACCCCGATAAAAATCAAATCAATAACATAAATAGCTTAAATCAGTTTTTATAAACTGTATCTTTTATGATAAGATAACATTACAGAGCGGATGACGTTTCCTGTAATATTTTTGTAGCATTTGAACTACTTAACAAAACCGAAAGCATTCACGAAAGGTATAAAGAGGTGTCTCTTGCATGGAGACACACTAATTACTAAATCTGATTACTTTTGTAGACTCCTTTTTTGCGTTTAATATGCCCTTTGATGTTATATTTATAATAATTTGGAAAAGCAAACGGATTTGATGGGGTTTTCAATGCATTATTTTCAGAATTAATTTCTAAGGAAGTAATAAAGATGACGGGGTGGGTATTTCGTCGTAGACTGTCTAGAAACACGTCGATGGTATATTAAGGGGGCAGGTGGACTGGCCACGCACTCGCTTGGATCCCAATAGGTGCTCGCATGTCATAAACCCCAAAGTCGCAATTGCGAAGTAAAAACCAAAAAGATGGGTAACCATGTAGCGACCGGCGGGGAGGGGAGGGAAGGGGAAGTAATTGAAACCTAGCGGATCTTAAAAAGAACATTAAAGCTGAAGCATCGAAATACTGAATCAGAGCTCTTCGTTGCCGCTTTACTGGGCCATTATCGCTGTCCAGTCAGCTAGACGCGCTGATTGGAAAGACAGTAACAAGGTATCGATCTGGTGGCGTCAAGACGCCAGCCCATTATTTCTTTCGCAGACGTCTACGAAGATTATTAGTCGGTTGTTGAAGGTTGCATTTGTTATGCTATGTTCCTTGCGGAAATGAACTGTTGAGAAGAATTTAATTTCTCCTTTTCCTTCCCTTCTTCGTCCCTCCCTCCCCCCAACCAATCGCACGAAGAACGACTTTTGAAGATTTTCAAGTTTGTATTTTATGATTTTAACTACACAAAACGTTATGACGTCATAAACTGAACCAAATGGTGCGCATGCGCATGCGGCGTCACAACGTTGTAGATGCAATTATCGCCAAGAGATTCATAACGGTTTCACTGTGTCACTTGTGAAACACCAGCCATCAAAGGAGGGAACTATAACCCTCTGCTACTGACGAAGGCGATCGACTTCTATGCGTTTGTTGTCCCAGTAATCCCACGAACACAGCTCACCTGTTTGAAACCCACGATCAGCTGGGGAACGATCTGTGCGCGAATAGCGCTGACTTCGGCCAAGAAACTGTTGGCAAGAATGCTTACCGCAGACCAGTTCCACGGGAAGTAGGAAACGACAACAAATTGTCCAAACTGTAAAGAGCGTAGATACTACGTACTACCCTAGATGACAGCTTATAACAAACTAAAAGCAGCATTGTATAATAGTGTGCAAATTGTTTTTGTTCTTCGGTACATGAGAAAATACCTGGTCTATAACGATTTGGGGTCGTTGAGCTGAATTCCAAGCTGAAGAGGAAGGCAGTTAAGATTTTCTCTAAGCGATTATTAAAAATAAATAAATTTCCAGCATGACAAACTAACATTCCAAACGAGTTCAGACAAACTCAAAATGCTATCCTGACAGGTCTTTTTTTATGCATTAAATGTCTCATGTCCATGTGATATGGGCATAGAAGTTTGGTCCCTTAATCTTTGGATCACCAAGAGTTTTTCGACCAAATTTGCCATTTTACTGCATGCACGAAACAAAATTTGCCTCTAGACACCATAATAAAATACAATGCTTTCCTGTTTAAAGATAAACCTTTTTGATTAAGATTTTAAAGATGGCTTATATATATATATATATATAGAGAGAGAGAGAGGGAGTGTGTGTGTGTGTGTGTGTGTGTGTGTGTGTGTGTCCGTCCTGCGTCACAGTCAGAACAGAACTCGGTCCAGAAATAAACTCAAAGATATAGGTATTTATTTAGTTATTGCTTGCTGGTTCCAGGGTTGGCATCTGTTATTTTCTCATTAGTTTTGCCGCAGGGCCAGACGAGTTTCTCAGTATATTGATACACAAATACATTTCAATACGTACATATGCAACAATTTCATGCTTCTCTGTAGATGTCTCGTTTAGTTCCTATTACTTTGGGTTTGCGTGGACCAGCTTACGGTAACATCTTTGGTTTTAAATGAATATTCATTTGTCTTCCGCAGTGCTAATTATACAACTCCCCAGCCTTAGATCTTAACACTGTGGCCACCGTATCTTGCTGCGTGACTATGCAAACTCTCTCAGTCAGAACTTATAGACAATATTAATGTCTGTTAGTTTCATGTAGCTGCTAAATTATTCTTTAATTGCGCCAAGAATAGGATTGAGAGAGAGAGAGAGAGAGAGAGAGAGAGAGAGAGAGAGAGAGAGAGAGAGCATTAAGATCTCCTATACTAGTTTTGTACTGCTAGAATGAAAGGAAACAAAAAAAACAAAAAACGTTATATTTATTTAGCATTGCATTTTATAAAATAATAAATGCTAGCTGTATAATGCTAGTGCAAGTTTTAAGTCTATTATTACGATAAGAAACTTTATACGTAAATGCTAAAACAGATTCTAAGCTTAAAACTTCAGACACAGACACACAGACAGTCTCTCTCTCTCTCTCTCTCTCTCTCTCTCTCTCTCTCTCTCTCTCTCTCTCTCTCTCTCTCTCTCCTCTCTCTCTCTCTCTGCGTGCACATATCCTTGTCATTATTACTTTGAACACTAGGTTTTTTCAAAGGCACAATAAGTTTGAAAACTAATTTTCATTCTCGAATAAGGAAACTTCTTGCATTGGGTAAACAATGTACAAGTTTACACAGGAGAAACTATAAGATTATTAACAATGGTCTTCTCAAAGTTTGCCCACAAAGTTTACAACTATTATTTTGTTAAATTGATACTTTGGTGTTGAACTTATTGCTTTTCTCTTCTCTATCAAGATGCCCCAATAAGTGTTCAGTGGGGTTCATAAGCTGAATCAATGGTACTCAAAAAATCCAATGTAGTAAATTTCTTGTTTTCATCGCTGTAGTGTTTCTGAGCGTACGGGAATGCGGTGACTACGATCGACAATCTTCTCGTTCAATTAAAGCAGGGAGGCATTTGGAACCGGCGGACTTCCCGTACGTATCAATACTCCAAAGATGTGCCATCCTCGAGAGTTGTTCGTAAGTGCACTGCAACTAAATCTTCGCCATTTTTTCTCTCAACAGACAAACCTCACGATTTCAACACGTCATTCAACAGTAGTATCCATTAATATGGAAAGAACCTGCAAATATCCGTATTGCGCCAAGGAATATGATGACGTTTATTCAACTCTAAGTAAACCCTACAGTATACTCATTTCAAAGAAAGGGTCAGGACTATAAAAATTTTTTTGCAAGAACAGTTGGCAATCTCATAGAATTTGACAGAAAAAAGTCTGTCTTGTGTTTTCAATGGGAAATCACTACGGACTTTTCTGTGCACTGATTGGTTCTACCTCCCTAAACAGTCGAATTATTCGATGAACAACATCTACGCCAGCAGTGCAGGAAGGGTAGCCATGTGACGTCATCCAACTGCCCGGCTTCCATTTGACTAATTACAAACCGGAAAAAAGTACAGTTTTCCAAACTCCGGAAAAGGAAAGTGCATTTATAACGGGGTTAGTAGCCATCTTTCGGGTTTGGGGGTGAATTCCGCCAGTAAAGCTGAAACCCCACCAGGGGAATTGTAACAAGTTTGATCAAGTCCATTAATCATCCTAGGTTTTAAAAATTATAACATTCTATACTTATTTACTTATTAAAAATGCTACAAAACAAAATAAAACCTACTCTCCTGTTCCCTTTTTTTTTAAAAAAAAAAAACTATTTCATTATTGTTCCATTTATTTTTCTTGGATCAACTTCCGAGTTATCCCCGTGCAACAGTAAACTACAGCGGTGTTCATTGCACGGCCGTAATTACTTTTCACACGCGGACGCAGTTCTCACTACCCTCAGACTACTAACTAATCTAACATTGAACTCGTCACGTGATTTTTCCACGCACGTTAGTCACCGTTTACTTAATTTCTTTTTCTTCTCTTTGCGAACTCTTATTCTGAGTCCGAGAACTTGAAGATATCTCACGGAAGTAAACCGGAAGAAAGCGGTGTGCGGCAGGGGTAGAGTTAACCATGAACACTTCCGATTCAATTTGTATAGTAATGAAATTTCAAAATATATGTACATAACGTATTAAGGTGAATTTGGAACCATTCAGAACCGGCCTGGCCCGCTTAAAGCCAAGTGTTCTTGAAGTATGAGATGGAGACGAGAGGAAGAGATTTGGATCCGAAGCCTGATTCTTAACTTCCGCGTTTCTCCGTGATTAACCAAATCCACACTAAATTTCGTTCCTTTTGAGTTGATCCGCGCAGATTAAATCGGTGAAATGGAACACGAGTCTACTCAATTTAAATACAAAGATTTTAAAAATAAAAAAATACTGTTCGCGAAATCAGCTCTTTCCCTCACGATTATCCCAATACACGCAAGTCAGATGGACACCGGAGTTTTTATAAACCCCAGAGAGACGGGCTTTGCTTGATCAGGTGATCCTGAGGACAAGGCGAACGCAGCTTTACTCGAGTAAAAGGTCTTGGAGGAGTCAGCAAAGCTAGACGTGACATTTTTGGTTGGTCGCGTGCACTATACATTATTACCAAAGAAATAAACAGCGTGAAAACCTTTAGCTGTTACCTTTTCATTCGCAGTCAGTTTTTTGGAGATTAATACTTAAGAACCTCCCCACCCACGTCGTCACGTGTAGCCTTTCCCCGCCCCGTGAAAGACGGGAAACAAAACCGTTATGTTTTAAAGAACACCGCGAGCTTTCAATTTCGAGGCGTATTGTTCTCCGGCTCGAGGTCGGAAGAGACGATGTTTGTTTCCTCTGTAGTTCTCCAGCTTTGGATGGCAGTGATGTTATGGATGTACGCTCTCTTTTTCCAAAACTAATTACCCTTTCTTCGATTTCTGCAGTCTACTAATTCCCGGATTGCAATGGCGCATTGGTACTGCCTCCAAGATGCTGTGACAGTAACCAGGACGACGCCATATGGTAGATACATCGAAAACAATAAAAGAGTTTTCACCGATTTAGATAAAATTCGTTATCATTTAAAATGCCCAAAGCCTTGGTTACCTAACTGCTATTTTACGAAGATGTTATTATGAATTACAGTTGTATTTACCGTAAAGCTACTTTTATTCCGGCTGCGCTAGAAGGTTCCGTGATTGATTACCATTTTTAAGAAAGCCAATTGAACAGCAGTTAATCAGATGAAGTCTGTGGCAGGGAAAGCCGTATTGACTTTGTTTTGCTAATGAAGACAAAAAGCAAACACGTCCCAAGTGGGGATCGTCATGGGCTAGCGCATCTCCACATTGTCTGGTTTGCTTCCGCTTCTTTGTACCAGTCCATTGGACTGAGTCTTTTCCACGGCCACTTAGAGTTTGGTTGATCTTCGTTGAACGATTTAATGTAGACTTTCCATGATCACATGCAGGGACAGCAAGGGATCATTAAAAGAAGAAAAAAAAATGCTGTTATATATATTATTTATTCAGGAAACCATCACTCATACAATTTCAATATAAAACATTATCTCTGAGGTGTAGGTAAAACGGAAACAGGAAAATAAGAATTTAAAAACTGATGGAAAAGTAAGTATGGATTTAGGGCACGTTGGAACATCCACTGGCTGGCCTCCATGTTGGATAAAACTGTTACTAGAGCCGTAATTTATAGTTGCCGGGTGCGATGTCTTGGAAACTGTTGTTTCTCCCCATTGGTGGTTCTCAACTATCGGAGAAAAGTCTCTACACCAACAACTGACGTCATTCTCTTAAATACGAACTTCACGTCGCCATCCCAGGATCAACAGGACGTCGACACTAGTCTTACGCCGTCCAAAAAGGCCATAGGAAAAAACAAAACAAACAGAGACAACCCCCCGTGGTCACACCTCTGATTAAACAGTTGTAGAAACTGTTGTTTCTGAACAGATGCGCGCCACTGTCACACAAGGTAGGTGTGTTTTGTGGGTCACGTAGACTGTGCACCGTGTAGGCCAACGCGCCGAACCAGGTAAACGAAAGAAAACAACAACATAGGTGAGAAATCGACAGGTCGCAGGTCTTCAGCTGCAAATATGTGCGCTCAGTGATCAATAGAAAGAACTCAGGATGTAGGTCTGATAATGGCTGAAAGATAGTTTTACAACACCAATAATAATAATAATAATATGGTGAAGGAAATCCTGAAATTTTACTTTATTTCTACCATTATCTTCCTCTTTACTGACAAAGAATTAGAAATGGTTAGCTTTAATTTCTTAGAATCGTTTTAATTAAATTTGTAATAGCTATTATCTTTGATAAACTGTGTGGTTGAATAAGATTCGATCTATTATCATATTTTTGTTTTTACTTATTTCTTGAAAATATTAAGCAGAGTGAAATCCAGCTGATTGTTTTCTGCGATTATCCGATTTCACGGGGTAATGCACTGGATTTAAAGAAAGAAAATACGCGTCTTTCTTTATTTCTTAAAATCGTACTTAAGTTACAACTGCTAGCATTAGATCTAACTTCAGAAGCTAAAATCCTATGGATCTTTCAGGCCAGATACAGCGCAATCCAAGCGGGATCACACGTTCAGTGTTCATTTCTGGATTCTTTGACGACAGCTTGGAAAGCAACCGCGCACTGTCTTGCGAAAGACGGATTTATCTGGGAATACAGCTCGGAATTCCTATGATTCTCACCGAAAGCCTCCACCTGAATCCAAAACCTTTGCCTTAGCTGCAAGATATTTTCAGTACAGGTAAACGTCGCGCACTGTATCTGACACCGTTCATTACGCTATGGTCCAAGTTTCTTTTTTTGGCGTCAGAGATTTTAAAAAATGTCTTATTTATTTATTTATTTGAATTTTTGGTGATGTCGATAAATTGAAAATAAACGATGATTTATCGCAACGTGCAGGGGGTGAGAAAACTATAATCTTCTCTGTGCTTTTATTAGAGAGAAGCCCCAATTTTTCATTTAGTGTCGGTCGGGCGCGCGTTTTGCAATGCACAGACGGAACAAAGGTATTAACTGAGGGGTCACGTGTTTCCGGTGAAATGTCTTCTCTTTCTCTGTATCGAAAGTTACATACACAGCGCATCATCAGATAATTTTATAGAAAGCTTTTACACATCTGTTAATTTTTTTTACTAGTATATCTTAAAATGTATATTTGGAAGGAAGTTTAATTGTCACATGTGTAAACTGTAACAACACCAATAATTTCTAATTAAATGGATAGGTGTCTCTATAATCAACATCGTATACTTTAATCTTCGATTGGCCAAAGCACATGACCTCGATTATAGCTGATCTATACGTCAGCATGTGACGTAGATTATAGCCTTATCTATACGTTTAATTCGGAATTATTGTTGTTGCAACATCTTAGCTCCAGTTTGTGACCCTCCATAGAAATAACCGGAAACCAACACAAAAGAACCAAGTATATCGTGTTCATAATGGTAATATTAATTTTAAATAACAAAAGGTATCTGCATATAAAACAGTTGATAAAGCTACCATGGGCAATGGAATGTTAAATAAACTACTCTTTTCGTTTTGAAAATATTCTAGCATTTCAAGCAGTGAAGTCAATTTTCCGATGTTTTTTTTTAAAATCCCTTGCCACGATATTATTATTAACCCCATAACTTATAAGTCAGATATGGCTCCTGATGTTTCATGATGCTTTCATAAAGAACAGTTGAAGGAAACATCAGTGGCAATAAATGTTATCAACACCTTTTTGGCAGTGTACCGAGGATCACAATTTTAATAGTAACAAAAATGTAGATGGCGAACGAGGAAGGAAGAGTAAGCTGAGCTTATCAGTCAGATGTGACTACCAGAAGTAGAGTTATTCTGTATCTATTTTCTTCTTCTTCTAGAATCTACCTGGAAGATGAATCTAATGGATGAAAGTGAATATATATAACTTTCTAGAATAGAACAACTTTCATTCGTTTGTCGTAGACTTCTCGGGTTTATTACAATAGCAATGGCAGCAGCATAAACCGCCTGTAAATGCAAATATTTGGACATATAAATAACTGTGCGCGCAAGGAAATAATATCCGCCGGAAGTCCATGTCTGCACATCCATTATTTGCCATCCAGGCGGCTCCAGAGTTATTGGCCTCGTAAATGTGGTCCTAGAATGCGAGCTCTTCGTGTTGGCACATAACCAATGTAAACAAAGTAAAATTGCTACACCAACACCGTCCGTCTGCCGTCTCTTCGGCGAGTGTAAATCAGCCGACAGGTTTCTTGCATCTGTGTTTCCATAGAATGCAATTCTCTGTCCAGAGGCAAACGGCGGGCTTTGGTAGATAAGCTCTCATTGTCGCGTTCGTCATCAACGCGAAAATTATATTCGAATAACTACAGCACTGGCCAATAAAGAACAGAATGGTAAACAACAAAATCGCTCCCACTGTCTCTCTCCTTTTTTTTATTCATACACCATATTTTTCTCAAATAAAAATGAAAAAAAAAAAGAAAATCTACCTAAACAACTGGCGCAACACGAATTTTGTTGCTTTAGGCCATCTCTTAATTTCTGTGAAGTTAACAGTGTACAAGAGCTAACATTTCGCTATGATGACAAATGCGTGGATCCGTGGGGTTGGCTTCATCTGGACTTGTGTCTGGAACGAGGCTGGTATATTAACGATCAATCCTTTCAAGAAACTAGCGCTTCATCTTAAAAAAAAAAAAAAAACAACCTGTCAGATGAATGGTTTATTTCTGTTGGTTTCATGGTGCAATAGACAGCACGTGTTGGAAACGTAGGATAAGAAGGAAAAGCTTCCAGGAATAAATCTACTAATGCTGACAAGAAATAATCATCGAAATGTAGATTCTTTTGATCACTAATAATAAGATGACAGAGAAAGATCGAGATGGACTAGCTATCTTTATATTCGGATTAAGATAAAATAAAAATAAATAAATAACCACATAGGATATTAGAAATAAATGTATTTTCTTTTTATTAGATTTATTTTTCCTGAGATAACTGTTCTTGCACCCGCCAAGTACCATTCTGGGTACAGGATGGAGTTCGGAAGCCCTTAAGTCTTTGATCGGTACCTGCGACAGTTATGCAACTTATAGACCATAAGTCGTTCATACACTGACTCGGTTAAACTTATAATAATAATAATAATAATAATAATAATAATAATAATAATAATAATAATAATAATAATATAATAATAATAATAATAATAATAATATAATAATAATAATAATAATAATAATAATAATAATTAATAATAATAATAATAATAATAATATAATAATAATAATAATAATAATAATAATAATAAATAATAATAATAATAATAATAATAATAATAAGGTAAATTCTGTTGTGCTCTGAATGAAACTGCAAGAGACAGGAAGACAAAGACTAGTTACGCTTCTGCGAACTATTGGGAGACGTTTGGGTGTGCCCCTTTAGAGGGGTGCTCGATGCGACACGGCTACAGCAGTGTGGCCCCAACATCACGTTAACAGATATTCACGAAGAGAGTAAGTAAGCCACGTCTGAAACGACTCACAGATCAACGACGATTTCTTCACGTTAACCAACTTTCGAAATCGATTCCGAAGCAGCAGTGATACCAGCCTCATCGCTTCCTAGTTTTTCTCTCCTTTGTTGGAGGGGTGGGGGGGCTGGTGTTGGGGAGAACTTTTAAAATTCCTGTATTTGTTGCATTCATTAGGAGATTCCACGACTGATGGCTATGACGATGTGTCCGGAGCTACGCAAAAGGAATGGCCGTTTTGCCAGACAGACTGCAAATCTCAAAGTCTTTAACCCTTTCGGTGATTTAGTAAATTTCGGACTGGAAAGTTTCAGTTATCCACCAAAAAATGAAATTAGGAATTTTATCGGAGAACATTCAGGGCTTTCAAAGACGTGAGGGTCAATCCCGCTTATCGCAATAAGGGGAAAAGTTTTTTTGAAGCCATGGGGATAAATCTGTTTCCAGCATCAAATGGCTATAAATGTTAAAGCGGACATATCCGCTTTCAGCACTGTAAGGGTTTTTATTATATATATAATTTTATTTAATTGTTGATTAGAACTCGTTACAATAAATTTAAGGATAGAATATAGCGCAACCTCGGCTACACGAACTGTATCCAAAAAAGAGCCGTTTACTTTCTCTCAAGCTGACCGAATGTAATGCATAAAGCGGACAGTACCTGCATATTTAAAGATCTCTGATAATGGAAGGAATAATCCAACATTTACTTGTAACAGGGATTCCCTTTAATTTACCAACAAACGATCTAATAATATATAGGCGCTAATTAATTATGTTCGTAATACAAAACGTAAATAAAATAACCGTATTATTAAGAAAAACGAGCATTATTTTAGAAAATGTATTATTTCACGCGCAACTGATCGCGGGTAATTAGTCTATTTGAGGTCTTAGGAGTTACTTCCCATGCGACAGTAATTGACATTTTGAAAAACGGGATCTAACCCCTCCAGTTTATTCTGACTAATAATTCATTATCTCCTCGAGGAATTCGCATAAACGAGGGTTGGCTGTAACGCAATAAATCTTTTTTCAAATAAACTATCTCCAAAAATAAGGATTCGATAGCAATATAAATAGTTTTATAAAGAAATTAATATATGTTTATATCTTTGTTTTCATGCATATTGTATGGCGGGCTTTGATAATCGTTTAAAACGATTTCTTCTCTTCTCCATTTTTTTTGGAAAATATAAAAAGGGGAAAAAAGTAAAGGATGGCATAAACGAATACAATTCCACCCATTATTTGCCAGCAATTTCTTGCGTAGACTACATCATCATTTTAATTGCATATATATATATTTTATGAGTTCATAATGAATTAAATTTCCACTAAGTTTAAGTCGATTGCTTTCAGTTTGTAACCTGAAACGTGAGTAAAACGTTCCGATTGAGCAAGTAACACGAGCATTTATTGTTCAATTATTAATATTTTTTGTTTTAGAATTTTTTATCTAGTTATAGCAAAAAAGAACAATTCAGCAATAACCGACGTTATCCCGCCAAGTGGCCATCTACAGCCATGGTCAAAAGTTTTGCGTAATCTTAGAGTTTCCTCATTTCGCTTGATAAAGTCCAAATGAACCGGCCGGTTCTACACATTTGTCTTACGTTGACGTACTCGAGTAGCTGCCTGCCTGCCTGCCGATAACCATTTTCTGCAGACTTGCTGGGAAAACGACTAAAACCGAGACATGTGACGTGACGGTTTTAAATCTAACACGTGAATGGGTGACTTCCGAAAACACTTTATGAATCTAGACGACAGGTGCGAATCAATTAGAGGTATTCAAAAGCAGACATTTTATAAGTGGCATCAAAATCTATGAGAATGGTTTTAAGATAGGTTTTATTAAATTTATAGGAAGTCATTTCCAAAACCTTCTTGCGTTATACCTTGAAGGTAGGGTTGTCAAAAGTTTGGCCATCACATGCAAAGAAACCATCGGATTTCCTCAACGTTGTCTACGATTATGCTTAGAGATTTATTCCGTTGACCACAGGCAATTACGTACAATTCACCCTGTTTGTTTGACGTCCATCTTTGCAGAGATATAATGGTACATGGTTTGCTGATGTCAAAGGGGATAGTACTTCACACAACCAAGAAAAAGACCGTTTATGGTAAGCAGAAGTATCCCACAGGACGCGTTGCCACATCGAACTCTCCGTTTCGGTTGCCATAGTGCGATAGACAAGAAGTCATCTTCCTGTTCTCCGTTTCGGCTGACTGACACATCGAGCTGAAATTTCATCTTTTTCGTGGTATTAATGTAAACTGTGGGGAAGCCACATCGAAATTAATTAAAAGGATGGTCATTATGGTTCTTTGTGATGATTCTCTTCGCGTATTCTGGAAAGAAGCCAGGACAGGCGATGAGATCGCCTTTTCGAAACCAATCTCTAGATCGTCCTTAGAAAATACGGCATAAGGGGAGATAACCGGCCACCTCTTTCGAGACGTTCTTCGTGACTCCGCTAAGATATGCAACACGCTTTCTGCGTCCACAGTTAAACGAACATTGCCTGATTTTAAAATGAACAAACCGTTAAATTCAGCAGGATCAACAATTACATTGAACATAACCAGCCATTTTTATTTTCTGACTCACAGCGCAGAAGCGACGCGAGTGGCGGAATAGAGGATGTGACGTCATTGCAGTCTCACCGAAACAAATTGGCAAAAGTGTATAGACTTTCCAAAAGGCCTCGGTACAAAACTACAGCTGGGCTGAGAAATCGGGGAAGTGAGCAGACTGATGAAGTTCCTGAACCCGGCATCTCGAAGTAAGTTAAGAGCCGCCATTGGTAAAGGTGCGTACAGACCGGTTTCAGCGGCAGTGACCTCACCACGGGTGTCAAGCTGTTTGTACGAATGGATGGTAACGCGAGTGTCTATGGCGCGAGAATAGTCACACACCAATTTCTAAAGGAAAACAGCCCCCCCGCATTCCGCTTACTTCTGATCTTTGCGTCTTAAACACAAGAATGTACCTTGGATGTACTATAAGGATGCAACGAACAGTGACCGCGTGCTTCTGGGATCATTCCGGAAGGGCGTTAAACTTTGGAAGAATGGCGAAGCACGCTACCACAAGACTTCGTCAGTGGCCACGCGGGCTACTAAAGGTCACGTGGCTTTTAGATGCATTTGTTGCCATTATGACGTCACTAAATACATCCGTGTCTAGATGTCGCGCAAAATTATCAGTATATGGCAAACGCTATGGTCGCTCCCGAATTGAAATAAGAGTTTGTGGAAGTAATTTTGAAAATTGGGATGAATTGAAACATTCTTTTGCTCTTTTTTCTTTTTTTTCTACGTAATCGACGAATCTTGGATAAATTTTCTTGAATTTTTAGTTTGAAATCTGGAGATAATGGTGCGTTATTTCCTGGAATTTCGTCGTTCGTATTGCCTTGACATTCTGTTAATTTTTTTTTTTTTGTGGAGAATAATTCATAATAACATGTTTGTTGTATTATCTGTTTAGATTAAATTTAATTGTCTGTTATTACCGTAGGTTTGAGCCTACCATAAAAATGGGATATTCATTTAAAAAAAAACAAAAACTATCGTTAATTGAAATTCATTATCCTCTCAAAAAAATACTCGATAAAATTCGATGAATCATGCACCAGGAATTATGGCGTGGTTAAACTTCCATGATTTTGCCTAATTATCCCCCCAGCATGTTATTAATATGAATGTTACATTTAGGTTATAACAAATGTATAAAAGTATGATGTTATCGTGTTAACCCAATATTGTTTCGTACGACTAATTCGAATAATTATTAGTTCATACCTCACTTTTGTGTAAAATCTAACAGACCATAATATTGGTTTTTGCACCAGTAGAGAATATTTTCTATCAAACAAGACTATCCATTATTGCCCTCCACAAAGATATTCCTACTCCAATTAGGAAACTGTGAGGAATGCTGGAGTTCCACGTGGTGATCTGCAACATAGAATGAAGCCGACTGGCTCATCCATGGGCTTAAAGGGCTGAGGAAGAAAGAGAAATTACAGAACAGAAGGATAGGTTGCTGGTTCGAAAGTTTAGACCAAACACTTTCATGACAGGCAGGCAATTAACTTCTAAACACAACTCCTCTGCAACAGTCAGCATCCCAATCTCTACCATCAAATGGCAGTTAAGAGAGGTTGGATTGATCGCCAGAGTAGCAACTGGAGAGCCTCTGCTTAGAGGTGGTAACGGGAGAAATCTACTTTATAGGAATGAACATCAGAACCACACCTTAGAGCAATGGTGCAATGAGGTGTAGTAAGATGAAAGCAGGTTTGAAATATTTGGTTGTAAAAGATTAGAGTATGTTAGAAGACAGAACAAAAAATATATATAAAAGGAGAGCATCATTTCCACTACAATTAAGGATAGTGCTGGACATTTAAAAGTACGGGTTTGTTTTGCATGGTTAATCGACTGGTAACTTGATAAAATTTAATGGATTTCTCACAAAAAGTTGATGTTGAAATATTCTCTATCACAATGCAATTACATAAGGGCATCGTTTGATAGGTGATTGGTTTACACTGCAACAAGATAATGATCTGAAGAATACTGCAGTGTTGAATGCGCAATACCCTGTTAGGAAGGAATCGATAGGAACACTTAAAACCTAGGTTTAGACCCTCATTCTCTGAGTTTGATCCCAATCAACTTGTGTGGAATGATGTAGATCGAAGAGTCAAGGAAAAAAGATCCAATTAACGTCACTCAACTATGAAACGAATTCCAAGATGAATAAGGGATACTTACAGGGCAATAATTTGATTAGATATGCATGATGCCCAACTTATTTCAGCTGTCATTTGCATAAAGGGTGACTGTCTTGATAAATATGGCTTTAAGTCATAGCAACTGCACTAAATATGGATTATATGTTTTGAAACAAGATGGATCTGACTTCCAATTTGTAATTTCTAGTATAATTCTTTTCATTAACAATAAAGTGTTGAAAAGTTAGATGAGAGTCGGGTGCTCATATTTTTAAACGACAGTATACTTATGCCACAGTGCTCTCGTTTTTATGTAAAATTTTATCGTTGGTTATTTTCAAAAATACAATTTTTTTTCAATTAATTACTACCATCATTTTTATTTCTATTGATCTTACCGGAGTAAATGGCCAAATAATCTTGAAGCACTGACTTTTTTTAGACGTTTGTGATGATATATAGAGCCCCATGGTATAATGATTGTGTTCGCATCTGTAATAATACCGTACATCAAGAAATCCTTAGACATGCCACAATTAAAGTTGCAATACACAAAATAAAAATACATTGGCCGCCATATCTGTGTCAAAAGTGTGAAGGAAGGAAGCGTAGACTGCGGTCCTGTCAGTCATTCCTTTTTTTGTTAACTTCAGCGGTGAATGAGAAAGTCAAACTATTTGTGACGGCTGCCTTTTGATCACAAACCGCTACAGCTGCCAAAACATTAGAATGAGCGCCAATCCTTGGTTGCATTTCGATGTAATTATTCTAGCGATTTAAAACACTCGTGACAATTATAAATGCCTTTTTTATAACAGGCAAAGAAAAAATACTTCGACATTTTTTACCACGCCTCTAATGAGTGCGATGAAAAACGAAAGACAACCTTTTCTCGGTATTTGTCAGCCAACGAATCCGACAGGTAGAGTATGTCTTGTATACGTAATTACCGTGCAAAGATGATCTAGTATGGCAGAGGAAAAAGAGAAATTTTCCTGTAGTGTATTTATTGCATGCTTCTCGCCTTACGATGCGCCAAGTTTTGGCTAATACTAAAACGGAAAGAATTTCACAAAATTATATTTTGTAGACATTCTTTCAGCTGCAGAAAGACGACGGATACTTTCGCGAAGGAACATGCTGAAAAAGTCCCAGCTCCGGCGTAAAAGGGTGAAACTATTAGGTTCCTTCATTATGTGCTCGAATAGCGACCCATCTTCAGCAGCACCCTGTGGTCATGACCGTTAAGATCAGTCGCCAGACAGGATCTGAAAACTGCGATATCTCCAGATTTTATATCATTGTCAGAAGGGCGGGAAGTAAGAAACAGAACAAACGTTAACTTCCGCTGCAATGGTGGAAATAAAATACTATCCTTAAGAATGGTCTCATCTCCGATACCTTTCGCATATAGTCGATTAAATCTTGGCTGCTACTGTTAAATATTGATCGATCAAGTTGCTTAGCTTCTAGGTTGAGTAAGATAATTATCTACTAGCAAATTTATGCAGAACTATTTGGAGACGTCCCAGTTAAATATACATTATGCTGAATACTTTGCTAATCTTATAAACACAGAGAGAGAGAGAGAGAGAGAGATCAGTTATCACTCTGCTGAAGACGAACCGTTTGTTTCCCAATTGAACAGTAGATGAAGAGTGTGTTCACTGAAAATACATTACCATATTCTTTAAAGAATCCGTTTCATTTTCTATTTACATTACTAAATCTCTGGAATTTTCTACAAATGGTTTTAAAAACCTTCACCCCACTATCTCTATCTCTTCTTCCGTCATCGATCTACAAGACAGCTTCTTTATTCAAAGCAAATCGATAGTCGTGTGCATCTATCATTAGCGACACAGTACCACTAACGAACATATTGTATACCTTGAATGTAGATCCCTCAGGCAGATGCTACTTTACTTTTACTTATAAACGCAACCTACTTCTTTTTTAAAAAAATAAGTTATCACTACTTCGCTTTCTCTTCAAGCCGCTTTACATTTACTTTTTTTGTTGATGTTAATTTCGGTTCTAGGTAGATGTTGTTCAGCTCCCTGCTGCCAATTTTATCACATATACGTCCATGTACATATACTTGCTGTTCCTATTCATCACAGATCAGGTTAAGGGGCATTGTGCTAGCACGATATTTTTAGCAGAACTTTTGTGTTGAAATTTCTTTTGACTTGCTTTCATTAAGGTGCCCCGTACTGACATAATATACACATCACGTGCCAAAAATATAAAGTTCTGTTTTCGAAATTTGTTTCCGTTGGAATATTTTATATGTACTACTATAATGATAATAATAACATATGAAGATCATTTTGTGATAAATCTCACACACACACACACACACACACACACACATATATAAATGCTTTCCAAACTAATCCTTAATTTTCATTTATTTGTGTTATATATTTTTTGTTAAGATGAACAATACTTTTTATTTTTATTTTATTATTATATGTAAAATCACTCGTTATCAATTTAAAAGTACTTTTAATTAGTTGAACCGTCACAAAAAACCCAAAGGTTTTAGTCTATTTATTATTCATATTTTTGTGTTTTCAAACATTTACTTCTATTTCTAAAGTCTTTTCATTATCATTATAGTAATTAATTTTTTTGAATATTTATTATAAATTAATTATTTTTGCATTTTTTGAAGATCTTCTCTTTACCTATTTATTCAGAAATTCTTTAGCCATTTATACATTAGAAGCTCTTCTTAATTTCCTCTTAGGAAGACTGGTGAATTCCGTCTTCTACCTTCATTTAAATCTCTAAAATTTAAAATAATTCAATTGTTTCATTACATTTGTGTGATAGCTATAAACTCCTTTTTGTTAAACTACTCTATTTAATTCAGAAATTAAGAGACTTTCGTTGTTTTACCTTTGTGTTTCTGGTGATTC
Organism: Nautilus pompilius; assembly: GCA_018389105.1. Lineage (NCBI taxonomy): Eukaryota > Metazoa > Mollusca > Cephalopoda > Nautilida > Nautilidae > Nautilus > Nautilus pompilius. The sequence goes on from JACATO010002140.1 coordinate 217,686, forward strand.
ACCTTTGGTTTAATTCGCTAACTGTTATTGATTATTAACATATTAAAAACGGCTAGAAGACAGAGCGCTGTTTTCTCTTGGAAAGATGGTTTTTTTCTCTCTTTTAGGATTTCTTCTTCAGAATATTTCAAAACCAAGGAATGCACTTGAGTTTTCATTTCTATTTATTTAGATTCCATGCTTATTTACCATATTTCATTAAATCGAAAAGCAGCAATAGAAAACGTCATTGTTTTCGTTTAGGAACCCATAACGCTGTTCTATTTCGTTTCGTTTTGGTTAACCTGGAATGTTTTTTTTTTGTCCTATCTCTTTGGTTGGCCTGCTCTTGCCGTAGCCATTGGTTACGTTTCTGAGTTGTCTACTTGTTCATGGATTCTCTGTATCCCTTTACAAAATACTCCATTTGTGCTCGTACACGTGTCAGATAAAAACCCGAATTCCAAAGTATTTCCAACGCTGTTGCCAGATGATCTATCGGAAAGTATGCTTGTTTTTCTTCTTTTCCTTTTTTTATACCTCCATCACAATTAGGAATTCTAAAATCGCTTTCTACGTGGTCGAATTTCAATCAGGAAACCTACAGACTGAAAAATCTGCCGTGTAAACTCAAGCGCTTGAAGAGAAGGGAACCTCTCTCTCTCTCTCTCTCTCTCTCTCTTCTCTCTCTCTCTCTCTCTCTCTCTCTCTCTCTCTCTCTCTCTCTCTCTCTCTCTCTCTCTCTCTCTCAATCTCTTCACGCACCGACTATCTCGAAAAAGCGGGCAAACAGTTCTGGGGGATAATCCTCGAGGTCCATCTCAGCAAATTACCAAATCCCTTCGGAGCAAGATTCGCTTGAATTCTAAAAGTTTATTCGTGTGTATCTACTCGATTATTATGCATGATCTGGTTGGCTAAATTCTTGCGGTTGGCCGATCCTTCGATAATAGATTTAGCCGGCAGCCCTAGATAAAGTCGTGAGATTCCTTTTCTTCAAAGACTACCAAATTTTGAAAAAGCATTTAATACCTTCATCGAAAACCAAAACATATTTCTACGGCCATAGATCGTTCAATATCGTATTAATGACATTATGAAAAAAACAGCTCCGAAATTCTTTCACCCCAAAAAATTCAGAATGTATTTGAGTATTTCTAAAGTTTAAAAAAAACTGCAATGGTAATTATCAAAATTGCATTGGTTAAATAATGTTTTGCAAACGTTTTAAACCGCCACCTTATGCATTTTTGATTTTTACAACAAACTCTATGATTAGAGAAACAAATTAAATTTTAAAGGAATCATTTCAATCCTTTATAAACCGAATGATGGAAACACACAGTTAATGTTATTCTCGTGTTACTCGTCATGGTTCCACGACTGAAATTCTAAGAAATTATACCAGTTCGAGTTAATAATCAATAACGGATTTTTCCATCAGACAAGCGACGTTTTGTATTTTCATTATGTGAAGAGTTCGCGACTGGAAAACGGGATGAGGTTGCAGCTCATCCTGTCACAGCAGGTTTGGTGCAGTGGCGTTTTGAAATGCACAGTGGGAAAATTGGCAAAGAAAGCGTTAATGTAGACCTGCTGCAGCTGATGTTCGTTGGAATAGGTAGGGAGAGTGGATGTGTTGGTCTGCTGCAGTCAATGTACACTTAAATATACCATTCAGTCACGTGATAAAGGTAGAGTTGCAAGCAATGACAAGAAGTACAAGCGGAGAGATGAAGCGCCAGTCTGCCTGCCTGTCTATATCATTAAATTCAGGATATCATAACAACTGTACCTAAACCTGGCCAATTGCCAGACTCGGACGATAGTCCACTCGCGATCTCAGGAAAAGTATTCCCATAAACACACTTCCGGTGACGAGTACAAATTTCGCAGATTAGGATTAATCTCATCTCCACAGTACCAACTCATTGCTGTGACTCTGCACTGAAACGTATTAACTCCCCTCGTATTTAGCAACTGCTACGCAATGTTCCAAAATAAGTGATTATCCCCCGTGTCGGTTTAGTTTGTAAAATGTCTGTATTGCCACTTTTAAGATGGAGAAACCATACGCCAGATAGAGTAGGTATAGAATGAATTTTATCGACGTAGTTAATAGATGAAATGTCCGTTAATTGTGAAACAGCACACACATATATAGAAAACATTCCGTATGGATACGAAAGTCTGTGATTGAATACGACGTTAATTTTTGACGTCATCTGTGACACTTCATCACTGTTTAATTTTACTTAGATCATATTCAGTAGCATTCGTCCTGTATAAACACCCAGTTTTTGGACAATATCACAATGTAGGTGGTTAATATCCTATATCTAAGATGACCAGTGAATATCTTGGAAGTCAAATCATTTCGTATAGCATAGAATTTATACCATTTTTTTTTTTAGATTTGTTATCTCTTTGCGCAGATGCCTACTTTTGATCCATTCTTTCTGTTCTTACACCCAGCGATTTCGTAATTTACACTCGGCAGCTGAGAGGGTGGGGTTAATTATTCACCTAGCGTTGTCCGTCTACAACCGTCGTTCGCTAAAGTATCCCAACATGGCAGCGCTCGATGCGGCGCATATACCGACAGGGGGCTTTTGATATGACCTCGCCCGCTGTTAAGCGATAGCTACAGCGACAGACGGAAGAGAAGAGGCGAAGAGGAATGCGGACGGTTTATCCAGGAAAGCAATACGCCGGCATTTTGGGGTTTGTGACATGGAGCGGGTTATGGCGACGTAAATCTCCCTGAGAGACATTTGTCTTCTTTAACGAAAGCCAAGGCATTGAATTCCGTCAGGTGACTCGCTTTAGAGGGTCTCGGGCCCGCTCCGGGTCAGGTGGAAGAAACCTGGAGCTTGCAGGCGCCTCACCACTTTCCAAACTCTTGACCCGACCCACGCCATGGACAAGGAGTTGGGGGTGAGTGAGTGGGCGTGTGGGTTCATATGGGTACAGTTCAACGAATTCCTCTCTTCTGTATCAATGCAACGCTGTTCTCCATTTGTTAAGTGCAAATGCAAAGTAAAATACTAGGAATGGCTTTGAAATTTACAAAGTAGCTCCGCTCGAAGGTAAACCTTATTACATCTTTTCCCGCCATCTCTGAGCTAGTTCAGTCCGCACAAGAGGACAGCGGTAAGGGAGTGGTTAGCTAACAGATCGACGCGTTCAGGTATTAAAAAAAACAACAAAAACCTGTTAAGTAATAGAATTATTGATGCGTGAGGTAACCTACTACAGGAGTTGTTAATAGTGGCAGTATTAATCAATTTTTAAAAAAATCGCACAGACGGACGTTCCTCCTTACCGGAGAGCCCTAAATCCGTCATGTTGCCTTTGCCTTCTTATAACTGATACACTAAATTGAGCTGAACTAAACACCTCGTCCGAAACACCAGCAGCGAGGACAAAGGAAAACAAGTCAATTTCCCGTACCCATTCTGGTTGACCCTTGCAGAAAGGGGGGAGATAACTCAAAGAATATCGTTTCCGCCTTTTATCAGGGAAAATGTTCAAGCTGATATTCTGAAAAGGAGAATGGTCCGAAGGAAAAAAGGTTTTCTTTTCCACTTACATTTCATACTGCATTAACCCTCTATATACCACTCTTGCTGGTGCATTCTCACTTAACTACTACTATTCAAATCTGCATTACTCAGCACAGATGGAGCCATAGGGCTGTTCTCATTAATATGAACCCTCCTAACGATAAATCCATCTCGCTACTTCCAAAGTATTTTGCATTACAAGTATTAAGTAAATATGCAGCCAGTTCCGGATAAATACTAACTAGAGCCAGGCTGCCAGCATAAGTAAAGAACTTCCGTAGTATACCGAAGGCCACACATTTCTTTAATCCAGGGTATGTTTTATTATTATTGTTTTTTTATATTTTATTTTCTGTGAAACTATTGTTTTCCTAGCTACAGCGACGTTTGAGATGCAAACTTATTTCCAGACCGATAAATTGGAGATGGTGGGTTATAAAATTAATTCAGATTTCGCAGTCCTATAAAACCCTCTGCCAGGCTCCGACAGTAAATCGCTTCAAAGATACAGAGTCGACGCTTAATGTACAGAAGTAAAATCTGAAAATAATCCAAGTGTCGGTAAATCACCGGGGAATAAATGTTAAAGAACGACTATAAAAGTTCGCACGTAGGACTAACAAGCGCCTGGTTAATATTTATGCCTCCCACTACCCAACCACCACCAACCAAGATAAAGTTAACCAGTAATTTAATTTCAACTTTAAAAGTTATAAATTTTACGATTTTCGGAAGAAATTCATTTTTGTTTTTCTTTTATGTATTTGTAAGAAGTTGTTTTGTGTTTGCGTGTGGAAATATCGTCCCATCTTCTTCTCCTGTCTTGACTTCTAAGCGCATCCCACTGCAGCCATTCGGAAGGGGAGAGAAATCTATGGTGCTATCGTAGCCTTGGGGAAGACCAAGTCACCCGGATATGGTTGGGGCGGGGCCCTTGCGAGATGGCCAAGAGTAACTCGCTGAAACTCTCCACCAAACGTTCTTAAAAATCGATTTATTTATATAAAATAAACAATTTTATATAGAAACTTCAATGCTCTAGTTTCATTGCGCTTCTGAAAGCAATCCTAAAGATAGAAAACCGTCATCCGGAACAATCGCTCGAAATTAATGGTCATATCACGAGTAAAAGCGAGATTTTTGCTCTGTTCCTCCTCTAAGAGCAGAAAATTTATCGGTGAAGTGCGGTTTTCGGGAGATAAAGGGATAATTCGGTCATTTGCCTCCATCTTTCTCGTAGGATCTGAACTAATTAGATGTTTTGGTAGCGCGGTATGCTAAAGTAATTGGGATTAAGAAAAAGACTAAATCAAACGCCAAAACAATATTTTTTTCCAGTACTAAGCTCTAATGACTGGGATAGGTAAAGATCTCTGAAGCGTAGGTTACAGCAGTTAGTTCGGTTACTAATAATAAGGTGACGCGAAATGCTCAAATTGATTTTCTACTTTCGTTTTAGAATTTTGCTACCGGATTATTTTTTACACGCTAAACCGTCGGCTAACCGGGAGAGTTTAGTGTAACACATAGCGTGCTCGCTCTTTGTGTGGCGCGCACTTTCCGATCGTTTGTAACTGCGTCTGGTGCTTAGCCAAAGATGTGCTGATGTTATTTAGCTGTTTATCTCTTGCGCTTCTGTACCGCAGATTAACCCAGGAAATACTTCGCGTCTTGCCTTGCAACTAATCAAATGAGTTGTAGTGGGTTCTTTCATTGGCCACTACCTTCGACGTCACGCACCCTCTTTTCAAGGCTAAGTAACGTTTCCGGTCGTCGTCATCCGGGGCACGAGCGTAGCGGATTCGACAGCAGCGCCACGGCGATAACTTGTTCGGTGTACATTAAAAAAAATTTTATTCATCTGATTGTGGTTATCGTCTATCTCTTCTCGTCGCCTGTCTCTGCCAATTTGTTTATTCCCATTTTTTCCAGCTGATGTATTGCAGGGCGGAACAGTCTCTCCCCCCGCACAGTGCTCCGCCTCAGCGCATTCGCAGCGCGATGATCGGTCACACGCCGAAACAGAGCTCTCCTCATATGCCGAGCATAATCTCCGGTGCACGTCAACAGGATCCGATTTTGAGAACTGTCTCCGTCTCTCCAGAGGAAGACGGGTGTTCATAGGAGTCATATGACTGACATTGAGAACATTTACAGCTTGGGGGGGGAGAGGAGGGGAGTGGGAGATGCCATCCGCTCACTTCAGTTTGGAGTCGGCCCCAGCATTCCATTTCCTGATACTTTCATAGGGAAGAATATTCTTTTGCGGATGTTATGAGAATTCCACCGTCTATTAACTCGCGCGTTATAGCGGCAATGGTTGCTATCGATTTCTGCAGACAATGCTCTGAGAACAGAAGCGCGGTTTGTATCGCTCGTCCCCACGTCACTTCCTGCTTTGTTCCGCGGTTTCCAATCTTTCTCGGAAAGCCACGCGGCCACGACCGCGTGGTGTCGTTCGTCCGGCAGTAAATTCTGTGATAAATACGGGAGAAAATGGATGGACTAATACCTCAAATACTTATTTACCAATAAGCTCCCCTCCCTCCAAAAAAAAAAAAACCAAACCAAAGCAAAATAATTTATTCTGAATGAAAAACGAGAGCTTTATGGCACTGCTCTTCCGACTCGACAACAACAGCGAGAGAAAGTGGACGCCACCTGGCGGCTTCATCTATAACAAACACACATGGAAGAAACTATGCATGGTGGGAATATTAAAACAGACGTTCGTGCGTTAATTATGTCCTGTAGTTTTGCGCCATGGAAAGTGCTGCCGAATATACAATCCACCAATTGTTTAAAGGATCGGAACACTTTTATTTATGTTCATATATTAAAGTGTTATCATTACCGTTTTTAGCTGCAATAAAGACTTTAAAATGTCCTGGCATAAAGGAAACAAAGAGGCTGACTTCCATTGTCCAGCAGTTACAGGATTTAACTAGAATTTCCCTTTGATTCACTGCTGGCTTCGTAACTTCCCGCAGTCATTCAAATGTTTGGACACAGAGGCTGTACAGACCATTTAAGCAACTGTAACTTTCTCATTGTGAACAGAAAATCTCTTTAACCTTTTTTGGATCATTGGATTCCTAGAAGTTATAAATTTGTTTTCTCCAATTTTTTTTCCTTAAAAGGCAACATTATTATGTTCCGTGTGGCCTCTTACACGTATTTGTCCATCATTTCATCTATCACTTCGAACTAATCAAAGCCTTTGACGTTATACAATTCCACAATAAAGTCCTTTGATTGCTGCTCTTAAAAGTAAGAACTAAATCTTGCTCATTAAATTCTTTCCCTTGCTGCCTTCTGAGCAAAGTTGCATTCTATCCGATGAACAGATATAATTCTTTTCACATTCTTTACTCTATAAAACTCCATCCCAAAACTCTGCGTGCTTTTTACACGATTTCGGAAAAGCTGCAGTCGTTTTGAAGTATATTTTGCTTTCTAATGAATAGCTGCTCTTCGCAGTTCGCTGTCATGCAGTTCATTTCTATAGTTACGGTTGATCCGTTTCTCCTGCAGCTTTTTTTAAAACCGGCTACACAAGTTTTTCTTCTACTTTCCTTTATCGTTCTTCTTATCTTTCTTTGATCTTTAACTGATCTTCCTTGGACGTTCGTGTCTAACTTTATTAATCGCGACTTTAGCCACAGTTAACCATGTTCATACCGCAGAAAACGATGCTTAATTATATAAAATTGGAGATATTTGCAACATTTTTATTCCTGATGTACGGCAAAAGCATTATTTTATTCTATGGCGGTGGGATTCATTTTAGCTGCACTGTACAACCCGATATATCGCCTATATTTCGTATTATGTTGATAATTCTCAGTGAAGTAAAACAGTACTAAGGGAAAGACAATTTGAATGAAAGAGGTATCGTCACCCACGCCATTCTGACTTCATAAATGGAAACATAGTAGCAGTCGCGGCGGCCGCCATCTGTGTTGTCAGTTTCGGGGGCTGATTTTTTGTGGTCAGTTCTAAGTCGATCGAGCTCCGTTAGAGTTGGGCTTGCCAGCTTCCGTCGCGATGCACTATGGGAACCATTCGCTTGATTATCGGGTTTCGGGTTTTGTGCATCCACCCCAGTCTGCCTCAAGATGAAGTTTCTTAAAAAGGAAGACTACTTATTTAAAATAACGTGCCAGCTGGCAGGTACATTTCACGTGTTTTAAAACTAAAAAAAAAAAATTTAACATTTCCAGCGGGGAAAAAATACTAACCGTTTACAATTGAATGATGTTAAATGAAATTTAAAAAAACAAAAAGAATACTCCACACACGAACACAGATCTGACGTCAAAACAGCTAAAGGGCCTTGGGCAGTCTGATCGCCGATACGTGTATGAACAAAACGTAGCATTTCTTACATCCACCATAATCTCTTTCGGTCAGCCCCCAGCGCTGCTCTTCCCCGAATAGTCGATCTCCCGCTGATTTCACTGTGACCGGATCTCGCTGACGTGTTGACTCGACTGCGGAAAGTCTATCTTCTTCGTGATTCTGTTCCAATGTAGCTCACTTAGCAGCAACAAGCCTAGTGGCAGCGCACTAGCGGCGACACCTGGCGATTTAATGGTGAATTTTGGCTCCAATTTGTCATTTATCCATCGGTGGTGTTTTTTTTTTTTTTATATATAAGTCTCTAATGTCATTTCGGCCCGAAAAATAATGATGCTGACAATAAAGGAGAGATATATAAATAATATGGGTAAATATAACACATGGAAAGTTATATTTCATTTTGTATTGCAGTTGACGTAGTCGGTCTGCGCTAAAGTAATCATTACACGCCTACGGGACTAGATTAACAGCTGCATATAGCAATAAATAATTAGAGATTGGTCCAGTAGACGATAGAGCCAGGCAATAAAGCTATAGAGAGTACAGTGTACTGCAGACGTCTGCGATTCAATTCGTCAGAACTCCGTTTCCGTCCAAACTTGTGCTCACCGGTGATCGTTTATGTAATTCGCACCCAATATTATCTATTGTATATACGGAATCGAGAGACGATTCAGTTTCATAGCCACTCGATATTGCCTCCAGAAAAATCACTTAGATCTCCTTTTTTGTCTTTCCGCGTCTCTTGCTGAACAGCAACTGTTAATAGAGGTCAGGCGAATGAAGAGAATAGGCGAGTGAACCGAGTTTTCTCCACTTAGGACGAACCGGAAAAGCTGGAACAAACAACGGCGAGACATGCGCAAAACCTTCATTTGCCATGGGACGGGGCAGAATTGGATCCAGTCTACCCCGTCCCATGTAGTCTTGTTTTTCATACATTACTTCTCCGGAATTGTTGCAGAAGATAAGCGCAATGGACCGGAGCAGTTTCTAAGTTGGGAAGTTTTGAGTGGACAACTAGGAGACCTTTATACGAAGGTCTTAGGTGTCGCGATATTCACAGTAGGGGTTTGATAAAGAACGGATTTCGACAGAAACTTTTTAAAAAGAAAAAACAAAAGTATAACTTCGCCTTAAGGAAATCCAGGTAAACATGTAAACAAATTTAATTGCGAGCGAGATCATTTAATTCGGAATTTTTCTTAAAATTCATGTATTTTTTTAAAATAGTTAATTTCCGACTGACTCATAGAGGATCCAGCCCACCTGCCGCCTACCGGCACCGACGGAAGTACCGTTGCGGCTTTTGAGAGAGAGCCGACTAATTGTTCCATGTATGCACTTCCTTGACTTGAAAAAATAATAATAATACACCTTTCATTAAATTACTGAGAAACCTTCGCGGCCATTTATCACTGTCAGAGGTGTTTAACGGCACACGAGGCAAATTAAAATGTTGTTTCCGCCTGACGTCTACAAACACTAAGGGGCAGCGCGGAGAAGGATATAGAAAAGATGGGGCTTCGGGGTTAGCCGGCGCTTCGGAGAGTGGATTCCGCGCCAAGTCCGTCCCACTGCATCAGAATTCGTTTTGGTATTTAAAGGAGAAGTTCCACCCACCGTCGGTCGATCAGTCTCGCTGTTGCCAGCCGCAATGAAAGCGTTTATTCATTTATTTATTTATTTTAGTTATTCATCGATTTACTGTTGTGTTTTTTTCCCGAAAAATAAAACTCAGCACGTCTTGTTTCCTTCACCGCTAAACTACTCCAGACAACACCTTTAATTTTATTTAATGACATGCGCGAAACAATTTTTATAGACTCTCCGACGCGACCTTAACACCCCCCTCGGTGGGATTAATTAAACTCGTCCGGTTCCAGAATCACGGCAGTCCTGATGAATTATTCATGAATTTATCGACAAAACTCGCCATGATTCCATTTACGTTTTTGTCACTTTTTTTTCTTTTACCCGACGCTCATGAGTGGATTTCTTTTTAAAGAAATATATTTATCTTAGATAAGCGACTTGTAGCGTAGTTCGTGCCGGTCAGTGTGCAGGCCATTCGGAAATTAGCTTCGTTTGATTCCGGACCTGATCGGCTGGCCGACGTCAGCCTTCTAAAATCTCCACGGAATGGATTTTCTGTTCAGTTACCCTCTTAGACACGTATACGCGAGTCTTTCTTCACGACTAGATGAAGTCAAGTTGCGGAATTAAAGTTTTGGATGTAGGTTAGAAAAAAAAAAATCCGCTTTGAAAAACGATCCAGGCTTTCTTGCACGACAATCCAACGATATTCTACAAGGTATCGTCTCCTCGCCTGATATTCGAGGTAAACTCGTTTGCGGCTCTAAAGCCCCTTTGTACGTGGTGTTGTTGTTTTGTTTTTCTGGGGGATACGTGTTGACTTTTATCACCTCTTTTAGAAACCGGCCAAACAAGCGGTTTTTCCTCAGGACACTCTCGAAAACGAAGACCTACACGTTACTCGAAACGTCCGTGAAAGGTAACATCTCTCCGTGATGACATTTTCTTGGCTACGCGACGATCGGCTCTGAGTTCGTCAGCTTTTCTCAACTTGCCAGCTCGACGATTGATAACTGTGCGTGCCTTCAGGCGGTGTATCCTGAGTTTGAGTATAACATGCACGACTAGTTTACTCCAAAACTTTATATTTTAAGCCTCCATGGCTCAGTGGTTTCCTTTTTCCCCCTTTTACCCGCTAATGAGGCAGATTACACAAGAAGATAAGTTTGTTTGCTTTGACCCCCTTTACTCAAGAGCTGGGTTTAGTTGTTTTGTTGCCACCTTCATGAGGGTCATGGGGCTGTCTGCCCCCTTAACCATCACCCAACAACTAATTGCAGTTATTGACCTGCGACGGGCGACAGCGAAGATGTCTACGTGCGAATTTCCTTCCTTTCAGCCTATTACAGTAATACTGTCGATGAGATCTACGGACAACGAAATGCCTCTGTGATAAGTAAAGTAAGAGCCAGAAAGGAAAAAGAAAAATTAGATGTAAAAAATGTTGTCTCTTTCTTACGTTAACTCTTTTACAGAGCATTTCTCTCTTGTTATGTCATTCAATCTATTTAACACTCATTTGGAAAAATTGATCAGCTTTGATCACTGTTTAAATCTCAGTTGGTTTAATTGGCTGCCAAAGCTAATTCTTAAATGGTTTAATCAACAAGTTTGCTTTATTTTTGGCTGTTGTCTTTTAGTCGACTACAGCTGGTCAATAGCGCAATGTATTTGTATTAGCGACTCTTGAATAGCATAGTTACCCTGATCGTGTTTGATGGAGCGCAATAGAGATGGGCGCTCGATGGTCCAGTAGTCCCGACTTCAGAAGCTCCTTGGTACGACGTGTCTCTTGATTGGTCTGCACTCTGACCTCCATACCTAGATAACTTCGTTAGACCAACAAAAAAAGGGCTGATAATCTACACCTTCCGCCTGTTTAGCTCACTGCCGTGAGATGTCCTTAGATCTCGAACGTCAAGGCAGCAGAGGTTTGGAAAGAAGGAGGCGCAGAAGGCAAAACCTTCTCAGTTGGAAACTGTTAACCAATAGAATGATAATGCGCGAAAATCCCTTTAAATGACCCAAGACTAATGTCTTCTAAAGCATTATTAAACTAATTAGCATCACCTATCTGTATAGCAATTGCTTATGTTAGCAAATATCTGGACTACTGATTCTTGACTGCGCCAAGGACGGCGGTAATATATTTCTTTATTTTATTTATGCCCTTTTCTTCTTATTATTGGCACAGGAGCTGACGGAACCCACAAATCAAGAACTGGAAAACATTTACCGGTCGCAAAGATGAATTTGCTTGTCGGGTGTATAAATATTTAATACAGCAGAATTAAACAACTTTTAAATAATGAGTTATCTGTAATCGTTTTTTTCATTGACGAATTCGCGGTCAAACTTTACCAAATCAATTTATTTCAGTTTTTATTTGAAATGTAAAAAAACAAAAAAAAACAGCAAAAAATAAGATTAACATCCCGCAGTGATTGATCACGTGTCTGAATGTTCAAACATTACAGATTGGCTCCAGGGAAGTAACTAAAATTAAACTTTTATCAAGAAAAAGACACATTTTACAATATTGAAACTAGCAGAAATAGCTTAAAATGACGATTTTTCCACTGGTAATTCTGGCATCCAAAGTCAATAAAAAAATACAATGTAAGCCTACCGAAACGGTTTTACCCGATACGAATTTGGCTTCGCATTCAGTGCAAGAATACCTTCACTTTTCGCCTTTTCGCTTCTGTTTGAGGAAAGCTATCTTTTCTTTTCTTCATCTGCAGTTAGCATAAAGTCAAAGCATTAGCAAGAAAATTATGTTGAAAATGAGCGACAATAGACGGCGCGAGCAGGATGAGAATTCCAAAGCAAACTCTTCCAGACACTAAATCCTGATGCTGAGGAGGACAACTGAAGGGCTTCGAAACGTACCTTTGATGGTAATTTATCGTTAGTGACGCAAAATGTTCGACTTCAACCCACCTACTTTTTCTGTGATATATGTGCATGGAATAATATTCATGATATAACATCACTGGACTAGTTTCCCTAAAAAGATGAAAATTAAAGTAGTTAAAAGATCAACTAAATGTAATTAAGACTGCATCCATTAAGGTAGTAGATGACACCTTGGCAAAAACAAAACGACCGAATTACGGATTTTCGATAGACTTCTCGTAGTTCCTTCAGTTTTCATGCCAACCACGTTCATACGAAAATAGATGAATGGAAAAGATTCAAAAAGCCATATTTTTGGACGCGATTATCCATTGGCTGCAGGCTGTAGAAATCTGTAAATCTTGGGCGTTAACTCAGTTCTTATATTTATCAGTTTTTATGTAAATGGAATTTTTCTCTTTGTAACATAAATATGTACACCTGTAGTCTATTTCGCCAGCACGTGCGCTAATATTGTTAGTTTTTTTATTGTGCGGAAGTTTTGGTTTGACGGAGATTGTAACCTACTTAATGATGCACTATTACCCCTGTCAGTCATCAGTGGATACTAAAAATACGTCTGAAGAAGTCAAGGGAATAAATTGTTGGAATGGAGTATTTAAAAGTTCCAATGACGAAGGTAATAATGTATTGTTAATAGTTCTTTGTTATTCTGGTTTAGATGTTAAAGTGAACATAAAATAAATCCAGCGCAAATGTTAATTAAGCAAAAAACTTTCAAATTTTATCATCTCTTCGTGCACAAATCATTCATTAAACCATGTGAGCAGTACATGGCACTGAAGTAGAAACCCATGATGAAAAAGACATCAATGTCTTACAGAAACGTTCGGTGTTTTTCCAAATTTCTGATGCTTTGGTTGCCCACCAGGACCAAATGGATAGTTAAGTTGTGACGTGATCAAAGTATTTAAAATGTATTTCTGGCAAAGAACTTTCCTCTATAAACAAATATTTCTCTTTAATAAATCAGCTAGATTTATACGCCCATACAAATAGTTTTTAGAAACAAATATTTCTCGCGCTTGCAGCGCACTCTGGTGGTGATGGAGGGGATCCGGATACTGTTTGGTTCTATTTGTTAGGCTCTTAAGAAAAATTAAAGATTACTTTTCATTAATGGTTGCCAGAAGTCTGTTTGATTTAGGGAAGTGTCCTGCTGTTTTGAGGGATGAATGACTCAAGTTTTGTGGTCATAAGGCAGATTTGTGGTTAAGATTACACAACTGAGAAGTCAGTTATTTTTATCCGCCTTAACTTGGTCGTCTTTCAGTTTTTACCGACTGTAACATCGTGGTCGAGTTTGTCAGAAATGCATCTCGACCCCGAAATTCTTAACATTCCAAGCCGGTACGTTCTCGAACGTGTCGAGATGGCCCAGGGACTCGACACATCATTTCTAAGATACAAAACAGAATAAATGAACTTTATTATATTCTGATATCGGTTGAAAGAACCAGAACCGAATATGAACATTTTATGTTCGTTTAAAGACATTAGATGCGGTATTTTCGAGAACCAAGATATCTTAATACTTTGATTTGGACAGCTGTCATGGGAGTTTTGGAATTTGTATTACTAATTTACGCTTTTTGTAAATGAAATTGGAAGCAAAGCTTGCTTATAGATTAGATGAAAAGATGCAGGTGGAAATTTGGAGATTTTATTTGTTGAACTTTTTGTGGAATGAAATCTGTAAACTTGAAATGGTCTTCATTTTTTTTATTGATTTCGTGATTACTGAACTCTGGAAAATTGGTAATAATTTACACTTTCAGAATATTCAACGGTCTTGGTAAATTCATTAAAATAGCTACAAAATTTTGTTTCATTAGTCTTTTATACGAATACGAAAATTGATTTATCGCTACTTTTAATTAGATTTTATATCGATTTTATAATAAATTTTATGGAATATCAGAAAGATTATACTTGTAATGTTTTAAATTCTTGATTATATATTTTATTTTAATTTCCTTTATTTGACTTTTACCGTTTCAAAATCATTAATTTCCTTTTACTGTTGTAAAATTGTCCCTGTAAGGAGCTAAGTGTCAGGGAAAACATCAGATTTTTTTTTAAAGCAACCAACGACTACGGTCACTAATTTAATTCTAATTTCAATACCAATTAAATGGTTTTGGATGGCCCCGTTTCGGTATGATTTTATAATCCTGACGCATTCTCTCGACTGGAAATTTTTGGTTCGCATAGTATTCATAAACAAGCATGTAAGTAGGGCATCTCGTCAAGGTTTGCTAAGTATATAGAGTGATTTGTTTTCTTAGGCTGTCTGTCATCAGGTGATATTTAATCGACTGATCTATCGCTAGCACACGGCATCGTCAAACGGAAACGCGAGACCGAACGAAGAAGTCAGATTCCGACCGCTATTGGTCGGTTGGTCAACTCTTCTCCTCGACCTGATTCCAGTTTTCCGTGCGGTTAAGTAAGACAAGTCAGATCTCTCCCCATCCGAAAGTAAAGAGTTCTATTCAGCTTTCCCGAGTACGTGTGGTGGAGTTTCGTCAGGTAACTCTTCACTGCCTTGCACCTTGACCAAACCTCTAGAACCCGCTCTTAGGTAATTCGGCTGCTCATCAAGGCTGATACCTACTATCTCATTCATCTCGCTGTCGTGAGACGACCTTATCAGTCGAAATATGGACAGGGTTCTCCAAGAAGCAGAAAAGTACAGTACTAGATATTTCTGTTTGTTTTGTTGTTGTTGTTGTTTTTTTGTATTGAAAGTACAGATCAAACTTACAATTGACAGTTCTTGCAGTCTTTCAGGACACGTCACCGAAAACATATTGCAAACGTCCGGCATTGTCGCTTCCTCGGGAATTTTCCGACCTGTATTTTACCTACGTGGAAATTACTAAAGCTAATTTGCATTCATACCTACTTCTTTTATGGGGTAGTGAGGTGCTGGTTTGCGATGATCATCAGATAATGAAATGAGTAAGAAGTCCATAAGTTAGTACATATCTTTGAAAATTAAACCGATATTACATTTACATTTTTCAAAATATTTTCCAGTACACAGCCGTACAAAGTCATTTGACAGATTTTTGTGCCATAGATAGGAAAAATTTCTACACTCGAATTAAACGGATATTTGTCTTCATTAGCCTAGGAAAGTTGTTACCATTTATAAAAGATTCCATCGGTTGAAAGCGGTCCATACCGACAATTTCCTTTCTTGTAGACTTTCGTGAGGAAGTGTCATGATGCTGAGGAAAGCGGTGTGTTGATGCTGATTTTGGTTAAGCACGACTGCTGAGGAGTAAAAAATACAGTGAATCCAAAAGTTTTCAACAAACTCATCAATCTTCAAGGTACACTTCCGCATTTCTTGATGCTGTTTGGTTTCCATAACATAATTTCGTAGCTAAATTATTTAAACAAACGATTCTGACCGAATTCTTTGCAATTTAAATGAGATAGGTTAGTATGCTAAAAGGTTTCTGGCCACAATCACACCTGACTGTTTTATAAATATTTGTTGAAAAGCGATTTTACAATAACATTTATAAAAAAATTACAACGCCACTTTTTACAGTTGGTGGTAATTATACATGAGGGAATCAACAAGAATTCTAGCGTCGTACATGACTGTTTAAAAAGAGTGTTAAACGGAGAGATGTTGCTGATGTAATTAAAAGCTTAGTTTTATCATAAAGTTTAAGTTTATTATGCATCTTAAAACTGCTAAGTATACGAAGTTTAAAAAAAATTGTTTTCAACAGATCAGACCGACAACAGCTCCAACCTACCCACGGCAGCTGAGATTTTTGTCTGCTACCTTTTAACGTTTTTTTTTTGTTTTTTTTTTCGAAAGAAGAGACAGGCTGAAAGGTTTGGAAAAAATGTTTCCTAGATTAAGATCCCAGTGACTGACAACAGTTCAATACTCACATCGCCTGGGAACTCCTGAACTAAAGGCTTTCGCACGTAACCCGATTCAAGCCTTGCCATTTGGGTTTGAGACCATCTGCGACATGATGGGAGAGTTGTAACGACGCCTAGCGGTGGTGGCACGTAACTTACATTCCACCTATCTCCGCGGTTCCGCATCTAGCGGCAAAAAAACTCTCGATGACAGTCTCTATCATTAGAGAAGAGCTGGACCCTGAGTTGATAAAACTTTACTGACATCGTCTCTCTCTCTCTCTCTCCTCTCCTCTCTCTCTCTCTCTCGCTCTCTCTCTCTCTCTCGCTCTCTCTCTCGTTTTGTATCTTGCGATAGCAGTTGAAGCAAAAAAGAATGTGCCGCTAAGATGATAAGAATAAAGAATTTTCCAATGGCAGGATCTGTTTTAAACAGACAAAAAAAATAGTATACAGTATAGATTTTTTTAAATCCATAATTAATTAGAACATAAAGTTCTAAGTCCCTACAATTCTTACGATAAGCAGGTAGTAGTTTAACCATGTTAAACAATATTTTTTGTGATTTAACGGTTCATGCTAATTCAAATTTGATCAAAGAGTTTGTAAACTTATCCTGTATGGTTCATTTATTTGAAGTGATTGTAGTAAGGAATCCATTTATCTAAAAAGAGGTTTTTCAGGGGTTTTTTAAATTAGCTTGGAGGAACTTTTCAAATCGTAGAAGACTGTTGTTCCTGAATGCAATTTCGGATTATCTAACGATCTGTGGTTTCTTTCCTTTCCAGTCTGTCTGGATTACTTTATTTTATTTAGTGAAATAACAGTGACACTGGATGCCTTGCTTCAGAAGAGTTTTTCACACCTGATTTAGCTCCCCTTTTTTCCGGATGGACAAGAGTGGTTAATGAATGCTTGTATATTTTCATGCTCCGGTGCAATGTCACAGTTTTAAAGATATCATAATAATTTTAGCACAGTTACAAATAAATTGGTGTTCGATAAAATAAACATCAGTAAAGCATGCAAAAACAAACAGGAAAAATAACTGGCACACAGCATTAATTTAATTTACTCCCACATCTAAAACCGGAAAGTTCTGATAGGGTTGTTTTCCGGGTAGAAGTTGTGGAGAGTCCACTGGTAACTCTACCGCCACAGACTCCATGGCTCTCCCCCCGACCCTGCCCAGGTAAATTCCTTGGTCACGTGAGGCTGATACCTTTGACTTTTCCTCTTGTAGCTCACTGTTGCACTGTTGTGAGATATCCGCAGAGCCTGATGGTCTGGTCAGGGGATCGACAGAAAGAAGATTGTAGAAATTTCTCAGACAGGGGTAATTGAAGTAAATCAGCAACGAAACTAAAAGCCTAAACATTGTATTAATCATCGCACAGTTGGATTGGAATTTAGCAACAGCAAAGAATATCAGAAATATTTTGGATATTACAATAACTTTGACCATCATAGTAATGTCATGTAACTTGCAGCCTAAAGATGGTCTTTGGGGCATTTGTCAACAATTAAAGCTGAAGTAAAAATTACTTTTTATCTTGTGCATGGCGCAAACCTCAGCGATACAAGAGGACAGAAGGCAATGGAAAGATACAAGTAAAAGCAAGGGTGAGATAGAGGTCAATTAACGAAAGTACAAAATTACCAGGACAGATTTCTTCTGGGAGGTGCACATTAGTCAGTTCTTTATATATCTAACTCGACCAGCCGAGTCTTTTATATCAGATATACTATAGCAGTTGAACTCCGATCTCATCATCTTTGGTTTTCGAGATATCCCGGAACATCGCCTCGTCTTGCACTTTCCTTTTGTCTTCAACAGGTTGTATGACCGGATAAAAGTCTCCGAGTGAACATCTGAGCTGCCTGATGCTCGCATTTCAATTCAGGCAGATTTTGCCTCGACTTCCTATTTCTTTCCCAAAATCAAGTTTACGCGTAAAATATCACAACCGCTTCTGAAAGCAACCAGGTAACGCTGGACTGAAGTTCATCTTTAAAGACTGTCGACTCTCTCGTGGCATTTACACGATCTTTCGTCACTTTAATGTTTAATGAAAATAAATACCAGGTAGAGATGGTACTATAACTGTTTACTGTTAGATGTGGAAGAGAATCGACACGGCCAGACTGTGAAGAGCGAGAAGAAACTATGCCAGGTAATTTAGCAAATGTAGGCCGGTTCCGAGCGGGAATCGAACTCGTGGTGTCGGCCTTGGCAGACCAAAAGACTAACAAATGGGTTAACGGCCGTCTGTTTTTAAAATTACAGATGAGACTTCCTCAAATGGTATTTGAAAACGTGTAGTTTACCGAAAACGTAAGCAGGTAATATAGTTAATCACCTAAACTACTGCAGTATAATTCGTGTAGGCCACTCACTTATGAGATGATGCTATATGTATGTACTGAATATTATATATGTGGGGGAAGACCATTGTTTATTTCACTGCGTGATATTATTGTATTTAAATTCGGGTAGCTTTCATGTGTTTGCTGACAACAACATTTCTATTTATCTTGAAGAGGCGTAGACTTCCTCACGCACGTGGATAGGATACACGTGGCTCGCTTTACAAAGAAATGAATCGATAATAATTTTTTTGTAAATTCTAGAGCAACGCCATAGAATAGTCACACTGTGAAGACAAGATATTTAAGATCACTGTTTAGGACGAAACTAGGGTAGTAAACTTAAAATCCTGTTTACTCTCATCTTACTTTGGTGCAATAGTGCATAATTTCGTATTTAAAATATTTAGAGAGGATAGCGATGATATATAAGGTTGAAGTCTCACATGACGTATGTTTTAGACTATATCAGTTAGAACATCGTATTTGTTTCGGACGTTTCATTGTCTTCATAAAAGAAAATCAAAGCCCTTTTTGAAGTGAATTTTCTTGTTCTTAAATTGTATTTATCCCATGTATGAAATGGATCACACTAACAAATACAAAATAAAAACTTGATTTCCATAATGTTTTCTTTTGTTTTTTAAGAGCATGAGAACTTTCTCATGTCGTATCACGTTATTTAGTGTGTGACTGTAATTCTTCACATATCATAGGTTAGTATGCTGAAATTGACTAGAAATTTACACTTTCGGAAGCAGTACAAATATACAGTGTATGTAAAAATCAAAGTAAGAAATGTTATCCATTCACAAAATGTTTTAAGCATACGTAGGAAAAAAAAACTAAATTACCTACAGAAGATTTTTAAAAGTTACTTTTAATGAGTCGAGACATAAGTGAGATTTAGTCCACTCAATGCATTCATCGATGGCCCCCCAACATAATCTTTCTTAATTTTCATTATTATAGTCAGAATACTTATTCCATGTAGCATAATAAAATGATTAACAGCTTAAATATATTTCTTTCTTCATTCAAAAATTATAGAAATTGTATTTATCCATTTAGTTAATTGTTAATAGATCTTCTACAGCTAAAACACGTTTTATAGGTTATATTTCTTAGTGTTGATCGATATACTATATTGTTAAGAGTGCATTCTGTTACTGTGCTGGATTAGAAGTGAAAATAGGTAGAAGTCAAGATTCACTGCTTTTTAATTGATAAGATTATTTTTTTATAATTCAGATGGTTTTAAATTTGGAATGCAGCGTGACCAAAGCTTGTGAAATAAACTGTAACAAGAAGTTTTTATATTGGTTTGGAAATATTGGTTTATAAGTCGTTGAATTTTGTGGTTTAAAGACCTGCAAAATTAACAAAAGAAAAAAATGAAACAGAAAAATATAAGAAATCCCAATGATACAATGTTCAAACAGATAGTTTCAAATTCAATAAGAAAGGAATTAGTCATGTACCTCAAACAGCTAAAGTGAAAACTGTGTCGGAGTAATTTCGCATATTCAATATGCTTACAAAGTTAACAACCTGCCATCTTTTGTTGAATGTCAGGTATATTGTATACTTTTACTTACTACGTTTGTTAGAATTAAAAATTCTCCAAAAGACTTCTTAATGCTTCTTCGGCAAATTTACATGCTCAGAGATACATTCTAGCTGTTTTACTATGGGCAAAAACTTTGAAAGAAAAACAAATATTTCGACAAATATTCAAATAGAAATAGTATAACCAATTTATTTCTCGCCATAACTTAGGAAATTTAAGACTCAATATATGACGGGAAAATATACATATCTAATAAAATTTGACTTAAAACTGTCTTTCATTAAAATACACCACTTCTTTGTGCTACAGAACTCTGAGATATTAAAAGTTTCCTGGAGACTTCCAGAACATACATTTATCAATGTGACATAGTTTCAGTGAATGAGAAATTGGTCAATAAAATAATGCCACTTGTAACATAATATAGCTTCAAATTTCAAATTCGCAGAATGACACGAACACTGAACTATGAAAATAGAATAAAATATTTTTAAAAGTCGAAACGTAGAATTTTTGTGCTTAGACATGTTGGAGAACGCTTATCAAAATAGTGTTTTTCTTGCAGTTAAACATGGAGGATGCAGCATAATGGTTCGGAGATAATTCTGTTACCATTAATAGAACATTGAAAAATAGGGTGCTATTAAGTGTTCTGCAAAGACACGCAAATCCTTCTGGTAGTCGATTAATAGATGCAGAGCTCTTTCTGCAACATCAAAACGACCGTAAGCAAACATAAAAATGATGCAGACAATTTGTGGAGAATCAAACCAAGGCAGGGCATCCTACAGAGCCTGGTTTAGCCACTATATCCACCGGATTAATGTAATCACCCATTGATCTCTTACGGGATAAACTATAAATGGCAAAGCTACTTGATAACTCATGGAAGTTGCATCACAACGAAGGGAATTTATTCTGATGAACTGATGTCCAAATTTAAAGTTTATTTGGTATGTGTATATTTTGCATCCATCTAATGAAGTTTACATTTACTGTGTTATGAAGAGAAATTAATTGGTTATAAACTTTTATTTTTAGTAATTGTCCTTCATACTTATGGTATTATTCTAAACTTTTGGCCTGTAGTGTATATGTATGTGATCTTGTTCTCCGCCGACTGCGGCGCGCATGTCGTTTTACAATAGCTGCATGTACCTGCGTTGGAGAAAGAGTGGGGGCTGGTTCTCAGGTAATTGTCCCCCACCTTCCTGAAATTGCCACAGAAGACCAAAAAAACTGCCATAATCACAAAAATGCTGTTTAATGATGCGAGTTCCAACTTTTTAGCTGAGAGTGGCATAAGCCCAAACGCAAAAAAAAAAAAAAATATGAGAAAAGACCGACTGACAACTGTCGCCAGTATCGATCAGTGAGAACTACCAAACTTACCGCCATGGACGGTGAGAATTCTCCTGTCTACAAGTACTGTCGGGTCTACCATAGAACCCATCTAACAAGCAGAAACAATTTTACTGGATAATATCCGGAGACTCGCGACGCAAATCAAAGAGCTTAACACTGATAAATAACTCACACATGATAAATATTGTAAATATTGGAACTAGCGAATCACTTGTAAGAACCGTTATTTTCTGTTTACGGTTAATAAATTAAAGAGCATTTTACGAATGTCCCCACGCTAGAAAATGCAACTATTAGGAGTTTAATGGACTGGATACCACTCTCATCTTTATCTAAAGCATTTAACTAGCAAACACAAAGCCTTGATTTGTTAATCGTTTATCAATGCAACTTAACCGCCATGTATTGATTTATTCTGTCCTATGTATGCCTATTCATATAAACAGATATGGCGCTGGCAAACTTACATTTACAAAATCAATAAAAACAAGGAAGTTTTATCTACGTATGTAATTATACTCGCATTTAGAAATAAAATGTTAGCTTTCCAAATACTGAAATGTAGTGTTTAAATATACTTTACTTCAAATTTACTTGGATTTACAATACAAGATAAACTTTTCGCAAAAGAAATCTTGGTGTTTACATGCACTGAGATTTATAGATATCGATGAACTTTGCGTTGACATTTACTGAAAAAAAGAAATTCTACGTTTATTGAAAACGTTTATAGAGATTAATAATATTAGTCTTGTACTTTTTTAGTGATAGAGTATTAAGAGAATATTTTATAGATTTCTTTGCTAACATCAATAATTACAAGTGTAGAAAACAACGATGAATTGGTTACACTTCTCTAGGCCTTGACACTGGGTAAGTGTATGGTAACAGACTTGTTGGCCATGACAGAGTAACTGGCTTAGAAACGATTAGAAACCATACAAATATGATTTTATTTTTGTTTTCATTACTCTATGTAAACTAGTAAAAATTGCATAAGAGACAATAGCCCCCTTTACTCTATAAAAATCCAAACAAAAGTGTAACGATAAATACTTACTATCTTTATTGCCGATGTTCACTTGACCGGACCAGTAAATCTAACAACCAAAAAACAATTTCACTGGTGAAATTCCTTATTTTAAAACCACCGAACTAGTAAAGTAAACTTATATGGGAATTAGACAAGCGTTTATTTCGCTTACTGTTGTCATAAGATGTTGTGCCAGTCATTGTATAGATGATTATTTTCCTTCGAAGCTCAGTGGGAAGATATGTTTATCGACGCGATTACATCATGTTTGGTTTATTTTAGATAAATTATAAGCGTAGAAAGTCTGCTGATCTCAGCAGCAATTAAAACCAGTCCTGACGTTGAAATCTCACCAAACAGCGTGGGCATGACTTTCATTAAAGCTAATGGACTTCCACGTCTCTGCGAGGTGCCATTATTTGGTTGTTGCTCGTTTACGCCCTGGCTAGCCGGCTAAAGAACCTTTTGACATTTCGAAACACTCGAAGCGAGAGATGACAGCATAATGCGATTAAATGCGTTAAAAATCTCGGTTCGTGGGGTGAAGATTCTGTGTAAACAGGACAGGTTAGAAAGGGTGGAATACGTGGGTTGACAAATAAAAAACCCATTACTTTGACACCGCCTGTTTACATAAAACGTCTGTCACAGATCACTGTTCCAAAACGTAATCTTCTTCACAAAGTAAGATTTTTAAAAATCAATAAATATGCCAAGGACGATTTATTTAAAATAGTTTTATTTCTCTCTATCAAAGTCAGTCGAATGCTGAAATAATTATAGATAATAGCTAAATTATTCTGATAGATGACCTTCAAATTACTGAATAATCTTATTTATTTAAATGTTTAAATAAAAAGCAAAATCATGCACAGTTCATTGTTTGCTGGAGAGGAAAAGCATTTTAAATTCCTTTGAATATAAATTCAGCCGAAACTTTTCACTTTTGTATTTGAAGAAATT
Source organism: Nautilus pompilius (assembly GCA_018389105.1). Classification (NCBI taxonomy): domain Eukaryota; kingdom Metazoa; phylum Mollusca; class Cephalopoda; order Nautilida; family Nautilidae; genus Nautilus; species Nautilus pompilius. The sequence continues at coordinate 241,300 of JACATO010002140.1, forward strand.
TTAGACACATGCCTGCCACATGAAATGCGTATCTTGAAACAAAAGCAACGTGTACGATGGAATTATTAATGGGTATCTGTTTTTCACTTTTGCTAAAATTTGACTATACAGTTGCATATATTTGGGCAAAATTGGTATGCTATCTTTTAAAAACAACTTACCTGTGATTTTCCCATAATACTATCTATAAAACATTTAAATTTATTTCCTTCAAAGAAAACTGGAATTTTATCATTTTGGGACGTTTTTTTATTTATGAAAATTAAATTATCCATAGATAAGCGATATTATTGCATCGCCATCAATAAATAGATACCATACTAAAATATGATGTTCTATTTACACGATAAGAATCTGATTATAAACTATGAGACCAGACACAGGTACAGACGACGTCTCAGCGAGTAGATGGCACCCGTGGTAAAAAAAACGAGGTTTGTGGAAATTGATGGACATTGAAAGAGATGCATAGTTTGGCAATAGAACTTTTGGAGAGGCCAGTGGGAAATCTCCAAGTCACTGGATATTCTGCTGTCAAACTTTAATAGAATAATTTCCCAGTTCAAAGAAATCTGCGAGACAACTGTTTATATCTGTCATAAATATCCATATTTCAAAAGAACCGAAACGTTGTGTTTTGAAAAGAGGCGGCGAAATATTTCAGGCAGGACATGAGCAAGTGTGGAAGGGAACCACCTGACGTCATCTCAACAGCATGCGACGAGACGAAAACCACTTGTCACCCATCTCCAATCTTTTCGAGAAGTGATATCCTTTTCAGATGACAATTTTCATAGTTCTTAATTAGTGGCTGTATGCATCATGATCAATTTTTACCGAGCCATCTGCGAGCTATGTCAAAATCTTTTAGGCTCTGTCATGGTGTTGAAGTGCGATTTTGGCCACTGGACAGTCAAATCTCGTAGTCTGCAAGTGAACTATAACTTATGCCCAATATACCAATATTCCTGTCATAGAAGGGAAGATGCTACCCCCGCTCGTGCAACGCAAAGATAGTTTTGTAACATCACAACTTTGCGACAGCCTAGACAATCCTTAAACATAAAACAATATATACGAGGTCTGTCGAAAAAGTATCCGACTTTAGTTTTTTCCCGTGGGAAGTAATGATGTTAGAGAGGGAAATGTGTGCATAGTGGAGCCGCATGCCTAGATGCGCATGCGTGGTTTTTGGCGGGCTTGCTGGATGCGTGAGTCGATGTCAGGCAGCCAGCGTGTGAGGTGCTGTACTACTTACTCGTCGCATTTTCATTTCGTCCGTGACGACAGAACGTTTGGAGCAAGGATCTCGCATCAAGTTTTGCCAAAACCTTGGAGATACACAATCGGAAATAATTCGAAAAATTCAGCAGGCTTTTGGTGACAATGCCATGGTCGTCGCCCAAATAAAAGTTTGATACAACAGGTTAAAAGATGGCCGCACATCGGTGGAGAGTGACCAACGTTCCGGGAGGCCGTCAACAAGCCGCAATGTAGTTGTTATCGAGAAAGTGCGGACCTTGATAATGGAGGATCGTTGTTTGATGGTGCGGGAAATTGGTGACGAGTTGAGATCAGTAAAGATTCTGCACATGCAATTTTAGAGGATTTGGGCTTTCGCAGAGGAACGGCGAAATTTGTGCCCAAGCTGCTTTCTCAGGAACAAAAACTTCTTGAGGTTGCTAAGGACCTGCTGGATACTGCCAACAGGGATCCTGAGTTCCAGAATACCGTGATAACTGGAGATGAGACGTGGGTGTACGGGTACGTCCAGGAATCCAAAGCTCAGTCATCACAGTGAAAGTGCCCAACGTCGCCAAGGTCCGGAGAAAAATCAAGGTGATACTGACTGTTTTCTTCGACTGTCGAGGCGATGGAGTCCTATCAGGAAGTCCTCCGACGTCTTCGTGAAGCAGTTCGGCGTAAGAGACCGGATCTGTGGGCCTCGCAAAACTGGAAGCTGCATCATGACAACGCCCCGGCTCATTCGTCACAGCTTCGCTCATTCGCCAGGCTCCCTACTTTCAAGACACGGCTCCTTCTGATTTCTGGTTGTTCCCAAAAATAAAGGTGCCATTGAAAGGCTCCCGCTTTGAGAGCCGAGAGGACATCATTCGGAATGCGATGGCAGAGCTGAGACCAATTCCGGAAGAAGCATTCCAGACGTGCTTCGAACAGTGGAAGGATCGCTGGTCTATGTGTGAAGGCACAAGGGCCTACTTAGAATGGGATTAGTAATTGAACCCCACCAAGTACGTAATTTTTTTCCCAGCTTAAGGTCGGATACTTTTTTCGACAGACCTCGTATATATATATATGCTATTCCCAACTGATTCCTGCCAAAGTGTCCGTGTAAAGCCAATTCCTCCAACACAGATTCTAACCTAGGAATAAGCAGTAATCTTTCAGAGCAGGATTACTTATCCCGCCTGCAATATTTTAACTCGCTGCTACTTTTCTACGAAATATCAACTCTACCTATAATTTTACAGTGTTATGAATAGTTCTAGATTAGCAAGTCTTCTTTTAGACTAAGTTGTCAGTTTACTTATGTCAGTCTATGTGCAACAAGATTATTGTATGTGCTTATATTACAGTTTTTAATGTATATATTTATTTACATTTTCCGCGCGTAATTCCAGTCTTCACTTTAAATTATTATTTGTCTGTTGATTGATATTTCTATCTGAGAAACTCTGCATCACCATATAAATAGTCTTCCATGTTGTAAATTAATCCGATCCATTTCTTTTAACATCTTAATTGCGTTCAGTTTAATTTCCCATTCCGCCGTCTCCAATCCCTACCCCCACACACTGGATCACTCTTGGTTATGTTACAAAGCAGCTCATCTGTCTTTTCTTTCTGCATCACAGTGCGGAATCTGTTACAGTCGTTACAATACAATGGTACTTTTAAAAGTCTGAAGATCAGGAATATATGCAGGTTCTGTCATTGTCAGTATTCTTGCTAAATTGGAGAAGGAAGTATACCTGCTATGTCGAATATTGCAGGAAAGTGAATCCAGATCATGAATGTTTGTAAACAACACATGTGGCACCATCTCTGCCTGCTAGAAATCTAAGCGCCTGTCGGGTCAGAACGAAAGCCAAATACCCGAATCAAATTAGCAACTCTTGGTTTATCTCGCGGAGCCAGCATCTGTACAAAAGGCTAATGCAATTTAATAAAAGAAATTATTTTTGTTCCCATCGAATGAACAGCTATTAGAGTCGATTAATTAGCGTTGAACATTTTTAAAAAAAAATCATTAAATAAAGAAAATATCAAAATGGACCAAGGTTTTTTTTTCTTTTTTTTTTGCTAATCAGTTTTAAAGTTCCTGCTAAATGACTAAACAAGAATCTACGATATAGTTAACATTTTTAATCGGGTGAGTAATAAAATAAGAAAAATAGAATGAAAGGCCTCCATCAGGACGATGCTAAAGTGGTTAATTTTCAAAACTCTATAAGAAGTCATCTGATCTTAGGTATAATGACAACACTATAGTAACAACGTCCAAGGTCGAACGTTATTCAAAAAAAAAAAAAAAAACAGTTTAGAATTATTTTCATCTTCTTAGTTCTAACATGTCTTTGTAGAAGCATGGATAATTAATTTCCAGAACCATTGGACCTAATTCACTACCAAGTGGAGTCCAATTTCTACCGTCTCAACAGTGAACAATATTTTAATATCGGTTTGTCATGCAATTTTTACTTCACTTTGAATTCTTTGAGCTATTTTCTGTTGCTTTTGTTATTTGACAAACGTTATTTAAAATATACATCAAATATAACTTAAACGTGTCTTAACATGATATTATATGTATTTTCAACAACGTTAAACAAATTAAAAACATCCACTTTACATTTTAAAATTTGAAGAAGTTAAGATCGAATACATACGTATATGATTAAAGCATTTGCTCATATCAATAAGAATATTATTTAAAAAGTAAATAGTTATTTATTAAATAGTTAGTTACGATGGTGATTTCCAATGATTTACATTCTAATAAAATTCAAAGAGAAAATATGAAATTTTGTGCTAATGACTTAGCCATAACTAATCGAAATAAAAGAAATTAGCTTATTTATGACTATAATGTAATGTCTGTAAGATAATCTTTACTTGTACGTATGTAACGAACATAAAATTCCACCTTATGGTTTATCTATTTGTGTTTCTATACCTTATTTAATGTTTATGGACTTTGTACTAATCCACCAAATGTTGCTCAAAGAATACCTGATATACTACCATACGATCCACTTAGTTCAGTTCATCAACTAATGTATATAGACTTTGATGTCTCGTGATTACGATAAATTTTATTCATTGGATAAAGTTTCAGCTCAAAGTTATTCAAAACCTCTTATAAAGACCAATCAGCATTTTTAGATCATCTAATAGTGATATCATATTTGGTCTGTTATATCTAAATATAAAGACATCTGGGAAAACAGTACGGTTAGTAACCAGAAAAGTAGGCATTTTTGTATGTAGATATCTGTAAAATCAGCGCAGTTACCAAGTTGATAAATGTAAATTAATGGTGATGTGTTACGTATCAAAAGTAGAAGATTAGTTCCGACATTTTACATCATGTTAATGGAAAGAATTATAAAATCTACGTTTTATGGTCTTTCCCCTGTGGCTATTATCAGTGTGGTCTTGATAAAGATTAAGAAATCGATTAATACATTTGGTCTCAAAAGCAAGATCCATTATTCACCAAGGGTAAAATTTACACCATTGCGTATGGCTGTGGTAAAAAATAAATTGATGAAACAAAGAACATCGACAAAACCCGAGTAGAAGAGCAGAAAACATCAGCAAGTCTTCATCAGCTAGAAAAGGCAGTATTAGCGGATTATGCATGGCCGTGTGAACTTCATGTAAAACGGGCAAAGTGCCTTCATCGATTGTGACCAGCACGACTATAAGAGGGAAAATAAGGCCTCTACGTGTCTCCGGAACCCAAAACATTGTCCAAAATCAGTGTTGGTGAACAGCTAGCAGCTTCAGTCTTATTTCCACACAAAGAGGATCCATATTTAAGATAAAATAATGGTTTCCGCTACTCTAAATAGTAATAGATTTCTTTCAAGAGCTGTTAAGCTATTAGCCACATGTTTTTCTCGATAGAAAAATTTTAACTCAGGAATTTCCATTGTTTATAGTCTATCGTTAGTAAACAAAGTTGATACTTTTATTTCACCTTTTCAACAAATTCGCATTTCTTTTATTTTTGTTCTCATTCTCGTCGTTTGTTTAAAAATTTATATTATTTTGTCGGTAAAGTTTTCTATTAATATTTGATTTAATTTCATCCATTGACAAACATAAAGTATAACTGTGTGCAATGCTGTTAAGGCTTATGAATAAGTATTTTATATATATAAATAAATATTTATATATTTTATTATTTTTCTAGAGAAATTGTTAATTAAAATTTTTCTAACCACCCTGATTTAAAATAAGGCAAGTTTATCTTTCTCTTTATTATCCGTTATATTTCATTAAACTCGCTGCATATAGCAAAACGGAGACCAATACACTTAGCTGTAGTGTGATGTGGTCGGCGGAGAGAGGAACTTTCCTCTAGTTATCTAACGACGGAAAGATTTCAGTAGGCTCTATATGTAAATCACGGGCAATGTTCAATAATCATCGGTTATGACTAAGAAATGTTTTCAGCTAAACTTCAAAACCATTGAATCAGTTCTGTTTTTTTTTCCATTGTTTTAGCGTCAGATGCTTTGACATTTCTAAATTTCACAATCAAGTTCAGTGATTTTTGGTGGAGAGTAGAGACATGGCGTCTGACCTACGACTTAGCTTCAATGAGAGCCCACTGTTTGTATCAGTCTGTCAGTAATTGGCATATCCGTTGTTTGTATGAGTATCCTTCTGTTTTTATTGTCTCAGCGCCAATAATTTAAGGTGCTTGAAGTATGACTAAAATGGTTTCTATTTCGATATTTGCATTCTTCCATCTATTAACCGTATCGTTTTTCTAGTTATACGGATGCCGGTATGGCGGAAAGGAAATGACGTCACGCTGTGCTAATCCACCGAATGTTGCTCGACGAATACCTGATATACTAATCACCATATATCCATTTGTTTCAATCTCTAAAATAATATTAAAGATGTTCAAAAAAAATCCGATCGTATACCATTACGGCGATACTATATCAGCTGGCTTTTATGGGAACGTCCCTAGTAATAGTGAACATTGTTAAACTTCCTGTATGTAAGATTAAAATTTATTTGGTATTTAAAGTAATGCTTAAAGATATTCAGAATATATAATGATCCATTCGGCTCCATCTCTAAACCTATGCTTAATGAGACTGACAAGCTATAAGTTGCATCTTAGTTAATGACAAAGGTAGCAGTCCATCATCAAATGGGTTACAGTCTCCGTTAAGCCAAACCTTCCGAATAGTGATGTATTTGATGTGTTGCAACTTGTCAAGCTTCTTTCATCCCATTTGGCATTATAAAATTATCGACCTATTGCCGAACTGCTCCTGCCACCTTGCTGAGAATAGTTCTGACAAGAATTGTTCGGTTTGTCGCGAATAACTTTCCTAATCGAGCACTCTGTGTACGTTTGACCACCGAAGCTTTCACCAATATTATTAAGAAGTTTGTCACGTTTTTGTTTTTCTTAAAGTCATTTCCGAAATTAAAAAGAGCGCAATTTTTTCCTGTTTCCACATTTAGCGCGCCAAGCAGAGGCGATTATATTAGGGCCACATGTAAGACCTTATTTTTATGTGATGCTGTTGTCTATGCAGGTTTTCTACAATGGTCCCGTGATCTCCTGCTGTCGATTCTATAACTTTCCAAGTCTTGCTGCTGTTCTGTGAAATTCAATCTTGATTTTGGATTGGTGAGTTTCTTTATGTTTCCCATACTCCATTTACAAGTAAGTATTAACTTCCATCTCTCTCCCTTTGAGCTAACCAGTCAGAAAACTTCGTACTGATAACCGTCACATAAGATAATCGACTTTAATAATTACTGTAGATCAGGCTTAATCATTATCTGACCATGCTAGTTGGATAGTGAGAAAGTTAAGCCTTATTTTAGACATTTCATCTTTTGCCCAGCCTTGTTATCCTACTAACCCGTAACAAGTTCTTACATAATGAAGTCACATAGCTTTCGCTACACAAACACATCTGGCATAATTTTTAAAAAAGAAAAAGACTTCTGAATTTGACAAGGCGGCTTTACCGCTCAATATAGATGAGTGGTCCTACTCCTAGTATTGCCACGTACAACATCTGCAGCTGATCTGCATAGATTGCATTTCAGATTGCCTTTTCCATTTTGACTCAAAGTATGGAGAAAGCTAAATTTAGATGTGACATATATCATATCTACCGTCAGAATTTTAAATAAAATATATTTCTGAAGAGGTATACTATATACGAACATATCAGGTTAATAAATTCTAGCACTAAGATCGCAGAGTATTATCTGCCTTCCACATACGTGTATACGTATAGCTTGTTTCCAATGAATTCTGTCGTAATTTGGTGACATTCGTAAAATCTCAAGATTTTTTAATATCGTTTTTTTTTTCCTTCTGATTTATACAGCTGGTTTTACATTTTCAGATTCTGTAATCTTCAATGTATTGACGTAGGAATAGGTGACACGGAAAAAAAAGCAGTGCAGAGTATCCGCTACTGCACTACCTGATTATTGATGATAGTTATGCTTTGTCCAGAACTCGTGTGAGCACAGAGAGTTGTATGGTGGGCGTAACCACTTGAAATATCTCCCTGCTGCCAACTGTGCCAACATTACTACTATGACCTAAGATCCTAAGATATCTTCAAATCTATTATGATGAAAAACAGAAATCCGACTATATTTATTCATAAGCCGTCCATGTCCTATGCATCTTTTGAATGGACCAAAGATCATTTTAACAAATTATGCGTCTTGAGAGCTCTCCCATCAAAGAAAGCAACTCGGGTATCCTTCCATATGAAAAAGCTTTGTGCGCCTGCATTAATGGCCTGATCTCTGCCTTGTTCATGACAGACTTCCCCATTCACATTAAAAAACATGTTGATTGCTTAGCTTTATGACAATGAAATCTAAAAATAGAAAGTTCCAGAAAACATTCGCCGCCACTCAGGAATTAAGGGTCATTTCTGGGAGCATTATTTCCGTCAGTCTCCTGTTGTGCAAGTCCACACTAGGCCATCATACCTGGTTACAATCCTTCCTGCCTCAACCACGTCGCTTCGTCAGCTCAACCATGTGACTAGCGACATACCAAGTTAGGAAAGTTCTGATCGCTTAGAGACTCGGACATTTAAAGTTTGTCAATGTCAATGGTGGGAATTCCCAGCTCGAGACTGCGGTAGACACTAAACAACCTGATTGTGGTCATTCAGAGACGTAGGACCTAACCAGTGCACAACTTATACTAAAGAAGGATTTCTCGAAACCAGTTTGATTTGTGCTCGGAGATACTGCTTATCGGGTCCTCAATCGGCACAAGCAGGCTTGTGTCTGTAAACAGTCGGCATCTAGTGGTCTAGACTTTGTTAAGCATAAAGGTAGTAGCCCATAGGAATGTGAAACTACAGGTGCAAGTGCTACAGTGCTAAAACAGTAACAAACTGCCATTCCAGCCTCAGCTGTTCGAACTTAGGCGCTGACATCAATGCAAATACTGCTTCGATAATCGGGGATTTAACTTTTATAGCTCTGAATAAAATAAGCATTAAATATTATTTTCCTGTCGTTATACACTACAGTTCACGAGTCTATAAGAATGCGTATCTACGTCAGACATCCAATTAATGCCTTCATTAATTTTGCTAGATAACCAAAGTCCTATTACACAACTATCAGAAATACCAGTAATTACGAAAATGTCTGGGCACATCAAGAATAACGCATAATTCCCGAAACATTTGGAAGTTTCCCATAATTACTAGTCCCACGTTTTTACTGTTACATGTGTAAGCACTGACTTGCGATCTAATCTACTGCCTCTAAATTAATAGTTATGGACACTAATGACGTGTAAACGGTCGCTTTCTGGGATATTCTGTTCTGCTTTTAAAGAAATGCCTATAAGCTGTGATTATCTGCATATGAGCACAGCTTGATAGTATAATTTTATTTCGTTTTTATTATTCTCTAACGTTACATTAATGTAAAGCGTATAAAAACACTGTCTTTCGAGTACAGCTTGGTTATTTGTAAATCGTAAATGAGTCTTTTAAGCGGTTTAACAAGAACGATAACCCGACCTAAGGACCGCCATTATCCCAGTTTATTTTATAAATCATATATATACTTTTTCATTTGTTTTTATTTCTAAGTTTGCAGAAGGCACTCACCAGACGATATTAATATGTAAAATTCGCAGAAGTCTCTCTCTCTCTCTCTCTCTCTCTCTCTCTCTCTCTCTCCTCTCTCTCTCTCTACTCTCTCCATCTCTCTCTCTACTCTCTCCATCTCTCTCTCTCTCTCTCTACTCTCTCTACTCTCTCTCTCTACTCTCTCCATCTCTCTCTCTACTCTCTCCATCTCTCTCTACTCTCTCTCTCTCTCTCTAGAATAATCGTTACGATGACTACAAGAGAATAAATGACGCAATAGCAGCCAGACCAATCCGTCATTTTCGTTTTTAATTCCACAACACACTCAGGAACCATAGCCGCCAGGTACACCGAGGGAAAGTAATTTTCTCCTCCGACGTCTGGAGTCTGACATAATTGACCATATCGATCTCTCGGCTGGTTTTCAGCGGTATCAATCAGATAGAAGTAAACGATACTTCTGGCATCAAATTATCCGTACCTGGTGCTGAAATTAAACCAAGTGAATATCGCACACGCTGGTAAAGCATCGGGGGGATTAATTTTAAAAATCTGATGATTTTTATTGTTATGATTTATTTTGAAAAGATTTAAGTAAGAAACACGTAACAGAGTTACGTGTAATGTAGTTGTCAAAGACCAAAGACAGAATCTTTCCAGCCAGTTACTAATATTGATCAGCTACGCGGTGAAAAACCTATCGCACTACAGGTAGAAATATTTCATTTACCGACCCGTCAAAAGATAAAAAAAATATCAACTTATAGATTTAGTTAAGTGACATTCACTGCGGAGATACAGCTGACATGGCTTTTAACACAATCCGCTGGTAAAGATGACCTTTGTGCCATGTTTACTGACTTAGTTGTGCTGACCAACGTGGGTTTCGTTACCGGAAAATACTGAATTAAGTTCTTAATACGCGAACAACAAAAGCTGAGTAAATTTGATCTAACGCGATATTTCGTGGCAGGCACTAATCCAAATGGATTCCTCATGTATACCTTCACTAACATTAAAAAGGAAAAAAAACTGAGTATAAAATGCATCATAGAATCTCATTTTGTATGTACCGTTAAAATTCTCCGTAATACAGTCACTTGATATCATTAAGGAAAGTGTGATGAATACTATGGCTCCTGGGAAGGAAATATCACATGACGAGGGTATAGAAGCCAATGTCTTACCTGGTGAAGGCTGCTCCAGATTGCAGAACCCTGAGCAGGATGTGCGAGACTGATTCGGTTGACAATAGACATGATTCAGGAAGAAACCACAAAGTTTTCAGAAGTGATTTTAAGTACTTCAGAGTTTGTTTTCTAAGCGATAGACAACGACACATTTCGGATTTTAACGTTTTTTTTTTAAATTACTAGGATAAACATTAAAGTGAAGTGGTCTCGTTGAACGTGTAGCTTTCCGAAAATCTTTACTAAATAAAACCAAACGTCTATGAAATAGGCAGCAGGTGCTCTTCACAGGTAAGTCAAAGTTTAAATTGTTTGGCAATAATCAACGGCAGTTCGTTCGAATGCGGACCCGGTTTAACAGTCAGTGAACAACAATTGCAGGTAAGCATAAAGGTTAATCAATACTTGTCCTGGGCTGCATATTAGCCAGACTATCGGAGTTGGCTTTCATCTATCATGCCATTTCATCAGAAACACATCTCACACGACGAGTGGGCATTCATTTTCCAACACGACAGTACCGCAGGCACACAGCCAGTGGTGAAAGACTATCTGCAATGTAAAAGGACTAATGGAACAGTCACGTAGACGACTTTTCGTGCGCGCAAAGTCCTGGTATGAGCACCACTGAAGCTATATAGCGTTATACGACAACTGAGACAGTCAAACGGCAACCAAACACCTTGGATGAATTGCGAAAAGAGCTAGAGAATATTAGGAACAGCAGTCCACAGTCGTACACTGATAACCGGTATGTGAGCATGAAAACAAAGTGTCAATATCTATATAAATCAAAAAGCTCACATGCCAAACAATAACGCACTGTATAATGTATTCACTTTGTTTTTGTATATTTGGGGTAATAATTGACTAAACATGCATTACATACGTATTTCAGTTTCAATCACTCTTTATTGGTGCATATTTTGCATGTATTTACATAATTATTTCCATCACTGTATGTTTTGTTCTGTCCCGCTACCGTATCTTCATGACGCAATGTTTTTTCATCTGCGTCTTGGAAAACAGGCGGATGTGATGATGGTATAATGCCCATATATCGGCATAGCAAAGAAATGATGTAAGAATAAAAGGGCAGGGTAGACTCTGGATTTTATTCTTGGTTTTAATGAAGAGGTCTTCCCAAATAGTTTAGAAACCTTTTCAAAATAGAAACTGGCTTTTTCTGTCTCAGCGTCCTGGATGTAGGTTAGGTGGTTGCATTCCCAGAATACACAAAGCTTTCTGCTGCACTTACTGGTCTGCAGTCGATGCGAACGTGTGGTTTAGTACAGACGGCTGAAACATCACGTCCGTCTTATTAAATCGGGTTAGGGTTAGTCGATGATTTTCTTGGGTGTGAAACACAAGGAGCAGTCATCCGCGAAATGGAGTATTCTCAGAGTATCGGTCCGTCAAGAAGATGAGGTATCTCTGCATTGCATGAATCCCGGTTCATCTCGTCATCACGAAACTGGCTCTGTTGAAAAATTTGTTTAGACAGCCAAATTTGAGAAACTGTTCCCAGAAGCCGACTTGTCCGGCGGCGTGTGATTGGTCACTGCAAAGGCTATACGAGTGGTCAGTGACATCTGTTCAACACTACTTCACCTGAGTCTCATTTAGTTTTCTTTTTCATGTTCTCTATTTCATAGTGGTTATTTTTATTCATGACTTCTGTGATTCTTCCAATTCTATTCATCTGACTCCTGTTTATCATTTTTTACATTAGTGTAATAAGTCTTATTTTTTTAGAGAAACACAAATCAGTACAATACAAGCCCTCAGGATTTTATGTTGTTGTGCCAAGAAATCACCAATAAAATTGTATTTAATTGCTCTATAAAATTTTCCGGAGTGGACTCGGGATTCACATCAACACATCTCCATTGAACAAGGTACGGCATTCAGACACACAACTCCATGAAACCGAAGGGAGCGTTTTTCACGTTCAATTGAAATATGGAAAAACGACGTCAAGATGAGCGATTCCTGAGACACAGAGAAATTTTGAGGAAAAAATCCACACGGGTGCCGTATACCAGATGCTACTCTGGAATGATCTATTTAAGATTGTTCAGAATGGCTCAGCGCAGCACGAATGAGTGGTTCTCCATTTGAAAAAGATAAATATTAACTTACGCCTGCCTTGGTGAGCTCTCGACATCTTTCGAAAGCACAGAAGCGCTTCTTTTGAAAGCTGTTCGCAATAATACAATTGAAAAATGTATTAAATATTCAAAAATAAATAACTGTAAAATAAAAAAGCAAAGTAAAAAAAGAATTAAAAACGAAAGGAATTAGTGAATGTGATTTTTCAAAGAATTTAAAACCAGTACTTACGTTTCCGTTGCAGAGAATTTGGGATTAGACCGACTTGCAAGAATTGTGGAAGTAAAATTCTTACAACATCTGGAAAATACTTTAAAACGTACCGTTTCGTTCATATTATTAGGGTCAGAAAGCAGCAAACAAAAAGAATAGTAGTACAAAGACATATGTACAAAAAACGTACCAGAAGGAACAAAATACTGTTATCGATGAGGAGGCTGTTAGGAATAAATTATATCTCAGCAGGACAATAGCTAGCATATTTCCAATTATTGGTGGGGTCGATGATAGAGCGGTTTCCAGTGATCTAGATCTACGTGAATAGTTTGAAGAATGTATGAATTTGGGAGCAAAGTTAAGAAATCTTGTATCAGATAGTTTCTATTATCATTAAACAATAGAACTAAGCTGCAACTAGAAGTTTTAAAAGTTTAATTTGCTTCATGCATTGAATTTTAAAACTGCGCAAAGGGAGATAATCTAACAGTGAATATCGACAATCTATAGGTTTAGTCATCATGTCTGATCATTTATATGACAGGAGTTTCCAAACCGCGGTAACAATACGTGATTACAGCTTAAGGAGGCGGAGAATATTTTTTAAAAGTTTTAATTGTGTTTTTTCGTGGACGAAACGTCGGGTGGTGCACAGTTTACAGGTGTAGATTTAAGCAGCTACCTTCAACCAAACATTAATTATTCTAAGTTGAATGATACCCACAAACACACACAGCACTACGAAACGGCCCGGTGGGGCAGGTGGTAGCGGGTTAGCTCCGTAAGGGGACCGTTGCTCCTGTACCGGGTTCGATCCCAGGCTGGGGTCGGAGGAGAGTTGTCGCTGATGATCGCCATAGCGTGAAACAGCTGTACGACATCTCCTTGGTGTCCGACGTGAGAGAGACCTCCCGGGTCCTTGGGGCCCACGGTGTCGGGGGAACGGGCCGTTTGTCGGCTCGACGAACATCTCTCAGTAACGAGGAGGACTCGACAGAGAACGGGCCACTTGTCTTTACGGGATGCGATGCCATTGAAAGAACCTCGTTCGGAAGTCAAACTCGCTCAACAACAACAACAGCACTACGAAACAGGACCAAGTGTGAAGGGGTTTTAAAAGAAGGATCAACTGGTCCGTAAGCGGCAGTGCCAACATGAAATGCCCACATAAGGTAAGAGGAATGGTTGTAAGAAACTTGGATGTTACTGCGTTCGAGGTCATTCTCTTGACACTAGAAACATGGATCCCCGACTTTCCGAGGAAAGCGCAGTGAACGGACAGATCCAACGCTGACGTCAGCTACAGATTCGTTCCGAACAGTAACGGCACGAGGTAATCAGGTAGCTGTTTTTTCCAAGCCCCCCAGACCAACACGGTAGAAGTAGGAAACGCAGGTGTAGCGATGAACTCACTTCAGCTTGCAGATCCCTTAGAACCCCAAAAGAATCTTCTGTCGGCCGTGTCTTCTGGTAAACTGTTTCAAATATCTTTAAAAGATTGGTTATTTCTGTTGTCTAGAGAGTTTTCACTAACTTTGTTTTAGTGAAATAGTTTCATTGCCATCCACGAACACGTAGACAGCTTGGTTACAGAGGATGCTAAACCAAACCGTTAAAACCACCATCATCAGCAGTGATAACACCGCAAACATCTATAACGAACGACGAATACGATAAGCATCATGCGTTCATCGTTTCCATAAATCTATTGTATGTATCTGCTCAACTGTTCCTAATCCGACAGTACAGTGTGACGTACGTACACGATCTGAGACGATCGGTTCGGAGATTAAATTGACGTAATTTTATGTTAAAACGATGGAGGAAAACGAGCGGAATCTCTTAATTCCGTCAGTAGATATCGTTTTACAATAAAAAAAATTTCTGAAAATAATTAACGGATTAAGACTGCCCTTTAAGACGACGTAGACAGAAGGTTTGTCTTACCCCTGGTAATGTCACCGAAAAGGGGTTTTCTAAGATCTTACACAATTCGAGGAATTCTGTTTTATCGAAAAGTAAAAAAAACAAACAGAAAGGTCACCGACCAAGTAAAGATAAATAAACCATTGATATTGCTATTTTCTTTCGTATAGTTTGTCTCTCACGTTTAATAAATCGTATTAACCAATACTTTCTCCTGAATGATGTAGAACCAGACATTTTGTTCGCCAGGTAAGTAATCCGAATCGTTTTCTAATGATTTTTCCTGAAAAGGGCAACGTGATGTGCATCGAAATAGCATTTCGGTTTTCTCTGCTTTCTGAAAATGAGATACGCGCTATGTGCCAGAAGCTAATGTTAAAACAGGTTTCAAGTCAGGGGAGTCTTTGAAGAAAGAGATCATTCGCTTCGCTGCATGTCCACCAAAAACATCAGACTATCCTCACAGCAGTGGGATATGCTACCATGCCCTTTTCTCCATTTTGAGAGGTTAATTTTTCCGATGAGAGTGGGTGTACAGGGCAGTGACAGTGTACTGGTAAGGAACCATCCAGCAGTTAGATTTCCGTTAGACTGTCTGCAAGCGATGAAAAGCTGCTATCGCGTTGGGTGAGAGGAAATGGACAGTCACAGCTGGTGGTATGCGAAAGCACTATAATTTCTGCTTTATATGTTAACAGTAAGAGAAACGTATGCATGTATATACCATTGGTAGCTCTGTATAAACCGGAGCAAACATTATTTTACGGGAAAATGTTGCCCACAGCTACCATCCCCCACTGAAAATCGCAATGATAGAAAGTGGAAAAAATATTTGGGGCGTAGCAATTAATTCGGTTATGGACTGGTTATCTTTGACCGATCCATGCAAAGATGTCTTCGCAAATCCTCTTCTCTGTACCGCGTAATACGTATTTTGAGTCAACAATGGACTTTAATTTCGCAGACGAGGATTATTGACCTCATCTAGTGCCATCGACGCTGCTGTCTTGCGTAAGGCAGGGCTGAACCATACGGATGAACCTCTCAGATTTATCCAGTGCTTGTGTGGTTACAGAATAAGCAGGTGTTCCTTCAAACTCGGGTGACCAGTTTATTTCGTCCACCAATTTCTACAAGGGATACTACGTGTCGGCTTACTTCGGAAAAGAAATCCAGCAATAACTCTTATTTTTATATATGGGAGGAAACCGGAAAACCCAGGAGAAATCTATGCAAACAAAAGACGAGAAAGAGCGAGATAAAGCCATGCAAAAAAGCCAAACTAAGAAGACCGAGGATCCAACTCGAGCTGGTAGCTTTGAAAAACCAGTAGACTGACTACTGAGCCATCGGTCTTCGGAGTGTCTGTTTACTTATCTAATACCTCGGTAAAAATAGATTTTACTACAAAGTTATGGCTAAATACTTAGAAACTGTTTACTTCAATACTTATCTCGTTGACATAGTTTGCACCAGTTGAAAGTATGAATGATGCATTTGTAACCCAGTGAATCAGTGAGTGAAAAATATGCAAGTATTTTCTGATATCACATTTTAAGGAATTTTATCGGTGGGCACTGAACTGAAAAAGGCGGCACTTTTACTCACATTCAAAAAAAAATTAGAAATATATTTTTACAGATGAAAGAATGTTTCATGTATTCATCTACTGATTAATAATATCGCATTTGTTTTTAAATAAATCTAGCAATTAGGTGCATCTAGAGATGTCCAATATTTCGAAGAAAAAAACATTTCACCCCCAAAAGTCTTGATGAGAATAAATTTATATATCAGTCTGCACGCTGTCTTCTGTCTCTGATTGAAAGAAGGTAAATGTGTAAGAAAGGCTGAGATCGTTGTTATAGTTGAATTTTCAGTTCCTTTCATACATATAAGGTTATCTACTATACGTTGTGCTAACCAGATATGATTGGCATCCATCTTTTCAGAAAGCCACGGACTTTTGCGTTTTCTTCTCGGTTATCAGTTTCTCGAACCTTTTTTTCCCCCACACATTCTGGAAACCAGGCACGTGGTTAAACACCAAATCGATGACCTGGAGCTGGCGCCGTGTAAATCATACCTGATGATGCCGTGATAATTGTTTTTCTTCGATAAAAATGGTAAGCACCGGGCTTGTCTTATTTTTTTTTTTGAAGTAGGTTAACAAACCTAATAGATCAGCCCTCGAAATCTTCATCTCTGGGACTGTGGCAATGATGGGTTTTGAATCAATAATCAATTATCGATAAGCAATGCATCAAATTTCAAAATATCTTATCGACTGGTCACTCAAATATTTCCAAAGACTTTCATATCGTCGCGGCTTATTTCTGTTTTGGTGAATGCATTAGTAAGAACAGTTCCTAGACTGCCATGTGGCATTGCATTCCTGAAATATGCTTCTAAAACTGCTGCCAATCTGAATGCCGGATGATACGGTTAATTCTTGTAAAATCTTTTAAATTCTTTTTATTTCCATAGCAGTGAATAAATCAAACATTTCTCCGTGATTAACAGGATCTCAGATGTGCAGATCAGAAGAGCTGCAGGATTAAACTTTGGTGTTTCGATACCTGATCTTTGGCCAAGCATTGACAGATTAATTAATAGTCAGCAAATTCTGTCAAAAAATCGGAATGCAAAGAATAAGTTGAACCTGTCTCACAAAGGCAATCATTGTATACATTATTCGTCCGGGTTACTAAGGGATTTGGCGTTTTCTGGATTATGCACCTTCAATATTCTAAGCAATGGTTACTTGTCACTGCCGTTTTCCCCATCACAAATCTATCTCGGCCGTAGTCTTACAGCTATATGAAGTTCAGATTTAAGTTGAGTAAATTTCAATATCTCCATTCTCTCTTTTGCCATTTGCTTTGAAATGGTTGTAATCTTTGAATATTCCCTGTATATATTCTCGATTTAAGAAGCGCTACGTTACATAGAGCTGCATGTCTTAATAAATTGACTCGTCCGTTCTTTTTTTTTTAATTTTGCAATATTCTGATCAGTTTTCCCTCTACCATCTTTCTTCTGATGCTGTAAACAAATGCGCCTCGTTATCATTTAGATCTGGTAACTCTCGCTCAGTGATTACCACATCTTGTTTTCCACACACACACAGTGGCTGTTGCACCAAAAGCTATTTGAAAGAAAGGGCATTTCACTATTTAAGACATCTTGCGGCAGAGTAATCAAGCCACGTGTCTCCGCGTTGTTTGTTTCAGCACGTGGCACCGTGCACCACACCCGAAAAACAGAATTAGGGTAGAAAAGTTGTAGTAAATACTCGAAAGTATTGCGTCGAAAAAACGGGGTGTACCTGTTTTAAAAATATATTTTTAGCGTGTAAAATTTAAGATGTTTCCCTTTTAATTGAACATCAGTCTATGTAACAAGGTAACTAACCCCCAGTTTCAACTCACAACTGTAAAAACGGAAATTCTGTTTGAAAACAGATGAACGAGGCTCTTCAACGAAGTGCGAAATAATGATATAGAATAATAGCTGACATACAGTTTTCCAGCGTAGTAACGGGTGGCCATGGAAGGAGACTGTTAGTGGTGTCGCTTCATAAACGATATAATTTTGGCAACTGCCGACGGAATTGGCAAAATTATTATTATTATTATTATTATTATTGTTATTATTATTATTATTATTATTATTATTATTATTATTATTATTATTATTATTATTATTATTATTATTATTATAGAGCAATTTACCGAAGGGAAATTATAAAATTACAACTGAAGAATTTTTAGTTTGGGGTATTTATCTCCCCTCCCCAAACCAATTTATAAGTTATAAAATTCCATGGATCATCTCCCTATACTTGGCAAAAACGGGAGATAACTCCAAATTTTAAAAAGAAAACGTTTGCAAACAATGATTCCAAAAATGTTGCCACGACTGCCATTCATTTGCTCTCATGCGCAAATAATCATTAATGCAGGAAGATTCACGAAGTGCATCTAATTTATTTTTAATGCATTCTGCGAAAAAAAATTTCACACTGGACGAACATTTTTCTGTACATCATCTTTAATGGCTGACGTACAAAAGATCATCGTCACATGATATTTACGGGACATAAACAGGGAAAGATCGTAAATGTCATGCGATGGTGGCATTTGGTTTTTTATGTCAGTCAATGAAGATGAACTGTCATCGTGACTCTCAGAAATCTTGATGATAAAATAAAGGGTATAATAGTGCGTACGTAATAAGGCGTTAGATGAAAATGCTAAGCAATAAGAAGAAATCGCTCAATCGATAATAATAAATGCCAAACTTACTTGAATAAAAAGTACGTTAAAGAAAGAAAACACCACATTTGCATATCGTTTAATTTACATAAAATTTGTTGCATTTTAAAATCTGATGCCATGTAAAGAACACGTAAGGAAATTCTTTTTAGTTCTCCATAGAATTTGGCATAACTTCACTAAAGACGATACATGGCTCATTGTATTCGGTAGATACAACTACTTCTTTACTTGTTACTTAATAAGCGCCCAAAATCACCGAAAACTGAAATGTATAGGGAATCAATGATGGCACCAAAGGAGCCGACATTAATACTTAAATAAATTAATTGGTAATATAGTTACTGCCATAAAAACAAAACTTTACCTATATGGCGAATAATTTTATTCATTATTTCGTTTTGATGTAGATTTCAGAATGGTCGACAAACCGATGGTGTGCGTATACCATCTCTCTCTCTCTCTCTCTCTTTGTTTTTAAAGCGTAAGTCAGAACTTCAAAAATTCCCACGTCGTGACAGTGGATAGTTTCACTTTCGGTTGCCCACCTGAGGAAAGTCGAGAGGATCTATCGTCATCGCGTACTGCCTCCGCACACAGGTAATTAGCGTTATAAACCGATTACTCTTTATGATATTAAACCGTGCATTGCTTATCAATTCGGAAAATGTCCGTTTAACTTATTAATGGTGGAGAAAGGATGTTAAGAGATCGATCATCTTTTATGATCGGCGCTAATTGCCGAAGTTGTGTGATTGCTTTTTTTTTTTAAAAAAAGAAATATATACTGCTCAGTTTTCTTTATTTCCTGTTCATTATAGCGTTTATTTTCCTTCTGCTTTTGTTCGCAGAATATTTTTTTGCGATATAGGCTATTTCTAAACATCACAATGCTTTTGATGTTATGATCATAACTTCCTTCACAACATAAACATATTCTGCTGGACATTTAATATTAGCGATTTCCATAACTTGACATTTTTCTTTTTTGGTACAATAAAAATTAATTATTTATTGATTATTCTTTTCTTTTGTACGTCTCTTCCAAACTCTGATTTACCGTTTGCAGACTGGCTACCCGGTGAGCAGCATGTTTACCTGTCTCTAGAGCAACACAATCAAGCATCTTAATCTCGTCGGTCTACCGCAACGTACTGCAACAGGAATTATTGTGAGCAATCGATCTTTGAGCGTCTTGCATGAAATTGCTCTGTTTGTACATATTATTAAATAACCCGATACGACCTTAGAAAACAAATTTGGAACACTTTCTGGCTTACCGAAGGATATTACCAATAAAAGTAGATGAAAAGATATAAATCACTTTTTTTTTTAAAGAAATACTTGTGCTAAATATGGTGCAGTAATGCCATCTGTGTTTCTTCATTTTAAAAATTAAATGCCGACTTTATCTGTCTCTTGTAGAAGAATCAATATCTGTCAATAGCCAACAATTAAAAGCGATTAATAGCTTACGAAAACTTTTATTTCAAGCATATTTAGTAAGTTTATACTTCTGGTACCTTTCAAAATGTATATATGACGCCGTAGCTCACTGACCAGGTTATTGGCCGCCATTGTTGTTTAATACCTTATGGCGGTTAGTTCTGCACCATAGTTATGCATTGTGCAGTAGAGCTTTAAATAGTTTGCATCGAAGCCGGATTACAAATTTCCGTAATGTATTCAAACAGACGGCACCTGGGTGCTACTTTATATAACTAACACAGCATACGCCAGACACTTTTGTCTGCAGCTTTTAAGGGGCAAACTACCCAAAAATTTAGTCCTTTTGTTAAATAAGAAAAATAAACATGTTTCTCTACATTTCTGTAGATACTAATGGAAATCCAATACCATTAATGCCATTGTTTTGTTTTTGTTTAGCAAAATATCAGTTTGTAACTTCTTTCCTTCCACGCCAAGAAAAAAGGAAAGATATAGGCTAAATATAGGTAAAAGAAAAAGTCATGAGAGATGATGGTGAGAAGAAATGTTAGCCCTAATAACCATGGGAGTTAGCACAAGAATATAATGTCTCACACGGAACCAACTTTCGTGCATGCAACAAAACGATTTTATTAGAGGGAGTATCCGCTTGAACACTTCTGACTCTTTGGCGTAAAAAAAACCGAAATATCCAGCTGCATCCCACGCGAACGGGCTGGTACAGAAGAGCCTTGAAAAGTCCAGACACCAAAAACTGATCTATCGGAAAGTCGACATGCGAACAGTTGGGCAAACAGCAGATTCTACATCTGCACTAATCGGCCGATTCCGGTTAACAAAACGGGTGTGATAATTATTTAAATTGCTACCATTTCTCTCTACCCTTTACCTTTCGCTGTTTAAACTTCTGAAGCGTAAATGACAAGCGACTCTTTTGCATTTAAGAAAATAAACAAGGTATGAGATTTTAAGAGACTTTGCTTATATTTCGAGAAATATTAATTTCTCTCTAACCCAGGAAGTCTACCAAGTAGAAGATGTAAACTGTTAAAGGTCGCTTGTAGTAGGATTGAAAATTTTATTGACTGCAATAAATAAGCAACGCTATGAGGTTTCCTACTTCGGTTTTAGAAATATTTTAAATTCCGTTGCCGTGGTGAGAGAAAACATTGTAAAAGACTATTTTGCTCCGGTTTTTTTCCTTTCAAAACTAGGTAATTTTTAAGAGTAACCGTATAAAATCCAGTGATAGATTATAGTAATTTATGCCTAAAGGCGGAGCGGTACTCGGTAGCCATACTTGACTTCTATTGCTGAAATCACGCGTTCGTGTCCCGGTCGAGTCTCCCCCCAACTTTATTTTCTCGCTCTCCTTTCTTAGTCGAACACTCCTCGTTTTCCCCCATGTTTAATACTTAAGGGTTACAATCCATCAGGGATTTCCTTGACCTTAACTCTTCCAATCTCAAAAAGGAATCTTGACCCGTATCCATTTCTAATTTCGCATTAAAAAGGAGGCTTCTCGTATAAAGAATGAAAAATTCATGAACTATAGTAAAGTTTAGAAAACCTTACTAAATATACGCACAGTTCACGTTCAAAATGTTTCTTTTCCCAAAATTATAATTTCTTTTTTTTAAAAAAGTGTAATTATACCACAAATATTTCATGATTGAAGCATTTGACAAGTTTGACTTGTTTATGATTTATTAATTGCAAACTTTTCCCGGTATTAATATTCTTTAGTTACAAAGATATTCCGAGGTGGTGGTTTATTGAACTTCACCGCTTTACCGTTCTATGGTTTCCTCACCGAAAGAGCCGTTATGGGAGCTAGTAAAGCATCCCTGTAAAGGTAAAACCATCGGCTTTATGTTAAAAATGGGTTTTTACACTATATCACACACACTCATACAAACACAATAAAAACTCCGGATTTATAAAGCATTTGTCAATGTAATAATTTTTTACCAGCACCCGATACAGACATTTACAACCGCACGTATGTGGTTAAACCTTATTGAGTCTGTTCTTAGAATTCTTTTCGCTTTTCTTTGAGAACCCGTCTGAACGGCGAGGTCTTGGGGATATGAGCCGGAAGGGAAAAAACAAAATGATTGATGGATTACCGTACAAAACGTAACAGATAAATGAGTTATTTTTATAAGAAAAATACAAACATCAATATAGATTATTGGAAATAATTATGAAAGGCACTATGTAGTGTCTACACAAAGTATAGTTAGAGATGATATACAAAAAACAAAATGAATATGTATGATAGATAAATATCTAGCATGTCAACCGTTTGATTTTATAGAACATGACATCTTACTTTCGTGCTCCATACGGGTTATCAGTGGATGACTGTAGAATGTTATTCCAAATATTCTGTAACACTTCCACAATTCATCCAAGGCGTTTGCTTGCCGTTTGACTTTTCCAGCAGCCATATTAACCCCATAGAGCCTCATTGTTGGTAGTACCAGAACTGTCTGCAGGCCAATGCATCTTTGTGTGTGTTTCATCATTCTCTTTACATTCCCGATAATCTTTGACTACATTGGATGTTTGCTTGGAGCACTGTCATGCTGGAAGATAAATTCCCGATCAATGAGTGTTTTTCTAAAAGAATAGCGTGATAGATGATAACCTCCCTCTCCCTGTTAGCAGTCATTATAACTCCGGAGTTTTATGAAAATTTCTAAAATCCTTGGCTGAAATGCAGCTACATACTTGTATTGATTCACCATCATGCTTTATTGTAGCTATTGTACACTGACTGTTATTATAATGCTCCCGGTTCTGCCTTCGAGCAAATACGTTTTATTTCTGCTGCTCATTTTGGCCTTGCTCCTACGTTGGCTCTTCCAACTAAAGTTTAAGTGTGTCTTACAGTTCTCGGGGAAATGTTAATACCTATAGTTGCAGCTAGGTCATCCTCAAGATCTTTATTGGCTCATCATTCATCACATAGGGAAAACACCTTGATGTAGTTAACATCACTTTTTAAAGAGTTAGTGGTTTTCTTCGTCGATCGCGTCTATTGTCAGCAGTACCAGTTTAGCGTATCCTCCCTATTGTCTTGCATACAGCATCTTCTGAAAAATTAAGTCGGGGTGCAATCTACCCGCATGGAGCAGCCTTCACCAGCAAAGACGCTGATCTCTGCACACGATTGTCACGTGATGCTTCCATCCCAGGAGCCATAGCAGTCACCACACATTCCCCAATCATATTTCTGTTTATACTTTTATAGTCCTTATGCAGGAGTGGCACTTTCTTATTGCTTGAATGACAACCACTCACCGAGTATTATATTAGCACGTGACGATACTCGCGCTTTATATTAATTTTTTCTGTTTCTATAATTATTTCCAATACTGTAAATCATCCACTGATTAAATACGTGTTTTATTTAAAATAGTCAAAAGATGCGAAGAAAGTAGTCGATTTATCATCCTGTAATAGGAATGAGGAGAATCATCAAGAAATTAATAAAGACAATGATACAATGTGTCAAAGATGACGAATTGGTCAAAACGCTATTATCAGCAAGGTATCGCGAGTAAGTTATAGCAAGATGTGAGATAGTCAGCAGCTGATAAATCCCATTTACAAGAATTTTGTCCAGCGTTTCTCTGAATCTATTCCATTGCAAGTTGCGTATTTTGTACCACCATCGTTTCATTTAAAGAACGAAGACTTTAATTTCATATTTCTGACCGTCACTTTTCAGTTATGCAAAAATAAAGCGAATGCGACAGAATCAATGCGGTGGAACTCTGTCAAACTTGAATTCATTTTTTTAATTGACTCGGTGCAAAAACACATATTTAATTATTGTATATATCATGGTAAGATTTAAAAACCTTGCACGGCAAACAGTCACGCGCGAATAAGTCAACTTTGCCACCTGTGACGTCATTGTTTTGTTTTACAAGAATTTCCTGCAAATGAATGTACTTAACACTGCGGTCATTTTCCTAACCATGATTTGTTCGGTGTAAGTTTTATCAAGATATTAACCCTTTAAATCCACCACATCAAAGCACATTCCGAATAAATTCCAAATTTTTTTTCTTTTATACCAAAATTTCATCAAAAATAAAACAATCACCATCAGACTTTTATTTACTTCCCTTTGTATCCGCATTTTTAACGTTAGATTTTTATTGCAGTAAATTATCCTTGAACATTTTTCGTCTTTTTTTCTCTAATTGCCCTTTATTAACGTTGGATAACTACAAGGATCTTTTTCTCGGACCTGGTTGTTACCTAAGCTGCTGCTTATTCACAAAATTGCTTATTTTCTGTGGATAATTTGTGTCATCCTACGAGGTATCTACGTCAAATTTAAAATCCTAGACAGACCAGTGAAAAAACGTCGCTGGTAGGAACGGAGTCGATCAATATTCCGCATACTGAAGAAAGTGAAGATGAAAATGAGAAATGTAGGGTGAGCTATTTCGGGGCTTAAGGGGGAAATTAATAATTTTCAGTTAAAAAGAAGTAATATATAAATGGCAAGTTTCTAAAGTATTTTCTACTGATTAACAATTTCAGATGAAAGACATCTTTGATAAATTTTTCGTATTTTTTTTCCCCAAAATTTAGTGTCTATCATTCTGAATCGGATTTAATGTTGTCTTTCTTGTCACAGCCGACGATCGTTATTCAGACTGGAATGTGTACTTCTTAAAAACAAATCCCTTCAAGCAGTTTACAACGAAGATGTATAGATTCTTATTAGGATTTAAATACTTCACACGTAAACGTAGTTTAAAATGCTAGCGGAGACATATCTCCTCAACGTGTCCTACAAGCATTAGAAAGACTTTCGTATTTACCTACGCTCATTGTCATTAAGGAAGTTTCTAGAAGGCAGAGTTGGATATTTTTAGTTGGGAAACTGCGGGATTTATTGTTGATAGTTTTTGATGACTGAGACAAATACCTGATCTTAACATAGCCAGAATGTTTGAAGTTACGCCTCGGGTGTGATAGAGAGGCGTCTTGATGTAGATCATCGAGTGAAGATATCTGTTGGTGTTGGTTTCTTCTTTTACATAGAACGACCAAGTACTGATACTGACAACTTCATCGCCATACCTACCACCTTGATGAAAACACTTTAGAAAGATGAGAAATTAAAAGGTGATGTATTCTCGAAACCGAAACCTATATATATATGAAGTTATAATTACGCGTTATTAACAGCAGAGATACTTTGACCATAATTCTGCAAAGTATTTCCGGTATTAACCAGATCTTAGGAGCGAGTTAGCCAGGATTTATCATCACAGTAGCGAAGAAATCTTTCGTCCCGGATAAGTGCTCGCCCTTTGTGGGCGTGGTCACTTTGGTTTCTGGCCTGGAGAGCGGAGTCCGGTACTCCGTGATGACGCACCAAGGATGGAAAGACCTCCGCTCGAAAGGGTGGAGGCGAGGGAAGCGATCACTCGGCGGAAGATTTTCTGCCTGGGGTGTCGCCCAACCTTACGGAAGTCAGGGCTTTCGGCTCCTGGAACGGGTTTTTGAAGCCCATGTTCCAAAAGTGTTGGCGCAAGGCCATCATTAGGGTTACGGACCGTCATCCGTCCCACACAGGAGTCTTTGGACTTCAATAGGCTTCGGCCTAATCCCAGGAACTTTCGTTCCGCTGAGGTTTCGACCTCAATACCCACGCCCTTCTCTTCGGAGATGACCACGCATTCATGAACTTTCACACGCACCACACATGGCTATCACCACCCCCCAGAAAAGTCAACGAGACTGTCTAGAAGCCAGAGCCAGCATAGTGCGCTCATCCAAACAGTGGATAGTACTGCAAAAATACACTTACAATTAAAGGTTTCTTATTTGTAATTCGAGTTGGCGATACGCACAAAAACTTTACCGATGAATTCTACAGAAAACAACGAGTCTCATAAGGATCTGGGAGACCTATAAAATACCTATAGCGAACAGAAATGAATTTTACCTAGCATTTTTAAAATTAGAGACAGTGAATTCGCTATTGACGGCGAGTTTCCACATTGACAGCAAGACAGAAAAAGAATTGTATGGTTGTTATCGCACGCGCACACACACACACACATATATATAATCTGCGTGTAATAATTATTTTTACTTCACAACAAAAAATTCTATCACAAATAACAACAATATTTAGATATCGCTGAATTAAGTCTTCTGTATTGGAGTTATTCCCCTTTATACTGAAATTATTTCCTTTATTGAGCAAAAATAATCAAATTTTTCATAAGTAAAATATTCAAGAAGAATTATCACATTTAGACATAATTAGTGTGGATATATGTAGTACCAATAATTTTAAATTTCTGTTATGCGCGTGTGCATTTTATTTTTTTTTTTGTAAAATAAACTAATTTCAAAAGTTTTTAATGCTTTCATTTGAAATACCTTCTAGCTAGGAAAGAATGATAGAGCAGGAATATAATAAAATAAGATAATATTTATATAAATATTCATTTAGATATTATTCGACTTTTATTTAACAAACTGAATAAAAATCCAAATATTTATTCATTCAAAAGACAGACAACTGTGGTGATTTAACTCATTTCGTTTCATTAACTCTTTGGTTCGAAGGTGCAGCTAAGATTAGGACATCGAAATTTATTTTGTATTATCCGTAACCGTTTTGAGAAGTCTAAGAGCGCACATAAAATAAATCAGCTACTTACTGCATCAAATTACGCAGAGATGATGTAGAAATCCTAAATGATGGTCGTGGTTGCCATTCGTTATTTGGCGCAATTGCGACTTTTCAAAACGAAATTCTTTCAAAGAAAAACAGAAGAAATAGTGAGAATAATTGCGAAAGGTCCGATAATTTGTGGTAAAATAAGGCGCGAATTGCTAATCTAATTTGAATTGTATGGTGATAATACATTAAAAGAACTTAGCATTTTTTTCAATGGCAGTTGTTTTCAGAAGGCCGACAAATGCGCTCACGGCCCGAAAGCCATTTTGATAACAAGGAAACGGAGACAGAGATTGTATTACTAATTTTCTTTGGATTTCTCTCCAAATTAGTTATTTTCGGCAACATTATGAACACTTAATTTTCCATACAAGATAGTGTTGCTAAGACCAGGTAACAGAAGTATTTCCAAATCGATAAAACTCCACGTACAAGCTATCACAAAATAAAACGAACGAACGTTTCTGTCCACGGACAGTTTGGATGTGATCGACCATTCCTTGCCAATGTCATTCTTTCTTTTTTTGCCGACTTCGAAAATTTTAAGAAATTGGATTCTTACGAGTATTTTGCACCTGCTTTTGCTTGTAAGTTATCGGTGAAAAGACACCACGCGCTGTAAAGGCTTGAGCAAGTACCTTTTCGTTTTTTTTAAACCACCTTTCATTGAAAAATTGTATTGTGATACGGTTAAGCTTAATATTTACCCTATCTGAGCGTCAGTGTAGCTATGAGGCTCCTGATGACGTTAATCTGACGCAGAGAATCTAGGACTAGATGGAGACGTGACAACTGGATCGAGTGGGTATTAAAATTTTTATTCAAATCGGCTTAAAAAATAAACAGATACGTAAAGTAGGTGTGGGGGGTATTCGATAACTTCTGATAGCCTTATTGGTAGTCATACAAATGGAGCCCACATTTCGATAATCGATCCGTCATCAACATCGGGGTCAAGACCTGAAGCAATTTTGGTCCACTGATGATGATGATGTACAGTAGATGTTTCTTCAATAAGCGTTTTTTTTAAAAAAAATTTTTTTTTGGATTGTACAAGAGACTTCCGCTGAGCTTGAACCCGATACTTGATGATTGGTATATTTTTATGCGGTTTTCGAGCAACGTTTCCGTCGTGGAAAAGGTAATATAAAAATCAGTGCACTAAAGATTTATAAAACATAATTTGTGTGTGTGTAAATATATATATTATGGATTAAAACAAAGCTTTTTGTTGGAAGTTTAACAAACAAACACTTTATAACTAAAAACAAACATTTGCACAATACATGATAAATGGTACTAATTTTCTTGCTATGAACAATTATGGTACATTTGGTTTCGTTCCTTATTGTTCCTAATTTATACTATACGTAGACCATCAGTAGTCAGTATATGACCATTATCTATCATTTGGCAGACGTCAGACTAGCGAAAGTCCGAGCCCACCAGACGTCCGCTAAACGAGCGACGATATGTACAGGTACATACTACTCCCATTACTTTGGAATCAAGTTATTCTAATATCAGAAATTATAACACACGCGACGTCAGTTCTATCGAGTTAACAATAATGATTCCAGATGTACAAAAGCAATGCTTTTTAATAATACATCACAAACAGAATATGCATGAAAAATCAATAATTTCAAATGAAATAAATAGAGTACGCACACTACACTATTGCAGGAAATATATAAAAATAAAAACAATACATTTTACAGTGCAATAGTATTTGGTATGCGAGCCCTTTGGTTTATACATACAAGGCACCTTGTTTTCATGTTCCCGTACAGGTTATCGATGTATGACTGACTGTAAAATATTGATCTAACTGTTCTATATCCCCCTCCCACAATTTATCCAAAGTGTTTGATTGCCGTTTCAGTTTCTCAGTAATCATATAACCCCATATAGCCACGATGATGTTCATAAAAGGACTCTGTGCGGGCCAAAGCATCTTATTTCAATAGCCTTCTTACATTCCAATTAGTTTTTCACTGCACTGGCTGTACGCTTGGGGTTAAGGTCATTTTGGAAGATACAATTCTGCATAATGGGATGTCTTCCTGAAAAAATGCTATGATGGATGGAAACCTGCTTGTACTTGTCAGCGGTTAGTATATTTTAGATTTTATGCAAGTCTTCGACATTCCTGACTGATGCTCAGCTCCACAATTGTATTGATCCATCCCCATGTTTCACTGCAGCTGCTGTACACTGGCTTTTGGGCCGGTCGTCGACCCGGCTTTCGAACCAACTACCGTTAATTTATTGGCAAACACGTCAGACTTGAACTCACCTGTAAAGAGCGCCTTCTTCTAGTCATCTCGCTGTTTATTTTCTCCTGCTCCATTTCAACCCTTCCAATCGGTTGTCTTTTCTCGGAAAATGTTTCGAGCATCCACACATCCACTGAGACCACTTCCAGCTAATGCCTATTTATCCATTCTTGGAGAAAAATGTTAACACCTGTACACACAGTCAGACCATTTGACTCATCGTCCAAAACAAAGAGGACATAACCTGAGATACGTAAAATCGTTTGTGAAGAGTTTGGGCTTTATTCATTCACCGTATTGGTTGTCAGCACTACCAGTTTCGGGTATCCTTTATAGTGTCTTCCATTCAGCTCTTTCTGAAACGTGAATTCCAGCCGCAATCTGCTGCATAGAGTATCCTTCACCAGGTAAGACGTTGATTTATATACACCATTGTCATGTAATATTTATTCCCCAGGAGCGATAGTATTCACCACGGATTTCTCATTGATATCTCTGCCTATACTTTTATAGTTCTGATGCAACTGTGAAACATTCTGACTGCTTGCATCACAACCAATCACAGTGTACTATATCAACACGCGACTGCGCTACAGTGGATTTAATTTTTACGTAGAAAATACCGTTCTATCACGTATTATTTGCATTTTATTCTCGGTTTTTCTTCTGGTCCCATAAGTATTTCCTATACTGTATATAATAAAATGTGCTGTATAAAATGCATCATTAGCTATCATGAATTTCAGCAAAATTACAAGAAACATTCTCCATGTATAAGGTGGATTTACAGAGATTAACTGATGTTTCTGGTCTTAGAAATGTAGCCAAAGAATTCCTTCATCTCACGAAACTTGTTAAAATTATTATTTTGGCTTTTTTATTTTATACGCCCACAAAAAATAACGAAAAGGCAAAAACAAGCAGAAAAATTGATTACTAATTTTAAAAAATGTGTTTGAACAAACTATGCTAAAAGATCGATGAAACTTGACTTGCAGTGTACACTGGAAGATAAGGAGGCAAATAAAGGCAGGGAAGCAAGAAAAGAACACGAGTGCATTAAATTTTATGACTGCCAGCTAGTTCTTGGTAAAGATGCATTATTAGCTGGCTGGCTGTCGAGCCCTCTAGTGCACAGTGCTGTAATATTTTATTTTGGACTTGGACCACCTACCGGGCAATGAAAGCGCATCATGACACAGGAAACGATTCTCGAACAGGAAGTGACGCATTTACTATGCCTAACAAAATAAAACAAACCTGCTACAACTCTTCGGATTAAATGTGGGTTTGAAACTGGCCCTTTCATTCATGAGCAGCAAGTTAGCTCCGAAAAAGCTACTTACCGCTATCATTTTCCAAAACTTATTAAAGTAGTGTCTACTATTGTGACTGGGTGCTGTCTGAAGCTGGAACTATAGCAGGGGAAATATACGTAAACTGTGTAAGAAAAAGTACACTATGGACCAATTCTACGACAGCTACGTACGGGAAAAGCTTTAAAAATATCAGATTTTTCATTCATTTAACATTCTAACTTTAAATCTGTTTATTTTCCTTTTATATTGTTTCCTTATATGTGCGCCAGTGACTTCTAAGAACACAATCTGAGAACCTCTTGCCAACCCTGACTAATCCAGGACCGATAACTCGCCCTTATACACTCTCAACGGCGGCAGATACAGTACTTTATTGTTCTAGCATAAAAGAAAGTTAAGTACTGAGGCAACTTCCGAAAGCTACGTCGGCGCCATAAGGAAACGACGTAAATAGGAGGGGGGATAAAAATTTTTTTTTGTTTTTTGTGCTTAGTTTAATTAAACTTAAGAACAAACGGCGATAAGAGACGATCACAAACATTTTCAGCATAACTTCTGCGTGATGACTGAAAACAACTCAAAGACTGCCCACAGAGAGGCTGGCTTATGTCCACACTGATCCTAAAAGCGCAGATAGCAAAGCGTGCTGCTTCCAAGATGACAGCCTCCAGGCCAGAGCCAGACCGAAAAATGATCCATGATTGTGTGCAGCGATCGAGGATCAGCCAGGAAGAAAAAAGAATGGCAATTTAATCTAAATACGATGATGTGTCACGTACTGCACAGAACTGGAGACTATGAGTAATGGAAACCAGGTTCTGAAAGGAAATCTGTGGATATGGTAAACAGAAAACGAACCGAGAGCCCACTGCCTACTTGAAGACGGGGCTGCAACATTTCAGACGAAGTGGGCTCCCAACTGAAGAGGATAGAAGCTGTTAGTAGTTGTCCCCTGGTCGAAATTAACATTCGATATAATTGCTGAAACAAAAGAATGACGTAACTTTACTAACTTTTGGAACTTGCCAAATTTCTTTCTTCTGCAATAGAGTGATCTTGAAAAACAGAAAACGTTTTTCCAAAGTATACCTCGGCTTAAAGCCGGAACTAATTTTAAAAATCCAAATACGATAATTAGGATTATTTTTCTTTATAGTATTCCATGGTAGCTCCGAACAGAGTGATCCCCTTCTTTGCGCAACATCACATTAGGGGCTAATAGTTCTGGGCCGACCCAGCTGTTCGCCACTTACTGCTTTAAAAAATCGACAAATTGAAGCGAAGAAAATTAGTTTTGGTGTAAGTAAAAATCAACCACGTATACTGAATATCTATCCTATCAAGGATCCAATAGACAGATGTAAAAAAATATATGGAGAAATCCCCAAATATGGCTAAATATACCCGTCACCTAAAAAGGATCCAGACTCAAAGACAAACAGTCCGAAAAGCTGGAACAAACCCATTAAAATTAGCATGAAAATCGGATCTCGATTTATGGAAAAAGTATAGTAATTACCTCTTATTGGAAATAATACAAGAAAGAAATTAAGATATATTCATTCTACATCCTCAGTTTTGGACAATTTTCTATCTTAAAAGTAAATTAGCCAGTTCTCTTAAAGTTACATGAAAATTAAAAAAAAACAATAATTAACAAATATCATTAATCCAACAATAGTTTGGATAATTTACAACACAATGATAGATATTTTAATGCTATCTACGCTGGATTATATTAATTTATTACTTAAACTGTACAATTGTCTTCAGTGTTTTGTTTTCCCTATAGTTATAGCAATTTAGAAGGGCAGAGTTTTCAACATATACAATCTTCATTTTTGAACTCATCTATTCAATGTATATTTAATTTATTGATCACGTCTTACTGAACAGTTGCATTAAAAGTACTGTTACATTCACCATTCTAATGTTTACTTTAAAAAACAATTACTTTATGCAGCCTACCATAAAGCTAATCAAATTTTATCATACCCTTTATACCATAAGATATTTTAACTAGTTCCTGCCCAGTAATAATTTAAATGTCTCAATTAGATTTTTACGTAGCTTTCGATGTTCAGGAGTAGTATATGCTGTATGTAAGGGCACTCAAGACTATTCCCAAACCTATTAACACTATATTACACTCATTCTAAATTAGTATTATTTGTAACTAAATATAGACACCAAGCCTTGACTGCAAACTCTAAATGATTCAAACCTAAAAGACGTAAAACACCCAGTTCTTCACCCTAAAACCCAAGGATATAAAGAGTCTGTTTGACATACTTACCACATAAAACTGCCAAAGCGTGTTATATTCTGCATCATACCGCAAACTAAATCAGAAATACGGTTTCTGAGATTGAATCGCAGTCTTTTTGGAGGACCATGACGGTACATAGTACTGAACTGAATAGTCCTTCCCGTGTCTGGTTTATTACCACTATTGTTAAATAAACATATTTCAAGAATTAAAAATATTTTATGTTGAGCATGAACATATCATACGAATGGATTTTCGCTCCGAAAGGTTAAAGCTCATTTGTCAATTAGCGATCCGTATGGAAATGTTGTAAGGAAATTTGTCTTATCTTTAATGGCCGATGTAAAGAACGGATAGAGTATTGTTGCACAGTATTACATGATAACAAATATCAAAATTACTAAACGTCATGTAAAGATTCGTAATTTTAATCCCTTTTCATGTCAGTAAATAAAGATGAGATTTCGTTTGAAGCTAAGGAATACTGAATATGGCAATTTTTGAGCGAAACATCTACTTCTGAATAACTGTGAGTCATCTTAAATTCCTTTAGAATCTGCTTATTGTTACAAAAGACGAATAAACTCGAGCACTGCGTTGACCTTTTAAAAAATGTAGCTAATTAAACTTAAAAGTTATGAAAACCTCGCTATACATTTCTGAACAGGGGAATACACATAACGTACAAAGATGCAGCAGCTAGACTGTCGTAGACTGTGGTTTGGTCTGCTGATCGCCTGCCTTCAATTAGTTTGCCACATTCTTTCCTTCGATCTCCATGGTGACATGTGCCTAATATGAGTCTTCCTAATAAAAGAAATACCCCCCAGCAGTAGCCTAATGAGATAACTTGTCCAAGTTAAAAATTAAACAAATGATATGTTATTGCATATAGTCAACGGTATCTTACTAATATCGGATTATTTCCACCTTGTTTTCCTTTTTTTTCGCTTTTGCCAGCTAACGATTTCCACGCTGTTGAATTTCAGCATTAAGTTTGATTAGACTTTTTATTATAAAGCGAAAATAATAATGAGAATGGAGATATATATATATTAAATGTGACATCATTACACAGAGAATGAGTTACAGAGAGTTAGTGAGAAAGAGAGACAGAGAGAGAGAATAAAGTATGTAAAAAAGATGAAAGCGAAAACAAAAGATGGGAGAGGGGAAAGAGATGGCCAAGAAAGATGGTGAAAAAAGGGAAATGCGAAAGTCTGAAAACAATTTGGCAGCATTCAATTAAGCTACATTAAAATTGCAGCACGTTGTCTGTATCGATAAATAAAACACGAGTAATAGCTGGACAGAAAGCTAAATATCGCAGAAATAAATCTCCGTGCATATTCTTGTGTTTACGTGTAGTGTCAGGTGAATCGAAAAACATAATATGATCTGCGTAACACCTGCCTACGATTATTCATCAGGGACTATCATTCGAAATGGGCTCATAAAGAGATTTTTCTCCTACGTTACAGAAATGGAAGAACAGCTTTCGCAGAAAACCTTTATAGCTGGGAACTAAGCAATCAAGAGCCAGCCACGTCGTTACGGTCCGGAATTCTTTGGTGATTTCGTGTTCCATTGAAAATAAAAAAATGCCTCGGAAGCTGGCACGATTTAAAACCTTTTTGTACAAACCTCTATTCAGTTTATTCCTTCATGTTGTACGAATACCGATGAGTAAGATTAACAGTTAATCGTTTTCATGTAGAACAATCTAAAACTCGGCATATTTTTGGCTCGTTGGTTTTCTATGTATGATGGCGTGCTGCCTACCGTGAGAACAATACTAAATGATACTTGCATTAGCTTTTTGTTCAGTGGATAGCGAGACTTTTCAGAATGTCGAATAAATAAGATTATCTACTTCCTTTTTTCTATACCTATTCAGGGGCGCTCCGATAGCCCAATGTCAAGCAATGTTACATCATTAACAATACCCCTATGAGCCTTTTTAAAAAATGTTTTTTGCATATTGCAAGTTTATTCGCTGCAAAAGTAAACTTCATTAATCCGGCAGTAACTTGTATGTATTAATAAATCTATCTTTATCGATAACTACTAGTTAATGTCCTTTCGAGTCGGTCTTTAACGGTAAATTATATCCTCGGATATTTTTAACCACAAATGCCAGCAAATATCCATGTAGGTATGTTTTCAGCTGTAAATTCCAGTAAATGTGATCTAAAGCTGGACCTTTTGATGAACAGGAGGTTTTCCTCATGGCTTGTTCCAAAAGGGTTGTCTGGCAACAGACTTTCTGGACTGGTTAATTATGCGATCTACGTCAGAGTTGATCGTTCTCTTTTTTCGGAATCCATTTAAAACTTTATCTATTTGAAAAACAAAAGGCTAATAAACACGAAATGGCTTTAATAAAACCAAGCACATTGTAAGGAGAAAGCAGTTTTTTTATGTTAGATCAGATATTCAACATGAAATCTATTTCTTACTTATTACTGCACTTAATTGTAAATAATCTTCTATTTGACTTATTAAATGAAACTGTATTGGCTGCCCTGTTCCGATCTTTAATAGAGCTTCGAAATTTATTGGAACCATTAACTTATAATTACGTAGTTGTCCGTTTACGATTTGTTTACGTTTTTTCTTGCTACTGAAATAAATCACTTCCAGTATTTAATTTAAAACACCGGTTTAGCGGAATTATTGCAAACACTACCTTTTCCAAGCACATAATTACAAACCAAGAAGTAAATTACTTTTAGTACGAGATATTTTAGCAGCGTATAGCAGAGACAATGGAAAACTCTTTCTATTGTAATAGTATCTTTTAAATTTATACAGAATTCTAACACTTATTTTCCCTTTATCAGTATCCTCTGGTCGTTATGTATACTGAACACAATAAGCCAGAATGTAGGATACATATTATCAAATTTATTACTAGCGACCGAGAGATAGACTACCATCAGTAGGTTTGAAATCTAACGTAGAATACACCAGAAGCAAGAGAAGCGGGTGTGATTTAAAAGTCCACGTGTATTCCAATGTGGGCACGATGTAGCCAACTGTAGATGGTATTCCGCAGATACTGTTCGAAGTTGCCTGGTTTCCTTCAAATACGAAAAAGTGAATTATCTGGCGAATTCATGCTGTTTTTTGCTTTGGAACCTGTCTTTCTCAACCGGAACCATTTTAATCATGTAATTTACTGGCAGGTGATAACTTTATTGTTTGCAATTACGTTTACTGTCGAACTCGCGATATTTCCAACTACACACTTTGAAATGTGATACTTTATATTCGTACGCTGACGCCTCCAAGAAAGACAGACAGGATGATTAGCCGTTGTTCCTTATGAAGCTTCATTAACTATACGCCACGTGGGGGCCGGAACTTCCGACTTTGGCACGAAAAGCCTCGCTGAAACTCTTCAATTTTCAGCGGCTGGTTGGTGTAGAAAAGAAAAATAAACCATGCTGGTGAAGTACGCCAAGGAGACTAATGTTTGTGCACTACAACAACTTTATTGGCCTGCACCGGTTCGTTAACTGCCTTCAAATGTAAATGAGCAGTAACCTACCAATGGAATAGCCCGCCGCCCTCATTTATTAATGTTAAATGTGTTAACGTTTGTGTATTTACATTGGGGAAGTCGGCAAAACGTGCGAGACTCTGATCTTTGGAAACATTCGAGTGACCGTTTCGTGGAACATTTTTGGATTTTTGGTGTTGTGACTCAGAGACCATCGTCACCACCGCCCCAGAGCTGAGGATTTCGAAGGTTGGCCCATTATCTTTGGTAACCTACTTCTACACACCAAAGAACAAAGACAGAACTGCTGCGTATTATTTTTCCGGAAGAAAAAGAAAAACAATTTCCAATGCCATCATCAGGGTTTTTTACACAGCACCAGGTTCAGGTTTCGTTGGTGTAGTATTGAGCTGCATGTCTGGTTTCCAGAAAGGGGGAGAGAGAGAGAGAGACAGAGAGAGAGAGAGAGAGAGAGAGAGAGAGAGAGAGAGAGAGAGAGAGGAGAGAGAGAGAGAGAGAGAGAGAGAGAGAGAGAGAGAGAAGAGAGAGAGAGAGGAGAGAGAGAGAGAGAGAGAGAGAGAGAGAGAGAGAGAGAGAGAGAGAGAGAAGAGAGAGAGAGAGAGAGAGAGGAGAGAGAGAGAGAGAGTGTTGTGTGTGTGTGTGTGTCTGGTGTGTGGGAGCGGAGGGAATTCAGGAAACAGGAAATCAGAAAAAGAGAAAACATGGAACCACAATCATATTTGGTAAGCACAACTTATGGACGATATCTTAGATATCTACCAGGCACTAGAGATACGACTACCACGTGGTGATCTCACTTTTTGACGTGTATCATTGCCGATATACAGGAGTCAGAAAGCCGGCTAATGAAGTAAGGACTTCTCTTGGGAAATGGGAATCAAAATCCAATTTCGACGTTGCCAGCCTTCATGGAAGTAGAAGGGGCACGAACGACAAATTCATCACAGCCAGCAATCAAAATGCGCCACCCGCTGAAGGTGCGCAAGCAGTTCAACAGTCTGCAATAGAACCCTTCAATAATGGGGCCCCAACCTTTGCCAGCTGTTTCCGTAACTCCTGGGGTGATCCAAAAACCTGCTTGGCAGCTATTGTAACTCTATTGCCATACTCCATGCTTTCTGAAACAAAAAAAATCGCCATATTGTAATCTTAATGTGGATGAACCCGCAGACATATGATGCGGGACTGACACATTCCTCTGAATAGAGTCGGCACAGCTCATCATTTTCCACGACCTGTCATTGTCCACTTTCCGTCAGTCAACAGGAGACAACGTGAGGTCGGATACAGGCGTTTATTTTCTGTTAGAATTGTGTGAAAGAATTTATTCAGAATACTGGGCACTTTTAGATCCACCTACCTGCGTCGTTAATCAGTAGATACATATGTGAGCCATTATTTCATTTGTAAAAAATCTATTTTTAATATTTCTGTATTTGAAGTAAGTGTTTGTGTTTATTTTTTTTAATTCAGTACTCCATCTGTGAAAACTCTTTGGAAACTACTGCTGAATTCATCTATGCTAATTGTTACTCTCGCTTTTAAACGATTAAAAAAATTTTTAACATTTTTTGTTTTGTTAATTAGAGTTAGCTTTTCCTCATTTACCTCTAAAACAGCATTGTATACACATATCAGTTATTTTACAAAAACTTATTATACTTGGAAACTATTTAAATGTGAAAGTAGTTTGGTTGTGAAGAAGTATTAGGCAGGCGGCTGAACGGATATGACGTCAAACTCCGAGACACTCCATCTGAATTACTCCGAAAATTACAGCGACCTGACAGCTGAGAAAATACGAGATGTGTTTGTTTTTTTTTTCAACTGGATCAGGTTGAAAAATATAAATAATAACCTGTATAAAATCGAATTTTAATGGTCTAATTTACCAAAATACTGTTGTAGGCAGTCAACATAACGTTGTTAATTAAATTGAGAATGACGTGTAATTAATGGATCGAGAAATATCAACAAGTTTTGTCTGTTTGTTCTATTTAATTATGTTTCCAGTTATTTTTATTTCAGTAAAAATTGGATGCTTGTTTGAATTTGTTTGGAATTCACAGTTTTCAGCGATGTAGCTAATGGCAACTGAAGCCAGAGAAATTCTTTCGATAAATAACAAGTGCTATGTATTTAATTGATCTGTATAAATAAATCAATAGATACTTATTTCTAGGAAATAATTAAGACGTTTTAAAATTGCCTCGTCTTTATAGAACCGCTTTATTTCTTCCATATAACAGATTACATAATGTATTTGTTTGTAATTGTATACCTTTAGCAATGGTTTATTATAATGTACAATCAGTTATCACGCATATAGTAATATGTTAGGTATAGTCATTGTCTCATCTTTAATGGCTCATATATCTTTTGTGACCATGGTAAAATTATCATATATAGGTTTACAGAAACAATTAATTTTTAAAATCTTTTTACAATTTAAAATTTACTATGTTATCAAAAGAGCACATTTAAAAACAGTAAAAACTAATATACGGAATTTATTTTTTAAATGTCCGCAGTTTGAAATGGCCAGTTGTTTGTTTATAAGATTTTAAATTATAGTAGTATATTAGGTATGATCCATACCCGATTTCTGGATAAACCATACCTACAAAACTGTATTTTTCAACTTTGATATTAAAGTACTGCGCAGTTTTTATGACCGTAATAAAATTATCGTCAGGGTATACGGGTGTTCAGAAGAAAAAAATAATAAATGCTGTCTTTTGATCGTATAATTTTGTAATTAATTATTTTACAGCAAAACCCCCTTATTTTTTTTTTAGAAATTGGACTGAATTTTATTTTAAACATTATTTCCTTAATGCATGGGTTCGTTCTATTATTACTGTCATATTAATTTCTTAATGGAACGAGTAATAGTAGAACGGTAAATCCTGTATTTACGTGTTCTAACATCAGAACAGTCAGGCACGGATGTTGGCATTAAATTCTACTTCACCTTTTGAACTATTAGGAAAAAGATAAGGTATTTAATGTTTTAGTATTTCGTGATGTATTAATAGCTTTCGCGATAAGCACGCGGCACATGCACTGAAATTATGATTTTTAACCGATTGTACAAGTATTCTTTAATTTGTATTTCTGTCATCTGCAGTAGAATTATAGGAAAACAGAGATTCGACTAGAATCTGAATCTGGAAGTCAGATTGAGTTTGCCTAGTAACGGTCCGTGTTACTTTTGACTCAGCTCGTATCGGAACTATACGCATCGCGTGTAGACTAAGTGATCTGAAAGTCATCGTAAAACATCAAAACGATTTGGCATTTTCCCAAGTTTTGCCAAATTAGCGAGTTAAAAAAACTACCTTACATTTTTGGCACCACTGGCCTAAAAGATCCTCAGTTATTATTAGTTTCCAATTTTATAAGGCTATCATCTAAAAGCAATATTTAAAATACAGCGTGGGGTGGGTGACACGTCTTTATCTGAGCAAACGCTTTTCACTTTCAGAACAGGATTTCGATATATCTCCTTAATTCCTCGGGTTTTCGAAACTTGTTCCTTTCTGTAATCCGGCGTGTGAAATTCTACAAATGAGAATAGATTTTTTAAAGGTCGTCTTGTGTTTGCTGCAACTACTTCTTAAGTCGTCACGCATCCGTTTCTTAACATCTTGAATTCTTGTTCACGCTTCTGAAGTTTTTTTATTTTAAAAAAGGAATAATTTATTTTACTTATTTGGAGAAAAAAGAGTTTCATTTATTTTCTCTGATATTGTCTACGCTATTTCCGCGTGACTCTTGAAATTCTTTCTCGTGTAAAAAATTATATAATCGAAACTAAATTAAAATAATTATGAACTAAATATGACTTGCAATTAGTTTGTGCTCGACTGCTGATCATATAAGAAATATGTGGTGGTTCATCCAGGAAAACAACTAAAAATTGTAAATAATTTGTAAGAAATTTACATATGAATATTCCATTTAGTTCGTGGTTAAAATGTAAATCAGGACAGCTTAAGGTAATGAAAATAATATTTCTGATACATAGTGCAAGAGAGCCAACTCAAAGTTTAAAAAACGAATACACGAAATAAAACTACTGTATAAAAAATCCAATGTTTACGATTATCTCTGGATAAAACCTAATCCCTACTTCATAATTAATGAATGATATTAATAACCAGGTGTCCATATTTACATGGTATTTACGTAACAATAAATGTGAAGTCTGGTATATGTTATATAAATGCAATGCACAAATAGGCTTCCAGATTGTTAGGCCAATCATTGAAGATCAATTTTTGTCTTGTTTTCTACTGAATTACAGATGAAATAATCACATTTAAACATAGTTTGCACGTCATTATGGGTAACTCAGAATTAACTGGGCAGATTTTTAGCTATAAATTCTCGGATAAAACCCATATAGACGCGCCGAGTTTGTCTTTTTTTGGTCAACATAAGATTAAGAAGATCCATGGATGTAGTTTATTGTACTGTCTACACATACCTAGCGAAAGGATTCAATCAGAATTTAGAAAGGTTCAAACCCTGCATTAGAATTCATGCGACAGCCTACATTTTTCGGCTAATCCTTTGATTTCAAGAACAAGGATTCGCTGAACAAATAATTTCTGATCGGCTTCGCTGGGAACGTTTATTTTCATAATCGATAGCAGTTTTTAAAGCTTTTCGCTTTCCGCTGTGCGCATTCTACACAATATTCGAGTCCTGTACACCAGCAACGTCGATAAAGGGTACACTCCAGTACTGAAAGGATGTGTGGGCTCGGGGTGAAATAAATCAGGTGCCTTTCTTTGTGTTTTTGAAATAAATTACTTTAGAAAGAGGAGCATTCGAAATCTTATAGATGGTGGTCACTGGGTAAAATTAAAAGCTGAAGACGACTGGGTATAGTTGCTATAAAAGTAAGTTTTTAATAGTGCCATTTCCTAGTTAAAAGCACAGATTAACTATTCAAAGTGCAAAAAGCATCACGTTGATTATAGCCCATCTATACGTTTAACTAATAATTACTCGCTCTGTAACAGTATAGATGAGCTATAATTCACGTCATTTTAAGATCAAAGAATATCACGTCGATTATAGTTCATCTATACGATTAATTACTACTAATGGTTATCTAACAACTTATTCCAGTAGCAACAACTAGTCCCGGTTGTGCTGAAGGATACCTTAAATTTGAAAGTAATGGCGGCTACCAAAAAATAAAATAACGTAATCCCTCTTGAATTTAACAAACCGGTAATTATTAGGTTTGCAGATATAAGATGTGCAATGTTGCACTAACATAAAATAAAATCTGTAACATACGTTACTGTAAGCAATAGCAGAATTTTAAACTAATAGCGAGGTTTTCACCCTTCGCGTTAGTATAAAATCGACGCTGGTTTCACCTCTACTAAAATGGCTGCCTATTTTAGATCGATTTATTAGGGAGGGCAGATTAGCGTGGCGCGTAGCGTCTAATCTCGTCGGTGCGGCTGCGGTACGATAGCAGGATTGTTGCCGGCTTTGACTGGCGTTCATCCATCGATGTGGCTGGCATCTTTCCCCCTTCAGAAAACAGTCTGTCTGCTTTCGCATACTCCAGTTTTCAGTCGTTAATCATAAGAACGGTCTCGCAGACTTCGGTCCTCTTTCAGGTTAAAAAGAACAGAGAAGTTATTGGGGTCGTGCTACTTACGCAAAGTAGACACTTACATCGGCCGACGCCGCGGTGGAGAAGTATGTTAAAGCGTTGCATCCCCGCAATAAAAACAGTAGTAAATCTTTAGTGAATCGGTGTGGCCGGTCTGCTGGGGCTTGGAGTCAAACTTCAACATTTCTTGCGAATCAACTCGGTTTGGTAAATCCCACCGTAGCGCGTTTTCTTTCCAGTCACTCGATGTTTTTTAAAAATTTCTCCGGGAACTTTGGTTTTCTTCTATAGCTAAACAGAAGGTTAAAGACGGAAGTGCCCAAGACCTACAGAAATGGTAGCGCTAGTTAACAGTAACCATGGTACTGAACTTATCTCTGATCTTCCAGTTAGTAGAGATTTGATATTTAGGTTACTCAAGTTACTTCGTATTTCATGTGATACCAATCCATTAAAAAATATCAGTCAAGCTTTTTCGTTTTGTTTTGCTTTTCTTAAAAAGATTTTAGTTGCATATGGCAGATCAAATATGGTATCTCAGAATAATTAAAGGTTGGTCAGCGTTCAGTGGACAACCAGTTATCTTATCTCTCTTGAACAGCTGTTGTAACGAACTAAAATGTCATCTTTATTTATCTACTTATGTATTTATTATATTTGCATCACATTAAATATTAAAGATTATAAATACATGCAAATGTCAATTAGAGATGGTCTTTCGGCTCTTCAAGTTAATCATAAAAGTGACGTATATGAAAAATCAACTTTGACATTAATTATATTCATTTATAACCCAGGCGGGAAGTCTCTGGTATTATCTTAAGTCACCGTCCTCTCAGAGTACCTGTCCAGCACTTTTACATATCTCCACTAGGGTGGCTTTATTTTTTGACTTTTGATTTTTCTTCCTCGCAACCCATGAATTTGTTTGAATATATGTAAATCTGCGACACATACAATATGAAAGGGTTTTAAGAAAGTTTAGAGGTAGCTCAATGTACTTAAATCATTTTCTTTTTTAAGTGCAATTTTCACCACGAGTTAGGCCCCGTCCGTGATTGCATCACTTTTATTGCAAACATGTGTTTTCAATATGAGTAATTTGCATGACGTAAGCTCTCATAATATTGCGTCC
The DNA here is from genome assembly GCA_018389105.1 of Nautilus pompilius. NCBI lineage: Eukaryota > Metazoa > Mollusca > Cephalopoda > Nautilida > Nautilidae > Nautilus > Nautilus pompilius. The sequence goes on from JACATO010002140.1 coordinate 284,746, forward strand.
CGTTTGATCGCAAGCCTATAAAAGGGGAAAGCAGGGAGTACATGTTTCAGTTGTTAAGTCTGAACTCGTTCAGTGCACATCTTAAAAATAAGGTGTAAGTACTTTACCTATTTTGTATCAATGTTCATCATTAGTTTTTGTGATAAATTATTTTTTCATCTATTTTTTTTTTTAATCTACATAATTTCTAATTCTATTATATTTAATCCTACTTGTTTCATTTCAGGAAATGGATGGCTCCAAGTATAGTACCAAATACGCGTCCTCAAACAAGTGTTTATCTGCTTGGAAGTGAAATTACGGGATCCAAGTTACCATCAATCAGACAAACTCATGGTCTTTTTCTTTATCGCCACCACAATGTACTAGAAGAAGCCAGACGAGATGGATCAACCTATGTAATTCAGAAAATTCTGCTATTCTGGGAGAAAGGTAGAATATCGACAAAGGAAGTACACCATTGCAAGAAGACGCTCGAGAGATCGTTCGAAAAGTGGAGGCTGCTCAAAAAGAACAACGGTCGAACATCAGTTACTCAAAAGTCTAAAGAAGAGGAGTCTATTCGTGTGGTCGATGATCTTTTTGGCATTGCGCATGCAGATGCCTTAAAAAGAATTTCTATCCCCGAAGATCGTGAATTTTCGATAGCACAACGACAAAATGGGCGAGTCGGTTGTATGACTGGGGTTGATGCCGTTCTACACAAGAAAGAACAGAGATCTGTTTGGAGAAAAATGGACGCGCATCAATGACGCACATGTGAAACTTCAAGGGTTAAAGTAATGATGTTTATTCAAGGAGTGAATCAGATCCCAAAGACAAATCTGATGAGTCCCAGAGTACTGCTGATTCAGCACCTACCACAAGCGATCAGGGCCGTCGGCGTGGTGGAAAACGAGTCATTGCTTCTAACATATCTGCTGTTCTCGACCGTACTAGACTCTGACAGAAAGGCGACAATGGTAATACTTGGAACAGCTAAGGCCCTGGGTCATGATGTCACAGAATTGTCACTCAACCGGCAGACAATACAAAGTCCTCGTCAGAAATATAGAGACAACGTTTCATCTTATCAAAGAAAATTTTCAGGTAGAATTTCCTCTTAGTGCACTGGGACGGGAAAATTCTGCCAGTATTACTGGAAAACAATATTCTGAGCGTCTACCAATTCTCGTCTCAGGAAGCGGTATTTCTCAATTACTAACAGTAGCGAAACTACCTTCTCCAACTGGAGAAGCTCAATCTACTGCAGTCTGTAATGCACACAGAAAGTGGGAAATTGAAGAAAGGGTTCAAGGTATGAGTTTCGACACAACTAGTTCGAACACAGGAAGAACCAACAGGACTTGTTCCTTGAATGAACACAACCTCGGGCACAACCTTCTTTACTTTGCCTGCCGTCATCATATTTATGAGCTTGAAATATCAGCGGTTTTCAAACATTGCAAGGGAGAGTCGTGTGGACCAGAAATGCCCCTCTTCAAACGATTTGCATCTAAGTGGCATTGTCTTGACAAACAGAATTTCCAGGACGGTTTCACTGATCCCGTCATATGCCAATTTATATCACAGAAGAAAGAGGAGATTATGCTATTCATCGATTCACAGTTTTCTGAAGCTCAACCGAGAGACGATTACTGAGAACTACTGGAGCTGGCAAGCATCTTCCTATTAGTTCCAGCAGCAGAAGGCGTCCATTTTATGACTCCAGGGGCCGTGCACCATGCCCGTTGGATGTCAAAAATAATTTACACTCTGAAAATATGCCTATTTTGTGGCCAGTTTCACATTTCTTCTCGCGAGGAGAAGGATCTCAGAGATATCTGACCTTTTGCAGTATGTCTCTTCATTAAAGCCTGGATCACTTGTCCTAGCGCACCCTGTGCTCCTGCAGATGACCTTCAATTCCTCATAGATTTGCTGGGTTACTCGTCAATACATCCAGGTATTGCACAAGTCGCCTCAGCCGAATTGTCTAACCATCTATGGTATCTTTCAGATGAATTGGTTGCGCTGGCCTTTTTGATGACAACACCTCTGCCTCGACTAAGATTCAGATGATTCACGCGCTGAATGCAAAAAGGTGTACGGAGAATGACAAAATGGCTCCTAAAAGAGTTAAAGTTGATCTAAAAATGTTTGAGTATAAGACACTACAAAATTTCGTCACAAGAAGTTCACGCACTTTGTTTACAAATGTTAATCTATCTCAGGACTTTCCCAAGGAAAATCCAACGACCTGGAGTGAATTGGAGGATTATAAGCGAGCGGAAGAGAAGGTGAAAACCATCAACGTTGTTAACGACTCTGCCGAGAGAGCGGTTGCTCTCATTCAAGAATACAACACAACAAACATCTTACAAAGAATGAAGAGCAGTTTCAGTTTCTTATACAAGTTGTCAACGAACACCGCCGTCGTTTCCCAAATACCTTGAGAATAATCTTTCTGCAGCTGAATAAATTTAGTTTTTCATGTGTATTCATTTTAGGTATATAATATACAAAATGTTAAAACTTCATGTTGCTTGAGCTACCTAAAAATATTGGAATAAATGGTTCAAAATTTATATGCAATGTGTTTTTTTTTTCACCAATTAAAACTATTTTGAGGGTTGTGATCACAAAGATGTTTCGAATAATTTTTCTGCCCTATATCAGGGCCACCCTAATATACTGAAAGTAGAAGTACATTCCTTCCTCTATTATTAAAATACGCTTACGAACTAAGGTTTTATAAAAGATTGTAATCTCCCCTGTTGTTTGAGAGCACGTGAGAGCAATAAAGTTCAGAATAACTAACTATTTTCTTTTTCTTCAAATTATTCATGTAAAACGTCCGTGTATTCTCTCCGAACTATCCTCACTCTTAGTAAGGAATGGGCACCAAGCGTGGACGATGCACGTCGGTGCTTTAAACAAGGGAACAGTCATCTCTGGCTTCCTCAAGCGGAACAGTTCTGTTCAGTCACCTGGGATTCCGTCACCTACCTACCGTCTCACTACGCCGCCTATCCACTTAGAGTTCTATTGCATAGTCGTGCCGAGATGTTCCCCTTCTCAACCATATGTTAATAAGCCACGCTGCAGGTAGTGGCATGATCATCGCGACCTGTATGGATACATTAAGGTGTGCTGCACCAAAACTGCAGGCCACATAAGATGTTTCGGCAGTGTACCGCACCATCCGGTCCAACAAACTTTAAATCGATGCGAATATGCAGGAAGGAAACATTTTAGATTAAATTTCCCATCAGCTAGCTCGCGTAAATGGAGATCGGCGCTGGGACAGATGACACCAGAGCCGTTCTAATGAGGCCAGTCTGGAATAGAATAAAACTTCGTGATCGTGTCCATCCGGGAACTCCATAATAAATAACATCCCAAATAAAACTGAATCAGGGGAAAGTAAAAGGGTTCTTTTGGTAGGAGATTACGTACAGGTTTATATCAGGTAAGGAAATACACAAAAATATTCCTCCCATAATTAAAATTTTGTTCACCTAAAGACTGACACAAATTCCTCTGCATGTAGCAACTTATTAAAATTCTAATAAATATTCAAATCAGAAATCGATTTGTGGAGTGTAGAGGAAAACAAGTGGGCCCAGAGAGAGAGAGAAGACGTAATTCTAGCATAAAGGATTAAACAGAAACTAATTAGAGGCAGTCAGCAGACGGTGCGGTCCCGCCTGGCGCCAATGCACGATGTTTATGACCTCCTGTTTATATTGGCTGTTCAATGGAATACGGACCATGAGTAATCTTACATAGACCCGTTTTTAATGCAGCCTCCTGCGTATGGCTGAGGCTGATGCCAGTCTTCTTGTGGCCGGGGAGACATCAGAAGCAAGCTGGATCGGTGCTGACGTTCTGTTTTTCCGAGCCGAAAGTGACACAGCGATTGTCTTCCGGAGTTGTAGGCCGTGTTCCACTCAGAACTGTTGTCTAGACAGTATCTCCACGTCCAGTCGAAATATTCACCGTAGCCGAGAAACCACACTTCTTTTCGTATTTTCTATTCCGTCGCCCGTGACCGTCCAGCCTCTATCCTACCAGCAGTCCTCCACCTTAGAGAAACTTCCGGTTACATGTCTGCGATACTGCCCTTCAAAACGAACATTCTAACAAAGCCAGAACTGATATAAAAAAAAAAAAACAGGACAGTTTATTTATATTCTATCAGTTTAGAAATTTAAACCCTCTCCGCTTTGTTGCCCTTTTATATCATATGCAATAATTTTCTCTTTTTGTTTTGTCGTATCTATTGTTTTATTTTACTTTATATATTATTCTTTCGTTTGGTCATTTTTCTTTCAGTGCCCCCTCCCACTCTCTGCCGACCAACATCGAACTTGGTAAAACTAAATATATTTCATCTTCACGTAACATTATACAGAAATTTGAAAATAAAGCTGTATTTTATGTAGTTTTTATTGACGCTCCTTTTATTTGACATTTACTAGTATTTATTCATGAAGAAGAACGATACAGGGTGATAATTAACTTTGCAAATAGAAACAGAGTTCATCGGATGTAGAAAGAAATTATTTGATATTTGTTTTGCGATGACGAATTTCTTCGATGCATTAAAAAGTTGAAACTGGAGTGGTGATGGTTCTCGCTCTTGCTTCTGCCAAGTTCTTAATCCCTTTTGAAACTTCCATTTGTTAGAGTCCGTTTTTTCAGCTTGTAAGGATAATATCGGCTTACCAGATCGATTGATATTTAGGCACTGAAATTGTAACGAGATTTGGCGTACTCTGGATTAACCCTCGCAGAACAGACAGGTTCAGAGGATCGCCGGGGTCGGCGCAGAACTACCGAGCCAGGAACCGATCAATGGCCAAAACCTTAACGAGCAAGCGCACTACATCAATAGAAATGCGAAAATAACAGATTAACAGCGACCTGACAAATTTCTCTTCCGATACAGGTAATCCAATATGTTACATATGCCGAAATGGTTAGTTAGAAAAATAATGAAAAATTCTAACTTTCGAAAACTTTTCCTTACCAGCTTCATTCGGGTTGAGTTTTCACTAAAGGTTTGCATTAAGTGTTTCTATCCTTTAGTTTGTTTCAGTGATTTCAGTTGATCTTTAATCCGATAAGATTTTATTCTGTTTTTGCATCATCGCTTTACCTTACTGTGCCAGATAAACTTCCCAATCTGATATTACCTTTTTTGTGGATGGTTAAAGTTTCGTATCAGATACCATAGGTATCTATGGTAGATTTCTTACATTTTCTTTAAATAGCTGCGCTGCTCATGATTACTGACGGAGCAATCTGTACTACTTGACAGCGATTACATGGCCATACATGGTCCGATGACCTGTGAACTTTTATTCTGCTCTTTTGTGGGTTTCTGTGCCTTGTCAATGTATGTCCTACCGTAGCCAGAAAAGACGAAGCAAGCTGTATCCACGGCAGACCCCTGGGTCTTGCTTTAGAGCCAAAACATCAACTGAGTTCTTACTGTTACAATGCTTCGGTGGATCATATAGAAGTACTTAAAGCCTGGGCTTAAGGAATAAAATTGTGGTGGTATTTGGCTCCGTTCTGATAGCTATTTATTGGCTCATCTCTGCTGTGGTTCTGATAAACTGCGCAAGTTAGCCACTGTCCTCGAAGCCGAAAATCATCTTAGTTCCGCACAACTTTCTTTACCATGCTGTTACACGCATTTTTCCGTTTTATTTCGACTTCCAATGGACTTATATATTGTAGAAAGCAACCAATGTGTGCTTCTCCCTTCTAACACCAGTCAGCAGTTTGACTACAAGAAAGTGGCTATTACGTTTCTTCACCATGGTAAAATGTGACAATTCGGTGAAAGTTCAGATAACTTAGAGTGATCTCCCCTAACATACGACCAGATAAGGAATGCGTCATCCAGTGGTCATGTCTATGGATTCTTGTTAGTAGATATTATTGCTGGGCCTTATGTGAATAAATTTTCGATGTTAAGGCTGATTGTGTATCTGAATGTTGGACAGACCAGTTCCTAATATTGTCTAATAAATTATAAGTTTTATGTATGCAGCGCCGCTCTGTCGAAAAAGAGAAACCAGAACTTTCTAAAGATGTTTTTGGCATAAAACGGTGCGCTGATCCACGGTAACTTATCGTGAGTCTCATTGTATCATTAATCTTCGTCAGACCTATGCAGGAGGTGGCTTTTTATAGTAATGTGATTCATTTTTGCGGCGTGGCCTAACGGGTAGCAAGTTAGCTTGTGAACCGGAGGGTTGCGGGTTCGATCCCCGGTGAAGTCGGAGGTGCGTGCAGCTGCTGCTGAGAGCCAACAGAGCTTTAAAAAGCTGTACAGGATGATGGCATTCACTTACCTCCCTGCTAACTCGCACTGGGCCAGCGCGGCAGGGTTTGTCCCATTTCTCCTCGTACAATCTGTCCAACAACGGACTTCAACTGGCTGGTGACGTGACGATTCATTCTTACCTATTTCATCTTAGGTTTCTTCCAGTCGGTATTGTTGAATCCTTAGACATCATTTTGTAGTTTTTTGATTTTATTTCATTATTACCAATTGGTTAATTATAACTGCGGCTTCCCCCCGTTGAACCTGGAAGGACTATGGGAGCTCTTATCCCTCTTTACCTGCACATTATGATATTGAAGCTGCAATATTTACAGAATAATCCTGGCTTATTAAAGAAATACTCATTCCTGACGTCTTCGCGTCATCCGGTTCTAACTTCGAGATGGAAGACGTGTCGCAGAAATGAGTTAGAAAGGGAAGGTACCAACTTCAGTGAGTTACCTCGGTGCGGTTGGAAGGATCTCGGCCGTGATCAAGATAAAATCCAGTGGAAATTTGCCGGTGAAACATTTACTACAAGCATCCGAAAAATCTCTACTAGAATTATTAAACCAACGTGGGTCGCGTAGTGAAAGAGAGAGAAAGGGAAAGCAAATAAACTGGTCCAGACCAGGATTCGAACCCAGGCTATCATACCATGCCGACTACTACTGGACTGCCGCGCTGCATAAATAGTTGGCTTAGAAAATCAATTTCGCATTTTTATCAAACTTAAATCTAAATTACAAATTCTTGCATGGCGAACTGGTGAATAAATTTAGAATATAGTTAAAATTTCGTTCAGAATTTCGATTATACTGATATTCCTATACATTTTCTCCTACAAGATAAAAAGTATTAATAAATCGAAATGGGAGATAACTCTAAAAATATCATTTTACTTTCGGGCCGCAATTCAATTAATTTTTGACAGTGATTCTCATCTAAGGGAAACCATCATTAAAGTAAGGTAATGTATGGTCCAGTTATATATATATGTACACATGTACACGGTTACCACGTGACAAAATCTTGAAATGCCGTTATCTCTAGAAAGGAAAACAATTAAGATATCAAAATCAACTTGATAAATAATAGATTACCATGGTTCATGTCCGTGTATTGACACTTTATCAGCATGATGAATAAAATAATATTAATTTTTAAAAATATATATAATAATACGTTGACTATACCCACTTTTTAGTATTCGGTTTTTCTATCCAATGAAAGCCTTGCAAGTGGTGAAAGGGTCTTTCTTGTGGAATCATTTTCACATTTATTAGTGTGCATGTAACCGTAAACAGACAAAGGAAACGAAATTGTATAAAAAACAGTTTTAAGCTTTATAAAAATATTCAGCACTTATTTAAAAAAAAACTGCGTGACATTTTAACTAAAAATCAAGCATCTCACAGAAATATTGTTGTCAAAGCAGATAAATCCTGGTTAATTACCTTCAATTTAAGATGCGTCATTATATCTAATTAGTAATATGCAAAATAAATATCCCCTAACAAAAGGAATTTTTTTTTTTGCCTTTGGCGACAATCATAAGGAACCAAAACTGCCATCTTGACGTGGCATTTACCTTAGATGATAGGCGAAAGCAAGATAACGTAATGGAAATGTCGTTTAGAGATGGTTTATCGTAATCGTGGTAAAGGTATCCTAGCTATTTTTAACGACTTTCATTTCGGTTCATGTTCTACACGCGAAACACATGCAGCCTTCGTAAAGAACGGAAGTGGCGGGGTAGAAAGGCAGGGGGACGGGTGGTAAGTAAAATTTTTAAATGACGTCACGGCGACAATGTTCTCGTGCTTGTTGCTTTGTTAGGAACCTGCGAAACCAGGTGATATAACTTAGCAGTTGGGAAGGCTCGGCGAACCACTGTTTGGGTTTCGAACAAATAATCAATTTGCCATCGCTGTTCTATCGATTTTTGCTTATTGTTTCTGAAAAAATGGAGTTGTTTAGAAAACCGGAAGTGCGCTTTTATCGGTTTCCAGTTTATGACTTCCGGGTGAAATCAACATTTTAAATGCAATAAAAAAAAAACTTTATTATTATTATTATTATTATTATACAGTCACAGAGATAGGCGAAATATTTGTCATTCAGATCAGCTGCAGTTTTTATGAAATAACATATTTGTTAAGGGATTTTAAGTATTTAAAGGTAAATATAAATAAATAAATGAAAATATTATCAGATATTTAAAATGTTTCTGGCATCATATGAAAATACAATAGTATCAGGTCGTTGCAGAAGTTTTGTCAGTTTTTATGTTATGTCAATTTGGGGTTCATTTTTTGCATACTTGTGAAAGTGTATATAGATAAGTTATATATCGTTTTGTAGCGTGTCCTTTGGTATACGATATTATGCAAAACCTACCTTTTAAAAATAATTAAATGTATATTTGTTTCAGGGTTCTGAGTGAAGCGTGGATAGAAAAGATTTTCATGCCATTTTGCTTCACGAGTTCCAACTGGGCTAAAAGCGAGAGAGGCAACTCGTGGTGTTAAGCAGGCATGGGGCCAGGTCACAACAAATGAGCGCACAGTTCCGATCAGATGTGAGCCTCGAAGATGAGGAAGCTAGCGGACGCCCTTCCAGCTGTGAAGAAGACCGTCTGAAAGCCTCAGTTGAAGCCGATCCACGAAAAACAGTGCGATAAATCGCTGGAGAGCTCGACGTGAGTGCTGCCACTGTTTCCCAGCATCTTGACGCAATCAGCCAGGTAAAAAAGATTGAAAAGTGATTGTCTCATGCATTGGAGATATGCTCTTCTTCACTTTCATAAGAAACCAGCCTCCACCCAAAGAAGGTCATGGTCACCGTCTGGTAGACTGCAACTGGTGGCATCTACTATAACTTCTTGCAACCTGGCGAAATCATCGCAGCTGAAAGGTACTGTCGTGATTTAAACGTTGTACATCAGAAACTCTCCCACCGACAGCCGGCCGCCACCGGTCAGTCGAAGAAGAGGCCCCATCCCGCCCCTCGACAATGATCGACCTCATGCAGCCTCCTATTCCCAGACCTTTCTCCCACAGACCACCACCTCTTCAAACACCTCGACAGCTTCCTCCGTATGAAATCCTCCTCCAACCGAGCAGCAACTGAAACTTCCTTCCATCAGTTTATCGACTCCAGAAATCCAGATGTTTTCCAAAATGGTATAAATGCCCCTGTAACTCGTTGGCAGAAGTCTATGGATTGCAAGGGAGCTTACTCTGGTTAGCAAACTTCACCTTTCGGCAACGACATGAAGTTTCATTTTTTGCGGTAAAAAAACCGACAAAACCTTTGTAACAACCTGATACAATGTAAAGAGAAAATATACACGTTATGTATTAAATATAATAACGATTAATAAAATGTATGGTTTCAAATGTGATTTACATAAAATATAGACTTGATTACTAATTTGTCCTTACTTAAATTAGCATAATAATAATAATAATAATAATAATAATAATAATAATAATAATAATAATATATAATAATAATAATAAATAATAATAATAATATAATAATAATAATAATAATAATAATAATAATAATAATAATAATAATAATAATAATAATAATAATGGTTGTTGTTGTCACATGTGTAATGTCACTACAAGTCAAAAAAGTGGCTCTCTTCAGACACTGATATGTTCGCTTTAAGCCGACACAAAATTCACAATAATCGTATTTAAAGAACGCCAATCACATACATCGAGCGAGTTTGGATGACTTTTGTGATACAAAGCCTAGTTGTTCAACATTCTATTTCCATTGGCCTTGGAGTCATCCAGAGGATTCTGGGACAACTGTGACGTCCATCTATTGTTCCGACGCCAGAATATTGCTTTTCGAGTTGTGACAATAATGCACACCACTTTTCTAGTGGTCCGGAATTAATTAATTGATTTCAAACTTTCTTCCTGATAGTTTCTGTCTTATTGATTCTCGCTTTCGATCTATTACATTAGCTTGCGGTATCTTATTATGAACTCGTCCGTTCTATTTACGGTATCAGGCCCGCGATAGAATCTGCTTGGTTTACATTGTGATTGGCTGCTCTCGATACCATTCTCAATTCTAAATTCAGTATTGCCAGTAAACGTAGCGGGACTTCGAACTCGACCTTAGTTAATTGACAACGATAGAAACGGTGACGCGAAACGAAAGTCGGTTTCTCTGATTTGAAATTGGCGTGGGCCGTTATACCCTAACCCTGCCGCCATTGGTCGGGTGGCACAGTCACCTTACAGTGTCACGATAGGCCAGCCCATGGCTTCACCCGCCGGCTACTCAGGCTTCATTCTGCATCTATAATTGTAGATCTCTAGTCAGGTTTTCCGGATAGTCGCTGTCGAGATTCTGCTATTAAGTCTCGACTCTTTTGCTCTTTGACCATCGCATGTAAGACCCCGACGGCGCCTAGGTGACTCGTTTGGTCACCAGGGCGGATGTCTCACGCCTCCTTCTTCCAGTACATTGCTGGGAGATGCCCTTAAGCCTAAGAAACTCGGGTCCGCGTTCGCCAAGAAAAAGAACCGGTTTAAAGGTTTCATAGCATCCAACTGTTCTTCAAATGAAGCTGTACCTTCAGACACGCGATCACATAGTGTGCCGGGTCTTCTTTTCATAAGCAAAAAAACGTCTCTATCTTATCTGTTTTCGATACTAATTAAAAGTTGACTTATTTATAACAAACAATTTTATTTCTGTTTCACCTTCCTTTGCCTACCGTTTTGTACTGTCTTCAGGATAACTTTGAGCTCTGCACGACACAGAGGCGATTCTCTTATGCCCGCACTCTCCACTCGCTAGGCATTCGAAAAGATCCGACTGTTTAATCCTGCTCGCTTATATCTTTCTTTTGCCAGCCAGTATCCTCGTTTGGCTTCTGATGTATCCTTGACATTCTTCTGTAAACCTCTCTCTCTCTCTCCTCTCCTCTCTCTCTCTCTCTCTCTCTATCTATCTATCTATCTATATATCTCTCTCTCTCTCTCTGTCTATTCTCTCTCTCTGTCTATTCTCTCTCTCTCTGTCTATTCTCTCTCTCTATCTATCTCTCTCTCTCTCTGTCTATTCTCTCTCTCTGTCTATTCTCTCTCTCTGTGTGTGTCTATTCTCTCTCTCTCTCTCTCTGTCTACTCTCGCTGTCTATTCTCTCTCTCTTCTCTCTCTCTCTATCTATCTCTCTCTCTTCTCTCTCTCTCTTTCTGTTTACTGACGGCATTTCTCTCTCTCTTCAGTGACGTCATCTCTCTGTACTGACGTCATCTTCTCTCACTTTGTATACTGACGTCATTCTCTCTCTCCTACTCCTCCACTTCTTCTTTATATTCTGAAAGTTTCTTCTTCCTCTCCAATCTCACATTATTGATATTTGTGATCGTGTTGCATCTCAAGCATTTGTTATGAATTTGGAAACTATTCTCTACTCTTCCGGCAGCTAATGGTACTTTTACTTCCTTCGTTTTATTTACTTCCCTGCTCCCGCCTTTCCCTTCTCTTCACGTCGACGATTCTGCTCTGCCTTCTCCTCTCAATATCGTCTCAAACATTTGATCCCGCATTCCTCACCTTTTCGATAGCCCTTATCCCACCCCCATTCTTAATACAATTTCTATTCAATCTGTCTCAACACTTTTCCTATCACCTTCCTCACAGTGAATCTGAAATTCGTGCCAATAATGTCGCTTCTTATCTTCTCAAACTTCTGCGCTCCAGTGGTTTCACCTGTGAATTATATATATATAAGCACTTTTTTCCTTTTGTGTTTCTGACATGACCCTTATTTACCTCATGTTTTCTTTAGCGTCTTTTGTCGTTTGCCGTTTTTATCCCTACTTCCCTGAACCTAACCGTCATTACACTGATTCTCCCAATGAGGACCCCCCCCCTTTTCGTCCAGCACTTCTCGACCGTTTACATTTGTTTCTCAATGCTGCGGTGTCCTCTTCCCATTATGACCCTTATTCTTTACACCTATTTCGAGATATTTCCGCCTGCGCACGTTTTTTAAACTTTATCGTCTTTAATTCTATTTTCTTCTTGATTATCTTTCCGATTCTTTTTTCCAATACTCTATGTATCCGACAGAGTCGCCCTCTTTCCACGAGCTCTCCCTTTGATAGATTACAATTTGGATCCCTTTTCTACGTTATATTCGTATTTCTCTATATCAGGGGTTTCTTCCCACTTGGCGAGTCTTCATTTCTGTTTCTGACTTCAGCGTTTTCTTTCGCGATTGCGAAGATGTCCCATTAAATAGAGACAGTACTTACATCAGCAGTCTTTACGTGAGACGAAACGGTGTACGCTAGGCCGGCCACCAAGCAACAGTGATATAGCGGCCACGTCATCGCATCCTGTCGTTCACGCGTTGCGCACTGATGGCGCTAGTGATCAAGTAAACAACATGGCCGAGGAGTTGTCAGTGTGCAAGAGGAAAGAAAAAGTTGGCGATTCGTTTTTCGTGGGCCGAAGGTGTTTCGCCGACTAAAGTCCACAGAGAACTATATGATAAACTGGAGAAAAAAAAGCATTTGAGTAGATGGACATGGTTTAGAATGACCGAACATCAGTATTAGGTAATAAAGGTCACGCTGCGGAAGGGACAAATTTTCAAACGCGTCCATCCTTTGGTAAGGGCATGTTGCTCTTTTTTGAAGCTCCAGGAACCTATCCTTGCCCATTTAATGGGGCGTAAAGTCACAATTATCGGTGCAGCAAACCGCGACGTGCAATGACGACAACCACTCGTAAGAGACTAGCTGTTTTATTGCAGCATGCGGATGGGAGAACACACAGCGCTCTCCGGCGACCATCGACCCTTTGAAAAGACTGCTCTCTGAACCTTTAAGACATCTCTCCTACAGTCTACATTATTTGCTCCTCCTAATTTCTTTACCGTTTTGAACCCCTTAAAGATTCTCTCTGAGGTCGAAGGCCAGTGATCGCAGGACCCCAAAAGACGTGCATCTGTGGTTTATACAGGTTGGTAATCAAGAAACTCGAGAGTCGTTGGGATGCATTTGTTGAAAAACAGGAAGTGGAACAGTGATTCAATCCATTAGAAGACAGGTGATCACTTATTTTATTTATGAATTGCTTTTAATTACCGAAACTATTTTCCTTCCTTCTTTTTGCAAACTTCGCTCTTTTCTTCTTCCTCTCCCCCTGCATTTTTACACTCGGTCGCCTGTCCATATTTCCTTTTACGAATTAAGAATGACAGGCTTCATTTTTCTTTCCTTTACTTTCTTCATCTACTTTCAAGGTTATTCATTCCCGATTCTTTCTCGATGATCCTTACAGGTTGTAGCAGCAAGTCAGCATGAATGAAATAATCCAACAATTGTGAGTTTAGGGTGAAAAAAACAACAATATAGAAAAATAGCCGACATACAGTTATGTAGCTTAGCAACGGGGTGGCCCTAAAAACTGGCTGGCGACTGCCGCCGAAGAACGGAGTCATCACATAAATTGTAAGCGTTTGGCAACTGACGAAATTAAATCGCCATTATTATTATTATTATTATTATTATTATTATTAGTATTATTATTATTATTATTATTATTATTATATTATTATTATTATTATTATTATTATTATTATTATTATTATTATTATTATTATTAGTATTATTATTATTATTATTATTATTATATTATTATTATTATTATATTACAAAATAATCTCTCTCTCTCTCCTCTCTCTCTCTCTTCTCTCTCTCTCTCATTGCCTGTCGTCTTTTCATGCAAAATTAAAATTAGCCAGTGTTTTACCTCTTAGATATCGTTTATTGACACGTGTTTTCTTTCCATTTAATCCTTTTATTTACTCTCACTGTATAACAGAAAGGTGCTCATCTTTCTCCAATGTTCTTCTGAACATTCAAAAACCTTTTCACATTGTCAATAATTAACTTACTATCCTTTCATGTATTACAACTTCCTGCATATTCATAAAAGTCCTCTCTTTCGTTTGTTTATAGCGCCAACTTTATAAACGGAATTTAAGATTCCTCTAAATTACCATCTTTGGACCTGTACTATCTCTTGTGCTTGATACAATATAAATTCCACGCAATGGTGGTTATCTTATAGTTCTTTATGACAGTAATTTACCCGCAGATAAGATCACTGTTTATTTCAGTATAAGCGCCAAATTGTATGCTGAATATGTGCTTTAGATCAAAGAATTTCATCGCTTAGAATATGGTATCCAACTTTAATAAAAGGAACCCTTTAAAACCGGTTACTTGATAAGATAAGAATATATATATCTTTATCAATTGTGCTCCAAATGAGTGTACTGGTCAACACGAAAAGTACTCAGTTGCTGCTGTATCAAATGATGCGGAGATCGTCACATCCGGCATTTTAATCGGATTCAAATTCTGATCTGATACCCATACTCAGAGGTACCGAAATTATCAGCACAACGCCGTCACAAAAATTCTAGGCTATCTTTAAAATTAATACGATTTCGGCTAAATGACGCCATCTTGATATTTTGATTACTGGGCTGATTTTATTCTTCTCGAACGGCAGCATTACCGAGAGGCCTTGCGCGGTTATGTCCCGATTGAAGCCAGGATGCCAAGATGCAGAGACACACACAAACTCTTTGTCTCGGAGCAGGCCACTTCTGAGTAGTAGGAAGTCTATTTTTTGTTTGTTTGTTGTTGTTTTTTGTATATTTCCGTACAAAAGCGAACCGTTTGTTTGGGAATACTCCCATATTGGAGCAAGAAACTGCAGCTTATTAACGTTTTTTTTCTTTACTTTCTCCTGAAAGAATGATATGCTGCATCTTTACGTTTTTCTTTACATCTCCAGCACTAACTTCTGAGATGCAATACTTTACTTTTCCAGAAAAGACATGAGAATGTTTTTCTTGATCAAATCATATAAGATGTTTAATATAAAAAAATGATAATTTCACTGAAATACCATTTATACGGGCTGCCTGTAGAGAACACTAGAGCTTGGACAGAACTATTAGTTTTAAACTTTATGCTATAAGCTCTTAGTTACCCTGCGTAACCATAAATAGAATTTACAATTTAGTTTGTATATCATGATTAATTTCTTTATCAACTTCGTTCTCCTTAAAATCTATTTTATTTCTCCTTTCCCCTCTTTCTTGTGTCTGTGCCCAATTTTTCCTTCTTTGTCTGATTTATAATTAACTCCACTTATTAAAAGGCCATATGCGAAATCTATGGTGTCCCAATTCTTATGAAAGGGATCTATACAGTTTAAAATAGGAACATTTCAAACTGTTTCTATTCTTTATGGATTTAGCTTTAAAAAAATTTCAAATGACTCATTATTTTTTTAATTCAAAAATCACATAGAATTTATAAAAATCATTCTAATTAACTTACGTACAATTCTCATTTACATGGAAAATAGTTTTTGATTGTCGTGACTCTACTGCCTTCTAGTTCTTATTATTATTACTGAAGTTCAAAATCATAGTGAGCAGTGTATGAAAGTGCAAATAAATCTAAAATGAGTTATCGCCTTCATTAATAGAGTTCGACAATCGTATTTAAATTTTAGAAAAATTCCAGAATAATGGCGATAATATAAACAATTTTTTTCAGAATCAAAACGTAAGTGCTGATCCGAGACAACTGTTAAATATGCATGTGAGAAAACAAATTTAAAAATTAATTAAACTGTAAGCCTTTACGTTTCCATTCGTTGATTAAAAACAAAAGAATAATGATCAGTTGGTTTATTTTAAAATCTGAACCGACCAGCGCTTAGTCGCGTTATAATGAGAATTCTGTATGGAGATTTATTTAAAATAATTCGCAATTTTGAGTTGTCTTCCCTTAGTGACGTTCTTCGTTTTTCAGCTATTGCGCAGTCACTAGGCTATCACGTGATATCACGCACTTAAAAACCACACACATATACATATACACAAATTCTCGTTATTCATTCGTTTTAAACAAATCTGTCTTATATATTTATTCAATTTCCCAGGATGTGGGGAATTCTCCCTCAGTAAACATGTAATAGCTTGACATTAGTTTTTATTTGCTCGTTCGGACGAGACAGTTCGGGATCGAGGAGGCACGAAATACGATCCGGAAGAAGTCTGAGGTTTAAGACCGCGTGGCGACTGCGCGCGTCCCGGTGGAGGTTGAGGGGGGCGTCTTCAGAACCGAGCAAACCCCAAGTACTTCCCGGCACAGCCCGTATCGCCTCCATGATCCGGCTTTCCCGCCGATGGTTATCCGTCGTTGTTCGCGGTTAATGAGTCCTTTCGGTGTTCTCTCGTGATCCCGGACAAGAAGGGTGCTCGGTCGGGGATTCAAGATCTGACGCAATCACCGCTCCCTTCTTTAGTATAAATGGGCGGGGTGCGAAGACAATAGCGACGGCGCCAGGCTTAAATAGGAGGGTAGGAGGAAAACGGGGTTGTGAAACGTACACCATGATCCGAGGTTTTCATGAATACTACACGCTGTTTCCCTACTCCCTCCTCCCCCATTTACTAAGCTGCCAGGAAAATGAGTTGAACAAAAACCAAATCTATCATCACCGACTCTGCAAATATAATTGTAGCTCATCTTCCTCTGACAGTTTGTATTAGCTCACAAAATGAGTTTTATAAGCCATTTATTGACACTGAAATGCTTACTTTCTCCACTGTACATATATTCGGTCTGTTATTAACTGACACACAAGAGTGTTTTTGTCAAACGTTCAGCCGGATTTTACATGGTATTTATTAACATGTAAAAGGTGCGGTTCATCCACTGTAAAAATCACCTGACCTTATTTAGACACGTGACCACATTTTTGTCGTCCAGTTTTAAAATGGAGGTTACAAATGCTTTTATGGACACTGACGGATAAGTATGAATAACTCCATTTGTAGACGAACAAAATTAATTTCGGCAAGACAGAAATTAACCAAAAATTGAAAGCATAAAAGTTAGTTTGATGATTGGAGTCGCTTTTTACTTTTTTTTTTAAAATTTATTGAAAACATTTTCTAAAACAAATGGTTCCTTAGAGTAACCCTAACCCTAACCCTTTCAACCTTTCTTTCATAGACATCTATTTCAAAATAATTTATCCCCAAAACCAGGAAATCTGACGGTAAGCAGCAGTTGCCATCACGTGATATTTTCACGGCATCAGTAGAACAAAAGTCCCCTCTTTAAGAGTTTGTCGCCCTGATTTCTTTCTCTGCAGGCCGAGCGATCAACGTACCTCACTTCCGACCCTTTGCTTCACGAAGGCACTTCCCCTTCTTGAGTGAGACGGTGCACGAATGTTGTCTAATGATGGAGAGTATCGTGCATTAGAAAACGTTCTGTAGTGAACATCGTCAGGGAAGTGCCATTCTGAACTTACACGCGCCAAAGTAAATAAAATTAAATTGAACCTGTTCATTGCAGAGTTAGCTAAAGCGAAAACCTCGATGTTTAATGTACGTGCCCAGAACCTCCTCGTTAATGGTTATTTAATAGGAGCCTTCAATTATCAAACAACCGTATCAAACGGTGCCCAGAAATGCCAATTCGGAAACCACCTTAAAAGAATCAATTTATTGAACCATAAACTCTGTTTTATATATCATTATGTATCCACTGGACATATATGTGGGCAGATAACTAGAGCGCACTATCGTCTGACTGAATTATTATGGGATGCACCATATTTCTCCGTTTACCCAGGTCCTGTTATAGGCTGGTCAGCGCGTGGTCAGAGCCATCGACAGGTTGCCAATAATCATCTAGACATTTTTCCATAGATCCGTGGCCGGTATTGTCTTGGTCTTCACCCAGCGAATATCTCTGCTGAAGCAAAGCGGATTCCAAAATCATTCAAAAGCGACCTCGTGAAAAGAACGGTGTTCGTGGCCACGTTTTCGCTTATCGCCAAGATTCTCTTGCTCTCATAGCTCAGGAAAACGTTTAACGCTATCCCCACCGGCTTGCCTACAAAGGATGTGCAGCGCATAAGAAACCTCTTGTGTCCAACAGGAAACGTTCTTTTCATTAAAGATGCCATGTTGCGTCTTTCCACCTTTTCTTTGGTAATTTCGGATGGAAAGGAGTTAATTACTTCGAGTTACGAACCGACACTGCAAAGGCCAGTAAAACCAAGCTGGGAGTTGTCCCCCTTTTAGAGGCTCTCAGTGAGAGAAGAGCTAATCAGTGGCTGCTCATAGCAGAAGACAAGCACGCCTCAGTTATATACGGTCCAGTTACCGCGTCAGATGTTTACTTGGCAACTCATACCTGGTACGTCTTCCGCTGTCCTGCGCTGGAGACAAGGAACGACGAACAATGCCAGACCACGACACGTGAGTCTCGGATCTTGCGGTAAAATATCTCAGCGCACTTTTGTTTCGCTGCATAGAAAAAAAAATTGATTCTAACTGTCGAAGCTCTGTAATCTCAATTTTGTGTAGCGGGAAAGCAGTTCACTGGAATTTAAAAAATTATCATTGTAGCAGAACAGACTGGAATTGGTAGACGAGTGGAAGTGAGGACTCTCTCTTACTTTATAGCCTACGTGAACAATTCTCCAGCTACCTTTGCTTAGTTTGTAATTAGTTGATTACATATGCTGCAAATACAAGGAAGCTGTCATTTGGAAAATTGAAACGTTTAAGAGCACGATGCCAGTTGAGAAAGGAGGGGGTGATAAGCAATCGCTACGCCATGGAGCTCGATGGGTACGCATGCAGGTGGCGCTTCGATTATTTGAAATAAATGATGGTTGCAAGAATTAAAATTTCCGTGCAATCATTAAGAACGCATTGCACATTATAAAAGCGCTTGTGTGTTATATACAGCTAATAAAGAGCGAGTCTGAGATAAGATCAGAATAAAATGAAAACCATCAATCTGGTGTCAAATTAAATAGCTCCAGAAATGTAACGCTCAAATCAGATGGGTTTTTTTTTCCTAAATATTCTGCCAAGGGGATAACTATCGACCCTCTTTCGTCAGGCGAAGAGATCGGCAGGAAATCAACCTGAAAGCAGAAATAAGCCGATTATGATCGATCGTCTATCGGGTTACGAAGAACCAAAGGTAAATAACCGATGCGCCACGACTGGTGCATACACTCGCTCATTATGTGTATGGGAGGATGAATCAGAGCAACAAGACGGAGAGATGAGAAAACAACAATGTAAAAATAATAAAAATAAATTCTGGTTTTTTTTTTTATGAAATCGAGAACAAAAAAAAACCGTAGGGTGAGTATTTTTGTATCTAACAGACTACAGAAAATATTCAACGTAACTTTAAAGTGAACATTACCGTTAGCAACAGTAGTTCGGCCTTCACGAGACAGAAAAACAAATATGATGTACATTGTTAAAATTATGCATGGTTTTAATTACATTTAAAAAAAAAATTAGTCAAGGGAATTCCTTAGCATGATTACCAGTGGGCGAAATTTTAGAAATTGCAATTATGTGGCTACCGCCTCTTTCCACTTTTCAGTAATCCTTCAGTAAATAGTTTTCAACACCACTGTATCTTATATGCAAATATATATATATATACGCGTATACGTCAATATAGTTTTATTTATATTGCATGCATTTTATGCTTGGTAATTATAGATGTAAACTTAACTATTACATTAAAAATTCCACGTGTCGGACCTGACAGCCCTCCAGATTTACCCTAATCCAGGCTATCACGTGTCTGGGCGCGTTACTTAACAGTGAAAAAAGAAGACATGGCGTCACAAGCTGGTACCCTACCGAGATCTCTGTCGATTCTCCTCCCCGTATCATTACAAAGCAACAAAAAAAAATCCAAAGATAACAAATCAATCTTCAGCGTTGTAGGTGTACAAAACTGTTTAAAGAAACCGATCGGGTTCAGACGCCTGATGGGAAAATTCGTCGTCGGCGTCGCAAGCTGATTCCCAGCGCCAGGTGGCAGATGGCGCCGATCATCAAACAAATTACTGCTCCTCCAGTTGTTGGTTGTACAAACAAAAGGGATGAGAATCGGTTTGCTTCATCCACACGGAAATGGCATTCGGGTTATGCAAGCTTCGCCGACCTACGCTCGAACACCAATGCGAGGTAATAACTTATTAAATCATCCAGTGAACCGTCGTCCATCCTGTCTTCCTTCTTTCGCAGTTCCCCTTGTCTGGTATTAGAACGAGAGCCACGTTTTTGTATTACTGCTCTGAAAAGAAACTCGTCGAGGTGGATGTCCTTCCACCAGCGCCCACCTAGGCAGACAGCTTGGACTACGAAGATACCTTATTCCATCATTTTTTCTTTTATATCCAGTTTCCCTCCACGCGCCTAATTCATTCAGGAAATTTTGTGTTAATTAAACGTTTATCAGATTATCTTTTTTTAATAAATTTGTAAAAATCAAGATTTTATGGTTCAACAGTTTCAAACGCTTAAAGACATGGAAGTCATCTGCAGCATCTGTGCGTTAGCCCTTTAATTCGGAGCTCGCCAGGCGCTGTAAATCTGGTGCTATGCAATGGGCGAAATGTCTTCCTCACTCTTTCTCTGATGACTGACAAAGGAAGATAAAACCATCTCGTTTACCTGGTATTTAGACGGCATTAAAGATGAGTATTTTTTTTTTTTTTAAAGGGAGAATTCAACACGAAAAGGTGAAAACAACTTTCCGTTTAGAAACCGTCGGTGGACAGAGAAAGTAAATTCAGGTAAATGCCGAGTACAGGTAAGCTTTTGGTCTGTTGTCAGTCGATAAAGATAAAATAAACATGAAGTTTCTTCACTCGCAGGATCTACATAATTAGAAAACCCAGGTCTCGCTAATCTTTTTCTAACCGCGACTTCGCGTGTCTTTCTGGACGGAATGGTCCGTCTTTTAAAATGGATGCACTGCGCAGCGATGCATAAGAAATGGTCTGTTAGCCAACGGCACCAGCTAGGGACCGTGAACTCGTTCTCAGCGCCAGGTATTCTAATTTCTCAAACTCCTTCTTTCCATCTTTTTTGTCTTATTATTATTATTATTATTATTATTATTATTATTATTATTATTATTATTATTATTATTATTATTATATTATTATTATTATTATTATTATTATTATTATTATTTAGATTAATTTTCGACGCTCGGTCATGCTTCTATCGCAGACTTCGATTTCCTCCTTTCTGCCACCGAAATACCGAAGAATTATTCCGTTTACGCAACAACACCTAACCAGAGACCTCTGGCTACCAGGGGGCGTGCCACTTAACGGGTTGTTTATCGCGGGGCGGGATAACACACCGTGAATCTCTCGACTCGGAGATCACCGGCTGTTCTAACGCGCAATCTCCCTCTCTCCTTCCGCTGCCGGTTGATTACCCGCGATGGCGAGGAAGCAGTAATCTCCATTCTCTATCAACAAAACATCGCCGAGGGTGAAGTCGTTATTGTGCTAGATTGCCGGAGAATTACAGTTTAAACACGGGTCGCTCTTTGGCTCGCCGGATAATTGGGCTCAAATCAATTTATCCGTAGACCAATAACTTAGCAGGGATAGCGAAAGCCGAACACCGGCGATTACGTGGGGAATCGGTGTAACGTTGTGAATTTGCTGCCGGCTAAGGGAAAGGTTAGGGTTATTAAAAAACTTCGAGACTTCGACTTTCCTAAACTATGTTGGCAGTTAAAGTTTTCGCGAATCAAATTGGACTTCTCTAGCTTTTCGCTGTTTTCTCCCGCCTGCGCTGAGAGTCGTTTGGGTTTGTTTTTTTTTAGTTTGTTTCCTTTTTCGCTCTCCGTTTATTCCTTTTTTTTTAAATAAATAACCGGGTCCGCTCCGTCGTTGAGATTAAAACCAAATAATTAGAAAGGGAAGCTCACGTAGAAACGAAGGGAAAGACGATTACAACGGCAAAGGGGGGGGGACGATAATGAAAAATGGTCAATAGACTGGCTTAGCTAAACTATGTACTGGCTTCATTTAATAAGTATACTAATAGAATCCTTACTACTACTAATAATAGTGATAATAATTGGAGATTCTTATTACAACGGTACTGGAATGGCATTAAAGGTGAACGTTAGTAAGCGCCATCTGAACTCGATGCATAAAGTGAAAGGGATTTTCCGTTGAGAATCCGTCGCTGGAAATCGAAACAGCCACCGTTTCCTGATATTTACGTGGCGCTGAATACACGCAGTAGCTTTATAGCAGCAGCGGGTACGCGTTAAACAAGAAGCGACTGTATGGAAGGTAACGGCTGAGACCATCTTCGTGACGTTTATTGTACAATTGCAGTCTTCTAGGCAGGAGAGTGCCCTTTCCGAACGCCTTATTGCGATCGGCTGTAGCCTTCTGTGATTTCGTACGCGAAATGCATACAAAGCACAAAGTTACCATCGCCGCCTTAAAATACAAGTGAAACGAGTTACTGTTTTGCAGACTGGCAGCTATGTGTCCCAGATGTTGTATGCAGATTTTAATAAGGGCAAATAGTCAACGTTGCTGCCGTCAGAGTCGACAAAGAAAGACTTGTTCGGGAGACCGCAGGAGTCCAGGCCGAACTATTGTACATCAATGCAATAGAATTGCTTCAAGAAATTAATAGAAAATCTGTTTAAAACGTTAGTTGTAATTCCTTTTAGAATTCTAATATTTTAAGAAAAATTCAGCTGAGGTTAAAGTTTTGTTCGACAATATGAATACAGATACTGTGATCTGGTGATATTGGAATTTGATATCCTTTACTTTACTTTCACTTGTAAAGGAACAGATGAAGCGATCTGAATTTAAAGGAAACAGTTTGTTTCTCGACTAAATTATCCCGTAGATTTCGCTGTATGTGAATTAAGAGACTGCTTCACGATCTGCGCAGGCAACTTAAAGAATAGATGATGATGCTCGCTGACACAGTCGGGGTAAAGTGTCGCCTCATCGATCCAGGGTGAAGCCGGTACAGCAGTAAGGGAGAAACATCTGCAGTTCGTCTATTTTCCTGCCTCCTTAAAGCTTGAGAGAGATCGGTGTCTCCCCCCCTTTTTTTTCTTAACCCGATGTTCAACGGAACCGAAAAGGGCGACCTTTCGGTGCGGTCAGAATAGAGAAAGGCGGCTTCGATTCGCTAATTAATATCTCAAGATCGTCGCTGTTCTCCCCCGGAACCCAGCTACTACTTTATTCCGAACAAAACGGCTGTGGAGATGACAGGGAACCGACCGATCGGCAGCGGCAAAGATTTGGCCACAAGGGCCACCAAATATCTCTCGCGAGGCGGTTTAATTTACCTTGGTCGTGAGTGATAACTGGTCGAACAATGAACTCATTTCTAAACCCCTGTTCGCGAAGCGTCTTTCTCAACGCCGAATTATTAACGTTTGTGAATATCGGCAGTAGGGTTTGCTTCCTGTTTTATCGCACAGATGCGGCTGTGTCCGTATTGGTGAATGACTCTTCAGCGACGATGAGTAACGGGCTAAGTATATCGTGTGACACAAACTCCAGTTATGTCCCCTGACCCCCCCCCCTCCACAGAATCAACATACACTGGTACTGGCCATCGGGGATGAAAGGTACATACAATCAGTCCTCTAGAAGTGGAAATCTTAAGTTCGTCATCCTTTAATGGTAAAAAAAAAAACGTGTATAGTTATATAAAGATCAAACAAACTCGTGTGATTGTATACGCAATAGAACAGGATTTGGATCTACATGTATTACATAGCAACATCAGTAACAAATGAACTTGGCATATAACAACAGGACAACATCAAGACTCAGAGGAACATTACAAGAGTCCAACTATCGCTTTCATTTTGTTTTTAGAGAACGTTTTGTAAAAGTACAATGCAACTTGACATAATTAAGTGCATAAAGCTGTATTCATCTGACGGCCTTGTCAGATTTGATGTTGTGTCTTTGTGGTTTCCTATCATTCCCAATGATGAAACGTCTCTCCTTTTCAGTGAATTTCGTTCTGAAAACAAAATAGGTACAGGCTTAGCTTACCTTTGTCTTTTTTACATTTATAGTTAATTTTTGAACTGTCCGTTAGACCGCCATGATTTCCCTTCTATTTTCAGTTTTAGACAACTTAATCCCTGGTTTCTTTCAAAATCTCGTTGCTAAACCCAAAATACGGCTGGGATACGTTGTTGATAAATTTGTTATTTTAAACTATCCGTACATTAGTAAGATACACTTCCGATGCATTTATTTCTCGATACTAAACCAACTTAAAATTTCTGATTCTGAAACTTTTCCAACAATAAAAACCAAACGTTTGTCATGTATTGAAGAAAAATCTTCTCTCGGAGACAATTTAAAATGTTTAATAGAAGCTAATCCAGGTTTTTTTTTCAGTAAAAAAAACTAAATCCTCTGAAATCGAATGCTTCCTTATTTTATTCCATAGATTACTGTTACAATTTTTAGAATTCTCAATAAACATAAAATAAGCATTTTCTTTTCTTTGAAGGTCCGAAGTTTAAAATCTTCGGTTGCATAATAAAGGCCTTATTGATACCAAACATATTCCTGGTATTTATTCTATTCAGTATAATTATGAACAACTCTACACCTGGGGAAACGCTACCTGTTTAGATATTGGGGTCTCTGAAAGCAGAAAGTTGGTTTTTAAGGGCGATTATCTCAAATCTGTACTTCGTTGAGAGCTGGCAAGTTTTACTCGATTCGCTTATAAAACCAAATAACCAATATTAATTAGTCAGATGTCTACATTATGGCTTAATACGATCACAGTAATAGTATTCTAAATGCAAGCTAGAACCAAATAGCATTTTTCGTGTTTTCATTGATTAAAGAAGCTAGACGGGGCGATGAATTTGACGGAAGTTTCAGGGGAAGGGAGATAACTCGGTCGTTAGCAGCTTTATAGCAGACTGCAGTTTTAATTAGTAAACGGTCATTATTTAGTCAACGTAAAAGGTTTACCACCTAACCCTTGTCTATAATTTTACGCGAATTTATAGAAAATGTAAATTTTATATACTTTTCAAATGCTTAGGGTGGGTGTCAAAACAAAAATCGCAACCAACATCGCGTGTCATATGTAGAATTATGTTAGCAGCGTCATAATTGTGCAAGATAATGTGTTACCCGGCCGTTATTAATGACTTCCATGTCACTGCCTTTCCTACTCCCATCAAAAATTCAATTATTTCTTTCATTTATTAAGGAATTCTGATCAATAATTTTGGCAATGAATTTTAATCATAATTATTATTAATGCATGTTTGAAATTTGAACTTTCACGTTTTCTTACCAGCTTTGTTTTATTGCATGAAGTTTAAGACAGAAAAGGGTGAATTCTTAAGAAGGTCATCCAGCTCTGCCAGTTACTAAAAGCTAACTTTTGACTGTAATACAGAGTTTAAACTCACCAAATAAAAAGAAAAAAAATTCTCCACAAATATCTACTTTTTGTGGCATTGGTTAAAGACAAGCGTTTTTGGCATTCAAATGTAAGGATTTATAGGCTTGGTTTTTTTTTTTATTTCACAGCGCTCTGGCTACACCCGCGCGAGTTCAAGCCGACAACTCTCTGTGTGTCACCGTAGAACTATCTCCCCTTCCAAACGTCATGGCAGTGCGTTTTCTCTGGTTCATGGGATGTTTCAGACAGTGAGGCACTCTTCTGAAACTCCTGAAAATAAGAATATATGGCTAATTATTTACTGCTATAGACACGTTTATCCAAAAGCTGTCACTGCAATTTAAACACAAACTGTTTTTACGGCACCTGGACGATCAGACTCTTGGAGAATTCTCTGAAAATCTTCTTTCAAAGACTGTATGCTAATTAGCTTATCACTACTGTCGCACATTATACAGAACTGGATCCCTTGACATGGCCCGTTACTAGGCTAATCTGTATACATATTTCTAGGGTCAATTCTGGCATCACCTTAAGATTTCGTATTCTTGTATATCTTTATCAATAACCTCAATCATTTTGCGAGTATGCGCCTATATTTTCTTTATTGAAATCATGTGTGAAAGTGGCGTAAAATTATAGATTCAGGAACTTTTATGTTGCAAAATTAGGACCAGGGTCAAGTTTAAGGTCAGGATCAGGGTTAGGGCTAGGGTCAGAGTTAGGGTTAGAGTTAGGGAGAGGATAAGGGTTAGGGTCAGGGTGAGGGCTAGGTTCAGGGTCGGAGTTAAGGTTAAAGTTAGGGAGAAGTTAAGGTTAGGGTTAGGATTAGCGTTAGGGTTAGGTCAGGGTTGGGTTTAGGATCAGGGTCAAGTTTAGGATCAGGGTTAGGTTTAGGGAGAGGATAAGAGTTAGGGTCATAGTGAGGGCTAGGTTCAGGGTCGGAGTTAAGGTTAAAGTTAGGGAGAAGCTAAGAGTTAGGGTTAAGATTAGCGTTAGGGTTAGGTCAGGGTTAGGTTTAGGATAAGGGTCTGGGTTAGGGTTAGGGTCGGGGTAGGATTAGAGTTAGGATCAAGGTTAGGGACAGAATAAGGGTTAGGGTCACGGTTATGGTTAGGATTAGGGTTAGGGTCAGATGCAACCAGTTAACAGTTAGATATTTAACAGCTTAATCCAACACAGTATTTTAGATTAGAACCTTTTCCATATATCTGCTCTTTAAAAATCATATTAAACTTCTATTGTGAATGAGACGAGTGCCATATTACGATTGTGTTTTGGAAGTTTTAATTTATATTTCCCAATTCCTGAAATGTCTTAAAAACTCTGGCACTCTATTATATATTCTTTTTCTTTCGCATTTGTGAATAGGAAACCGTTTTGTATACAGAATTTATTCTTTAAAAATTCTTTGTATTTATTATTACTCAGTCTCTGCTCAGGATTCCCTTTTTACGCTCAATGTAAGATATTAAAGCGAAAACAAAATTAGAAAAAAATTTTACCAATTAGGGTAATGAATTAGCACTCCATTTACTACGTCAGTTTTTACCTGACTTATCCCCCCTTGGAGTGCATTTTCATTCCAGTTTAGAATCACTGCTTAGTATCTGTGTTTAACTGGCTGATATTTAGTCTCATACGGATGTATTGCTAGAAAAAATTATAAGAATGAGAAACGCACGGTATCACGGCCCCTACGCTCAACTTGTGCCGAGTAATGCAGATTTGGAAGATTATGGAGTTCAGAGAACATCAGGTGAAATACAGAGAGTTAAGATGGATCATAAATTCATTGAACGTTTTGCTAAAGGACAGCTTCACGATTTTCCTCTAAAAGAGTAATCTTAATCACAAAACAAAACTTTGTTTAGTATTAAAAGTAAATTCCACCCACACGTCAAAATATCAAATTAACTGACTTAGTAAAAACACATTTACTATTATTTAAATATAGACATTACTTAATATCTCCCCGTGCATTAATGTCGTGTTTTGTTTAGTTATCCTTCTATGACTGACTCAGGAAATCCAAATAAAGCCGATCTTTATCAGGCATTTACAGGTAATTTAAAGATGAAGTTTCCATGATAGTTTTTGAAACATTAAAAGCTTTGGTTCTGTTAACTAGCCTTCCTTAATTAACACTTAGAAAAGCCGAATAAAGTCAATCATTACATTTCATTTTTGAAATATTTCAGATGAAGATTAGTCAATATTTCCGAGTATATTAAAGTCTTATTTTCGTTCACTGTCATTAACTATTGTTTTCATCAACGTTATTGGCAAAATTACCATTTACTAATTAGGTTTATTTTATCTATCTTAGAAGGAAAGACAACGATTCCTCAGTCTCCAGATAATTAGAATTTTTTTAATGTTACTTGAAGCGAAATGGAATATTTTAAAAACCGCAGGTTACACAAATTTGTCATTTTGAAAATTAGGAATTTGCAACTCGGCGCGGTGAGCCCCCGAGCGCTAATCAGGTGATGATGAGCTGCTTCTTGGTATTACTTGAACATTTTCAAAACTTTAATTTCTAATGTTTTAAGATATAATTTTTTCGTTTCTGAAAAATGAAAATTTCTTAGCGCTTGCAGCAGATAAAGAGCACGAAGAATACCGGTTGACTAGCGTTAAAGGTACTTAGGATTTAAGACGCCGAGAGAGAAAGAGAGAGAGAGAGAGAGAGTGTGTGTGTGTGTTTGTTTTCACGGTAGCTGAAGGGAATAAGAATAACCCGTAGAGAATTACACATTTATGGCTTTTAAATTCACTAACAAGCTCTGTAACTAACGTAATAATCTACAAAATCTCCCCTTTTTATATATGGCATCCAAATGCAGTCCAGCAAGCTTCTGCAATTGATAAATTCGCATATTAGCTCAATTTTTAAGTGCTTATGTTAGAGAATATTGATCATGAGGAGGATTTCTTAAATATGAAATTATAAAACGTCAATGTATTTTAATATATATATATTTAAAAAAAAATTCCGCAGTCCTAACTGTTTTCATTTTAAACGGATCATCATGATCACGTCATTGATGATATTCAAAGCGACCTTCTCAACAAAACAATTGTCGTCATGGAAACGTGACGCTTTTCTTAAAGCGTGTGGCTGAAATATGACACTTGTATAGGTAATTTCAATAAAATTCAAAATAATGGCTTAAGCACCTTTGTTTTGATTACAATAAAAAGTTATCTCTAACTCATCTTTAATAGCTGAGGTAAAAGCCCCTTTCTCACGTGGCGTTTACTTTGAAGTTACTGCGCTTCGCGTTTGATGCCAAGTAAATGCCGTGAAAAAGATATTTTGGCCCTTTGCATTAGTTATAGAGAAGAAACCAAAAAAAAAAAGATTTCTTTCTCGTACATATGGTTGCTGTAAGGAGCTCAAACTTTTATAATCTATGTGGTGTATTTTAGATAATAAATAAAACAAGATGAAATTTGAAATGACAAGAAAGAAGAAAAATATAGAAGAACGTCATTTGCCAGTTCTGTTGTTTATCGATGTAGCATCTACTGGCACCAATTGATGAAGACGGATTTTACTTATAAACTCTGTCAGTCGTCGCCAGTGCGTGACTGTTTATAATCTAAGTTGAAACACTGGTGATATCGAGTTGCGCTGACAGTTTACGTATTGCATTTCAGTAGTCTCAATATAACTTATATATGTATACAGTTTTGCGGAGTTGTATCACCAGTCAAAAGTGACCTTCCATCGGTGGTCTTTGAAATCTGGTTCTGTCATCGATGGGTCATTTCCATCGGATAATAAAGCTCAAGAATGAGGAGCTGAGCGGGAGATAGCAGCACCAACGTTTCATAAATAAATTACAGGTACTTTTACTCTTATTATTATTATTATTATTATTATTATTATTATTATTATTATTATTAGTAGTAGTAGTAGTAGTAGTAGTAGTAGTAGTAGTAGTAGTAGTAGTAGTAGTAGTTTAAGTTTCCGTAGCTCTTTAAAAAGTGTTTCCATAACATTCTGGTTATTTCCCTCGCGCTCCTGTTTAATTTAAATTATCGCAGATTCATCTTTAGCAAAAAATTCAAACTCATGTGGCTTCACAATAATCATCGCCAAATTGCCTTGATTATTCTGTTTCTCTTGTATTTCCTGGGCTCTCTCCGCCACAGAACGATCGCCTCTCCCGCTAGCTCGACGCTAGGCCCGGCGCCAAGGAGTCCGCGAGTGTCCTATAAGGAAAACGTGAGGACAGCCGCCTGGAAGTCGGTGCTACTTCGACGACTGAAGAGAGGCAATGCGCGAAGACAAGACAAGCTGGCTATATTAATCACTATCGCTGTGCGGAGCTCTGCTGGAGCATCCCAAATGGCATGGCTTATAATCAGGATTGATCCACAGACAAGACAGCGTCAGCGAGACTCGTTTTCTTAAAGCGAAAGTGCCTATTAAACTTGTAAAACTAGCGAACACGCCGGCTATCCTGTTCCTTTCTACTTTGTGTCGCTTTCCTTCGGATTATGGCCTTTGTCGTAATGTGACGCATCTTCGGTATTCTTCTTAACTGTACTTGCAGATTCACACTTTACTTTCCGCTCTATCCCATTTCCCAGCTGAACTGAAGCAACAAACGTTTGCGTATTTGAACGTTGCAGAATGTTTCATCCGACTGTTTCAAGAAACAAAGGGAAATAACTCTTTAGAAAGTATTTAAAAGAAATGATTTAATAAAGTTTTTTTTTCCAAGCCACATCATTGGTACAACTCAAAGCAACGCTCCCAATTTCGGTGATCGTTCTGCATACTAGACAAAATCTGTTCATTAAATGCAACTTCAATATTTACTAATACAGTAGACATCTTTATCCATAAATTTCAAATGATGGAGACACTCATTATACGGGAGAGGGAAAAAATGGCCCCTCACCCGTGATCAATTACCTGGAAAATCATCCATCAGTTCGGATTTGCCACCATAGTTCCGGTGTCAGAGTAAAAATTGCCGTCTATTAAAAACTGCACCAATCAATGAAATGTCGTCAACACTTGCTCGTTTTCGAGGGCGTGGGAAATTGAAGCGAAACGAGCATGTGCTGGCGAGATTATATTGATTGGTGCGTGTTTTGCTAGATCACAGTTTTTACTCTGACACCGATAGCCGCCGCTCCACCATGCGGCGCTGCGGTTGGTAGTAGACGCGTTCTGGTTGTTTGCAAGCCACGAGTTAGCCAAGCAGCGCATATTTCTTGATTTCTTCGTACTGATGGCTTCAAAGCATTCTTATATCCATATTACGGGTGCTATTGATGTGGTAATGACTGTAGCGGCAGTAAGAGTGGCAAAGGACCTTTATCTACTGAGAGTAGTGAAAGTATTAGAGCCAGGCTGATGCTTTCTGGGATATCAAGTAGTTGCGTGAAACGGAAAAGGGGATGTGCCAACAAGCACTGGGCGAGAAGGTGGAGCTATTGAAAGAACTCGTACGCTCAGCCCAGCGAAGACTGTGACGTTTGGCAGTTGACCATCTATGACTCGAGGAACCAAAAAAGGCAAAATCCTTAATGCAAAACGTTAAGTGGTCCACAAGAGTGTCGAGCAGCTTCATTCCCAGGGTGCTCCTGTGTCTGGGAAAATGCTGATGGAACAGGCCAGAGCATATCACAGTGAAATGGAAACTGAAGGTAACTGTGATTACTCTACTGGGGCGGTTGGTGACATTTAAAAGTTGCTATGGTATCCGTTAAGTCAGAGCAAGTGGTGCAACGTTGTCAGCTGACTATAACGCTTCCGCCGACACAATATACAACGCTGACAAGACAGCGATATTTTGGCGATGTCTGACATGGAACACTATTTTAAAATAGGCGTCACAAGTGCAAAAGGTTGTGTGACCGGTAAACGCTATCGACCTCGTGCCTTCAAGAAAGCTACATTTTTTCCCTGAAATTTACCGGACCCGCGAAGTATTTTCCACCTAATTGAACTTCTCTGGTTCGGCATTAAATGCCACTTGCGTGGTTAATTCATACGAAAATTTGTCGATCTTGCTGGATCTGATGGTTACGAAAGTTTGGCTTGGTGCGGCGTATCTCGTGGGTCGGACGGTTCCGCTGTCTATTCTTGACCTCACAGCGCAATATCTGGTCAAGTACGATGTTCTTTGAAGAAGAAGATGATGATGATGATGATGATGATGATGGTACTTGTAGTGATTTCGAAGGATTCAAGATATCAATGGGAAAGTCGGACGCTGCTAAGCTGATGAGATATGCGAGGGGACTGAGAGACATCGTTCCTGACCTGAATGAAGATAAAGTCGAGAAATGTATTGTGTGTGACTCACTGCTCCGGTTCATCAAACTCTGACCGATTAGGAAATTACTCATGCAACTCTGAACCGAAAAACTGTAGAACATGACAACAGTGATGATGGGGATGAGCAAGAGGTTTCACAAGAAAAAATTACTATGACAGAAGGAATAGCAGACATTACCCGTCTGATTAATTTCCTGAAGCAGAAATCTTTCATTATGCAACAGGAAATTATGCAGATGTATTAGATACAAGACAACTTATGGAGAGGAGGTTTAATTGTATGAAGCAAACTACATTGGGAACAGTATTCCGGGACGCTTACAATGATTGTGTTTGGCAGTTTATAGTAATTCCAACTTTATCACTGATCCCTCTACTTGATAGTACGGAGCCGGAATTAATTAATCTTACCATCAGTGATGAATCTCCTGCACTGTCAACGTCCACTACACCCGATTCAACTTTCTCATCCTTTATCGCTCCGACTTTGGCTACTACCAGATAATGTATAATTCATCTACATCACATAGGGATCTTTATTCTGAAAGCAGATACGTAGGAATTTACTGGTACGTACAAATGCCTTATTATACAGTACAATTTATTTATTTGACTGCTGGTTTTCGCAGACAGTACATTTGTATAAAGTGTATAATGCCTATGTTATATGTGGGTTAACTATGCTTCGTAACACAATCTATGTGATATTTGTTAACCGTAAATATTGTTTATCCGAAACGCTTTTTTTTTTTTTTTTGGTTCGACTTTAATGATAAAAATGGACTTGATGACATCCAATGATCAATTAAAGATGGTTTTTGGTCCATTTTTTTTTAGTGTTATCGTCAATAATCGTGATTATCGTCAGAGGTCCATTTGTTCAAAGAAGGAAGAAAAATGTTTAAAATCTGTAATATCATCCTAATTTTAAAAAAAATTACTCTAAACGATTTTTAACAAGCTTAATGGAATTTTTAAAGATTGTGCGTGACCAAGGGGCCTCTAATGATAAGTCACTGATAGTTTTCTCTTGAAATGGGAAACGTTCACGATTGACCACCAGATGGCTTATCGCGGATGAGGTACCGGGTCAGCGAAGCCCTGGTCAGTTCTCGTTTATTTCCAACCCTAA
Organism: Nautilus pompilius; assembly: GCA_018389105.1. Lineage (NCBI taxonomy): Eukaryota > Metazoa > Mollusca > Cephalopoda > Nautilida > Nautilidae > Nautilus > Nautilus pompilius. The sequence goes on from JACATO010002140.1 coordinate 317,894, forward strand.
CCCCGACTCTTCAAAGATCTAATAAGTTTACTAAGAAAATAGTATCATTTTAAGGCTCACTGGCTTCCATACATACGCATAGCCGTTCTTTCATATTTGCGAATTGCGCTTTCTGCCTGTCTGGCTGGCTGGAAACGTTAGGCACGTCAAGACCGAATTTCGGACTTGAGGTGCCGAGAGGCCATTTTTCCCCAAGATAGGTTTTTGGCTGGGGAAGCGATCCCTCCCAACTAGAAGCTTCGGCTTTTCTTAAGATGGGTCTCACTACGCGCCTCTGACGCTCAGAGCTTTACACTTGCACCTACACGCATCACACCACCAAAAAAAAAAAAGAGATTAATGTTTGCCGCTGACCTTAAAATATTATTACCTTGCTGCACCAGACCTGTTGTGCTTTTCTACTTTCTCTGAATCTCCGGTCTCATCCTCCCCCCCCCACACAGCCTCTGATAGGAAAGGGCAGCAATTCTTGCTGCAGACTAGCAGCTCCGTTTCTGTTTGCCCTTAACGTGAAGGGGAAAGTGACAGAGATGCATCAGAGGCTCTCTGTAAGATGGATTATTTCGGTTACTTTAAAAAATACAAAAACGATGTCCTTAATAATAATAATAATAATAATAATAATAATAATAATAATAATAATAATAATAATAATAATAATAATAATAATAATAATATAATAATAATAATAATAATAATAATAATAATAATAATAATAATAATAATAATAATAATAATAATAATAATAACTGAAAAGAAGGGTGGGGTTCTTAGAGTTCACAAATATCTTTAAGGAAGGGATTTTTTTTTTTTAAATTTAAAAGAATAGTAAAATGAAGGTTTGTCTCCATGACACCATAGTGAAGCTGACGGATAAACCTAATAGTCTTTAAAAGTAAAATAAAAAATCTCGCGAACACTGACAATGCATGGCCATGTTGTACAAATTAACTTTCAGCCGCCGAAACTCGTTCGAGCAGAAACTGCAATGAATAAATGAATAAATAAAGGTTTAAGTCTTTCTTTATTCGGCCATTAATAAGCAGCGGAATTTTCCTTTAAAACCCGGGAAAACGCTAGAGAGTTTATTTAAAAAAAAAAATTTATAAACTGTTTTGTCCTCAAGATGACATAATTCCTGCAAGATTGAAAACGATCGCTGCGATGTGGTGATACGAGTATAATCCCATATTTACCTGCTCTTGAGCTCATTAATATTTATGATACCGAGTCTGATAAACGTTCCATGATCATTCTGAGTTTATTTTTGTGGAAGTAATTTATATTCGACAAACCTTATAAATATTTGATTTGACGACCTTCGTTGTTTCTTAATTTACGTAAATATTAATTCTTGTCAGATTTATAAATATTATGCTGGCATTTAAAATGCTTCAGTAAAATATCATCTTGCTTACAAACAATAAATACATATTAAAAAGATACATATTATCTGAAGCTTATATTAATTCATATTTTCCTGAACAAATCGAAATAACACAAATAATATACATATTCGTAGGTACTGTTTAGCGAATAAGTAAACTCCTCATTTAATGTATAAAGTGGGCATCGTCTAAAGTCTACCTTTCCGCCAATCAAAAACGTCTTTCATGTATTTGAAAATAAGGGGAGGTTACTCCTTAGGCTATACAAAATATATATCTAATGTGTGATTAAGAATTTTTTCAAGCTTGTTTTTAAATTAACTAAAAGCACGTCTTTAACTTTAATTTTATTAGCAAATATCAAGTAAAGTACAAATGTACACTGAATAAAAGTACGCATTTAATGTACAATTTTTCCTTTGTTTCTGTCTGTTATTTAGTAACTTTATCCTCTTTCTTTACAGTTCCCCGGCCCATTAGTCAGTTTATAATTAATACAGCTATCAGTGATGGCTGTTCTTTTGGTTGTTACTTAGTCTCTTTGAAAGAATTTGTCATGTACAAAATCTGGAAATTCTTTTAAAAAATCCGTCACAATATTTCTCTAACGTCTAAATTTCTACCCAGGCTGAATTCTGTTTAATTTTTAGCAAAAGATAAATAATAGATTTTTATTATTATTATTTAGTTAAAAATAATGAATTCGATGGCAAACATTTATTATTTTTTTATGGATTATATTACTAAATCGAAGCACATGCAAGTAATTATTACTTGGTCAAGGTCGTTATGCGTATAAACCTGTCATCAGCAAGAGCTGTAAAATTCTTGTTTATATCTGTGCTCATGGCTGGCGGCCGCTGCCTAAACTACACGTTAATAGCCGCACGAGTCAGACATAACAAAATCGCGAATAACTCTTATGATGAATAACTCTTCATTGCTAAAAATTTCAATCGGCCTTACTTCACCTATAACCGAATCATAAATAACTTGTTGAGAGATGGAGGGAGTGAGAAACTGCAAATGAAGCAATTCATGCGAAGTTCGAGTTCAAACATCCACAAGAAAACGGAGAATAGACTGGCAACTGCGGATAACCAGAGACATGAATGAATACATGCAAAACAATGATAGACATGCGCTCAGTACAGAAGTCTGCCGTGTGGAATGGAAAGAAATGTCCATGAGTAACAAGAACTCTACAGTTCATCTTTAATCACTGACGTAAATATTTAGTAAATGGCATTTACTAATTTTCATATTCCAACGTGATGCAAAGTTGGCTTCATCTTCAGTAGCTTTATCAAGAGGCATAACGGACCTGACTTCCACGGCACTTTCATGGCTTCTAGAATTTTTGATAACCGTCATTCGACTCTTCATGGCAGCCATTAAAGAGCGAGCAAAGTTGGAATTTCGGCCGGTGGTGTACGCTTCACTGTTTCAATTAGCAGTGGGCCTTCGTGGCAATGAACTATTTAAAAAAGAAACGATTCAAACCAAGAAATAACCTGCATGTCTTTAACATCTGAAGCCGGCTGCACTGGATTTCTTCTGTCGATAATTTATAAACCATCCCACAGGGCGGCGATGCTGTAGCATCGTGTTCAGGGGCTAATCACGCGCCCGTTGTTCGCGAACATTCAGCTATTAAATCCATATGAAAGGAGTAAGACGCTCGAAGAGAAGAAGAAAAACTAGAACTTCACCGGGAAAGATATTGTGCTAATAAAGAAAACATAGCAATAAAAAGATCAAAGAAATAGCCTCAGAACTGCTTTTGGAGATTGGCAGCCATTTTACCGACTACTGGTAGATCGTGAGTTTTTTGTCGCGTTTCTTTCTCGGGAAGGTTCTCTGGGCCGCTCAAAACGATTTATTGGGCGTAGTAAACGTTTTGTTGGAGCGATTTCTTTTCAGCGACCGCTTTAAATAATCGAACTACCAGTAATTGTCGAGTCCATTCACTGGACAAAATGTCGTCTTTGCTTCATCTTTAATGCTTGTGTTTTACATGACTGAGAAAGAAAATTGTGTGTAAATGTCAGGAGACTTTCAGTTATTTACTTTAGTCATTAAAGATGGGCCTCCAGCCTCAACAATGGAGAGAACCTTTTTTCAAGGGAGACTACTCTGGTGTGGGGGGGAAGATTGTGGTGCCGCGGTCAGCCCCTAGAGTGCGCTGTCCATCTTGCGCCAAGAGAGCTCAACACTTGCATTTCTTTTTGGCTTTATGTTCCAGTACATATGCTAATCTTTATTCTATTTTTTTGTTTGATTTTCTCCGATTATTTTAAAATTTTTAAATTTAAACGTTGTTGTCACCATTAAAACCTGGTCTCCACTCGTATCAACGTCAGATAATCTCAGCACATACACAAATAATTCATCTGAGACACGGTTATACATTGAGCAATATCGTTTATTATTATTATTATTATTATTATTATTATTATTATTATTATTATTATTATTATTATTTATTATTATTATTATTATTATTATTATTATTATTATTATTATTATTATTATTATTATTATTATTATTATTATTGTGTTGTTGTTGTTGTTGTTGTTGTTGTGTTGTTGTTGTTGTGTTGTTGTTGTTGTGTTGTTGTTGTTGTTATTATTATTATTATTATTATTATTATTAGCTTTAGCGTTGGAGAAAAATTTTAATTAAAATTTATCCGAGTTCTTGTGTACTGGCGCAAATTCTTTTCCCTTCACTTTATGGCAAAGCAAAAATGAAGAGGAGGAATAATCAAACAAATAGATCATCAAATATTGGTTCCTGCTGATATCAACCGCGCCTCGTTGGTCCGTATTAATTTAGAGAAGTCTTTGCACAACATGTTAGCAGCGCCTCCACAATATTGCCTCTGGGCGCCATCTTCGCTGGTAGGAGAAGGCCCGCAGCCATACACGTCGGACACGGCTTAACTCCAGTGGCGTGTTTGATTGGCAAAGCCGACAATGACGGACGGTGTCATACAGTGAATAGCTCCTCTCGTCTTTTGACCAGGGTCTAAAGAATACAGGACATTAAATCAGCCATTAGAACAATGGTGAATAGATTATTAATAAAAATCCGTTTATAGTTTTCTGTTTATAAAAATGTTAAGTTTTTAAAAAAAAAAAAAAAAATTAAACCAAAATTATAACAGATTAGCGTACACGCGAGAGCACAGACGGGACCAGAGCGTGGAAAAGGTTCCGGGCGATAACCGGAAAATCGCCATTCTAGAAAGGACGTGAACATGTCGAGGATATTTTTCTTGATTACTTCATATCTGTATAAAAACGTGGAAGATATAACGGACTTGTGTCTCCTTACAGAGCCTCCCCCCACCCAAATTAGCTAAATTGCCATATAAACGCTTTAGTTAGCTCGTTGGTAAAATTACTACGCATTCCTATTCCCTCTTCAATTAACTATTGTTTTACTTCTATACGACGGTAGAATCTATCTATACGGATACGCCAAAAAATGTGTTCTTTGACGACAGCGGCCTCAGTCGAGCGCGGGCGGGTCACGTGCCCGGTCATCACATGGCCAAGACCAGCCTAGCGATACTAAGTTCGTGCCATCCGTAAATCTTGCAGGCTGTTGCACGGCTAAGTATTAACATGCTGTAGATGTTGTCGGTTTTTTTCTGTTGGTTATGCGTTCCCCTTTTTTTCTGTACTTTATCGAAATTCAAAGACGGAATTGAAAGCTTCCCACCAACGGTTCACGCGCTATCACTTACCATACACCGGCCCGATTGAGGTGATGTTCCAGTGCCTATTACCGAAGACCTGTTCACTTCAGCGTGACGATTAGCCGGGGAATAGTGCGCACCTAACAGGTGCCCACACAAACCGCTCATGGAGGGAATTGTATGATGCATAATGACAAACAGCCGTTTAAATAAAAAAGAGTAAAGAACGACTCATTAAGACGCTCTTTTTAAGTATTGAATACCTTATGAGCATTTTTTTTTTCAGGTGAGCTAATTAGGTATTTACATGACAAACAGACACGGTGGTTTTAACGTTATTTCGCAGAAACCAAAACCGTTCTGTCTGCGAGTAGATGCCGAAGACGTCAATACTGAAGAACTACGTAAACTAGCTAATGGTTGTTCTTAATCCAGGCGATGATGAATTCTTTTAGCGAGCCAACATTAAAATAAGAAACTTAATACTAAATACTCCAGCTAGAATTACAGGATGAGCTCGCTATTATTATTTTTTGTTGTTGTTGTTGTTCTGACAGGGATAGAAACTTTATTCCTATTTCATTTTAAAGGATATTTAATCCTATCCTAATCACGTTTGTTTGTTTTTTTCCTACGATGCGTAAAGCACAGTTTAGGCGTGTCATTGACCCTGATGGTGGGAGGAGATAGCAATTTGTGATATCGTACAACGTTATGAGCCTGTAGAAATTGTGATCGCAGTCCTTTATTGGCATATAAAGTAATGCGTAAGGTAAGTTATTGTCTGGGGTAAGTTGCGGAGAGTGCATGAAGGGTCTATACGCCTCGATCTTCGTAACGACCCACCCCTGTCTTCCCTATACACGGTGCCCATTTTTTTGTTGATCTTAGACTTAAAAAGGTGGGGTTCACCGCCTCTCCTTTCACGGGAAAGGTTACCGCGTGCAAAAATAAGGGCGCCGACCAGATTCCAAGTCCTTTTAATTAACAGAAATTTCATATTTGATACGGTGTAGCAGCTCTTGGGAAACTGCTAAACCACTCGATGGCGCATTCAGCTTGCGTCTGTTTTAGTGACACGAGCTGTTAAGAAAGCATCATTTGGGAAACAAAGACGTTTTACTTCCACTGGATGGTTCATTCTCGTCTGAGGTATCGATTGGTTAGGGTTCAGCGTACATTGTTTTACTGGTCTTTAGCTCCTGGAATACGCTTAAGGAATGGGAATATTAGCTCCGCCAACTTTGAATCTGAGATTTCTAAGAGGAGGAATTAGAGAGATTTTCAAAATAATCAGATGGTTTTCAGCTAGGAATCGTAATTATAAATTAGCTAGCATTGAAAAAAAACAAACAAACAAATGGTTAGTTATCGCGAAATGTTTTCAGTAATACAATCATGAGAGGGCCAACTGTGATAATATTAATCGGTGTAACGGTCGTGTTTGTCTTCCCGGCTACCCTGACCTAACCTTACCTCTCGAAGTTCTTCCGTTAGCCAACAGGTGGCGATTTGCTGCGAATCCAAAGTCTTGTCTCGGAGCGACATCGAAAACCGTGAATCGAGCCTGATGTGTTACGAAAACTATTGGTCAATGTTATTGCATATTGTTAGTTTATTTCCGTGAAATTTTTTATGTTAGTACTTTATAAAGCTATCTTTTATAGCATGTTTGAATCAACAAGTTTATTAGCTCCTCTCCCCCCACACACAATATTTATGTCAGAGTTTCTTTTTTAACTCCATAATTTTCGAAAGAAGTGTACGTGTTCGTCTCGGCTGACGATATAGGTGTCCCTACATCTGCTCAACCGGATTTTTATGGGGTTTATGGTACGCAGAAAAGACGCTAACTGTCTTAACTCGTCTCTTACGCGAGCGCCGATTCCGTCTTCCGTCATCCCAGAATACAACACTCACTCACCGACACACCCTTCTCCTGCTTCTACGATAATTCAAAATGTATTCAGCTTGCAAACATCGGTAAATTTCATGATGCAATGCTGGATTTTACTATTTGAATGGTACAGGTGGCTGGAGCTAGTCGCCTCACGGCACGATCTGTCCGTTGCTTTGTTTTCAAACAGTTTAATTTTAATCCTGAAAAAGAAAAGTCTGGAATAGCAAACGATAAAAAGTAGCGGTGGATACTTTGAGAAGACGATTCCATACTCGTTTTCTTTTTGACCAGACAGTTGCAGATGAGGGAAATGGTTGAGGGCAGGGAACACTCTGCAAACGAAGGACGGGTCTCATACAAATAATTTCCCACCGCTATTTCGCCGATCCGCAGCCTGCTATTGACGGTACCGAAATCGCTACTTACAAATTTGCAGCATCATCTTTTCGTTCCAGAAACCTGGCGATATTTCACGTCAATAGATCCACTCCAGAGCATCAATACACCGACATATCGTTGACTTACTTTGTCCGCGACCGACACTACATTTTCCCATATCGATGAAACCGGAGGAAGGCGCCGTGTCTATATTATGGCAAATATAACCATAATAGGAATGACTCTCGTACCATATCAGAGTGATACAAAAAAAAAAAGCAGGGTTATCCGAAGAATTTAGCTAGGGCCACTATTTATTTGTTGGTCCTTAATTTCACCGATAGCTGTCCTCTGTCGCTGATTTCCCGACAGCCAATATCGATCAGAAGAATTTCGGGCTCGCAGACCCGCTCGGAAATTTCAAAGAACAGCAAAGAAGTGGAGGAAGTTACCAGAGAGGCTTTTGGCACGAGATCTGACAGAGGTCCCGATCTATCTCTGCACACACACACACACACACACACCTATTCAAATATCGCACCGCGCATTCGATGTAGTAGATAAAGGCCTTTCAATCATTACTTCCCAGTTCTTTTGTGCTCGATGCCTCCGAAGAACAGATGTCATCATCCGGATGGGGCTTATTTTCAAAAAACAGGCCCCGGAACCATCCCCGGATTAAGCCATTCAGCCGCAAAGAAGGTGGCAAAACGTAAATTCCTTGTCCCAGAATTAATTCAGTATGAAGTCAGCGGAAACTCTTTCAGCAAACTCGTCTTGCAACTTTTAGTAAAGTTTTAGTTACGCCATTAGTAGTCGTACGCTCTTTAACCAGCGCGGAAAGAATTAACGCAATTACCTTATTTTTCACTGTATAGTGCGAGCCGACCAAAGATGCTGGTTGACGTTTACTTTGTTGTTGAGCCGACGCTTCACGGTGTCTGAAGTCATGATGTTTTCGAGCAGATGGTAGACCAAAACAAAGGACGTGCCAGCCACGTGGAATTAAAAGGCTCCTGGAACGGAATATCTTTCTGTAACCGAAATATTATCACAAGCCGCGTGGGATAGAAATGGTGCCGATAATAATCGAATATTAGCTAAGTCGATTATTTGCATGTCCGTAGATTCTTGTGGCTGGCAAGAAGAAAAAAAAAGAGAAATCGATGGACCACGGATCGCACAGAAAAAAAAGAACAAAAGATGACGACCCAAGGATAAAACAAGCAAACAGTAGTGGGCTACATTAGATTAAAATCCTGATGGGAAACTCGCCCAAGCCGTGATGACTTCCTGCCTTCTTGCAATTACTAAGTTAAACAATTAGAAACTTCCTAGAATCAATAAGGAGAATCCAAAACCAGGTTCCTTCATTACAAAAAATAATTTTAACGTATGTTGACATCCTGGCCCTTTTCCAAGACTAATTTATAGCATGTAAACTTTAAATCTCATCTTAAACGATTCCCTATTTCGAATTAACATGTATTATTATTATTATTATTATTATTATTATTATTATTATATTATTATTATTATTATTATTATTATTATTATTACATTTTTTTTTTTTTTTTTTTTTTTTTTTAAAATTTATTTTTTCTTTTAAATTTCGGTTGTTTTTTGTTTTGTTATATTCGTATTCAGGCGGCATATTTTTCTAAAACAAATGCCATAGACACCAGGAGATTGGCGAAAAATTACGAATGAGTCAGCGGCAAACTTTCAAAAGAACCCACATCCTAAAGGTTTCTGCCTGTAGACGTACAGCACAATACAATCAGGGATTTGCAAACGCTTCTCCAATCTGTTGATCGCTTGAAATACACATCGGAAAGCATTTCGATTTATTAGCTACTCCATTTCTTTTTTTTAAAAAAAGAGCGGTTTCTTTAAAAAATTAGGCCGAAGATAACAAAAAAAAAGCGATTAGACCAGTGATTCTGTTTTAGACCAGTGATTCTGTATTAGACCAGTGATTCTGTTTTAGACCAGTGATTCTGTATTAGACCAGTGATTCTGTTTTAGACCAGTGATTCTGTATTAGAATAGTGATTCTGTTTTAGACCAGTGATTCTGTTTTAGACCAGTGATTCTGTTTTAGACCAGTAATTCTGTATTAGACCAGTAATTCTGTATTAGACCAGTGATTCTGTTTTAGACCAGTGATTCTGTTTTAGACCAGTGATTCTGTTTTAGACCAGTGATTCTGTTTTAGACCAGTAATTCTGTATTAGACCAGTAATTCTGTATTAGACCAGTGATTCTGTTTTAGACCAGTGATTCTGTTTTAGACCAGTAATTCTGTATTAGACCAGTGATTCTGTTTTAGACCAGTGATTCTGTATTAGAATAGTGATTCTGTATTAGACCAGTTATTCTGTATTAGACCAGTGATTCTGTTTTAGACCAGTGATTCTGTATTAGACCAGTGATTCTGTAATTGCTTGTCAGCCAGTGTAAGATGTATGCATTCAATAATTGGTTCCTCTTTTTACTGTTTCAGGCAAATTTCGATCGCAAGAGACTTCAGCAGGACAGAAACAATCATCGATTTTTTAATTATTTCAGTTATACATTTATTTTTAAATGTTGTTCAGTACTTTTAATTTCCGGTAGGATCTAGGTACAAGGGAAACTGTGTCCCCCACTGAAATGAGGGCCATAATACAACAAATTCACATTTTTGATTAATCAGAGAGTCTTGGAAATGAATTTTTGGGGGATGTTTAACAAGCAAAATCTTAATTGTTAATTTTAAACAAAAACAGGAATGGACATTTAAAAATATCTGCATGTGTATCATGTTATCTTTACATTAATGGTTGAAAGGTGTTCCCTTAGTAATCTGTTGTATGAGACAAGAGTAAAGAAGAAACAAAACAACCAGAAGGGAGATAACTCATTCATTTAAATTCTCCAAATCTGTCTGTTTTTGTTCTCCTAACCAATCCTTTGCTCTCTTTTAAAGCATTAGATCCTACAACGGTGCATTACAGATATTAAAAAAAATTAAATAGTTTAGATAATTAACTAATAAAATAACTTAAAAAGAAATTCATTAAAATTACACAATTGATCTTTTATGAATCCGCGCTCTAGCACTTATCGATTTAACATGAGAAAATCCTTTTTTGGAAACATAATTCATCTGCCAATCCGCACAGATGAAGAGCAAATTGGAATTTTTGTTATTGTTGTTTTTTGTTGTTGTTATGTATCATGAAAACTTGAGGTCGACAGTCTTCGTGATCTCTCTCTCTCTCTTTACGAACGAACGTTTTGGTATTAGAGATAATAGTTAAAGGAAAAACAGAATCGCCAGATCGATATCGGAAACTGAACTGTTATATTCGCCAGTCCATAGGAAATTAACCTGTTTTTAAAATCCTTTTTGCCTTTTCTCAGTTACCTTACACTCTTATTTTAATATTATCTGGCGCAGCAATTTTATTATTTAAAAAAAAAATCATCAATTTTTCAGTAAAATACTCGGTAAAATAATTAACATCTATTTTTCATAAGTTTGGATGGGGTCTCTTTGATGGCCAATTTATAATTACTGTCAGGCGTAATGTGATAAAGACAAATATTATTTTATATGTGCTAAGCGGCCGGTTTCTCTTGATAAGTCGCTGTTTGTTTTTTATGTGGACAAATGAAGAATTGTTTTAGACTTTGCTTTACGTTGGATTCAAAGACTAACGTTTAAAATTCGAATTCTCAGTTGGTCTTAAGGTTGGGGTTTAAAATAAACTAAGATTAGAGCATAAGATTAAGGCAAAGTTAAGCTTAGTTTATGATTAGAAATTAGGGATGATTTTAGTGTTTGCTTTATGCTTGCATTAAAGTTTACAATTTGAGGTTAGGCTTAACTTTAGCTTGGAATAGGTTAGCTCCCTAGGTTAAGATATACTTTAAGCTTACTGTTGGGTTTAAGTTAGGTTTTAGATGGAAATTATATTAACAGTTACGGAACCGTCGTTGTGGGCCGGTCTTCAGATATCATTGCTCTCTGATAAATGAGTCTCTTCAAACAATTCCTTTCTGACGACAAACAAAATCTGGACAAGTTTATTATTAGAGTTATACGATGCTCTTACCGAAAGTAATGAACCCTAATTGATTACAGGAAACCCCATATTTGGAAAGGAAACCCTAGTTTTATTTTTTAATAACATCAAAGTAAGTGATACAAGTTCAAAGAAGTACAATGTCAACTTCACGCAGAGTCAGTAAATAGAATGGCTAAGTATCAGCCAAAGGATGATGGAAGAGAGTCAAGAAATGCATAACTTATTAAAATTTGAGCACATTAAGAGAGTTTTCGAACAAACTGAACGTCTTTAAAGCGGTTCTTCTTCTCATATGATGTTGTCTTTGGAAAGATGCATTTTTTAATGTTTACATCTTACAGTGTTTCTGGCCATGCTTTTTTGTTCCAGACCAAAGCGAATGGTATTATTATTATTATTATTATTATTATTAGTATTATTATTATTATTATTATTATTATTATTATTATTATTATTATTATTATTATTATTATTATTATTATTATTATTATTATTATTAGTATTATTATTATTATTGTTGTTGTTGTTGTTGTTGTTGTTGTTGTTGTTGTTTACAAAAAAATATCGGGCTTCAAAATTATCTAGACTGTTGGATTTTAGATTCTATATAATGCTAGAGTGGATACCCTTGAAAAAATTATATACGTAATTTATTATTTAATTTCCTAATTTTGTATTTATTTTGTTTTCAAAGCTCAAGCAGTAAACTTCATCTAATTTATCCGATCATTAATATACATTTATGAGAATCTTAATGGCGAGATCTGATCCTATAATGGAGATCTATACATACTCCATTTAAAGCGTTTAGACTTACAATATATTTTACCTTACAAGTCTCTTCAAAATCGCCTCCATGCAGCAATTTTAATTGCCGCTGACTAAGATATTAAATCCTTACGTAATCTTTGCTGAAAGATTTTAGAGGACTACTTACCATCCGCATCAATGTCTTACGTTCTGATATAATTTCATATATATACTGTCTTGCCTTGTACGCTGATGTCTGCAAGGGAAACAACTCTTGTAAGGTAGCGTAACGGCAAAACTGAATGGTAAAGGAGAGATATAAACCATTCCAGGGAGCCTCCCATGCCAGTAGTTATCATATTCAATGGTTTATTCTATTTATTTATAAATTTTATTTCCAAACTATTGAACTTTGCTCGGTTGGTAAAGATGTCGACTTATTAAGAATAGCTTGTTTTAAATGAATGCGGCGTATTGCTCGTGCTAACCATTTACATACATTCACGCTGCAACAAGTGGATTTTTATGGCTGCTCCCGCGGGTGATTTAAAGTGGTATTCATATCACTTTAGAGTTCTTCACGACCGCCATGGCGCTCGCGTCGGTCAAAGGCACGCAAACTCTCGGTGGGAAGCCATTAACGATTTTCTCCTCACCATATTTGACTGTAAAGAAGCCGCCGCCGTGGTCGCCAGAACTCGAGTCGCCGCTATCATACACATCCGTAAGTTCTACCAATATCCAAACTACCGCGGAACCGGTTCCTTGTCCCCGCCCCCCCCAGTAGATTTTGACCGATTTTCCTGTCATTATACGTTTTCTTTGGATGACCACGTGTTAGTTCTCTCGAGATTTCATGGAAACACGTCTCCTTGTTTACACGAGATTTTGTCAGCGTCCGCGTTTGTCAGGGGAAATTTTCGCCACCATTTTTGCTATGGCATTCGGTCAGACTCCAGCCACCGGAGCAGTAAATGGATAAATCCTATTTAATAATAATTTTTGCATATTGAATTCCATTAAAACGTGGCAGTTCAGGACAATCCGAGCGATTCTGAATAGCTATTGTCTTTCTAAGTAGCCGTTTTGTTTCTTAAAGTTAAGACTCTTCACTTTTTAAAAAAATATATGACAGGCAGAAGTTGTCTGAGCAGAGCAACAGCTAAAAGATACCTGAATAAGATCGATCTATGGCTATCACCAACGGTTTTGCGTCACACCAGATAAGAATAGCAAAATCTATCTTAAAACCAACCTAGCATCAAATACACAAACTTAAAGAAATTTTGATCTAACGACCACCGTTTTGTGTAATCGGTCGTTTTCGTTATTGCCTTTTCAATATTTTCCAGACATAATGAGAAACACCATTGCCCTTCTCTTTAGAAATCAAAGACCGGTCTCCCGTACATAATAGAAGGTTGTCACTGTTTTGACTCGCCTTTTCGACGTATCCATTTAATTACGTCAGGCCTGCATCCACTGATTCGCAGTAAGTCATCTCGCAGTGATGGTATGGACTTTGGTTGTTTATTGATATACCGACCCATCTTACTGATAGTAGCACGGCTTACTTTCGTAAACGGCGCGCCGCGTAAAAATTTAAATGGAAAGGAAATTCCAAAAAAAAAAAAAATGATTTAAATAAACCAGATGTAAAGAGACGATTCGTGCATTATCTTTCTCGAATTTTCCTTTTTGCACATAATTTTGGGTTCTCTCTAGTTCATATAGCCTAGTGTTAAACACATAAATTATAGAAATTTATCTTCAACATCAGTTTCCCTGTTTGTTTGGTGTTTTTTAAATAGTGAAAGTTAGATTAGCATCTTGTACATGCGCAATCCTCATTGATGACGTCACAACGCATTTAGCCAGACAGACGCATGCGTTGGGTAAAATTCATGTAGAAACGATTTTCAAATAAAACGAAATAAAAGAGAACGAATCCGATTTCTCGTTGCAATGAAACAAAGTTGATAAAGACAACAGAAATATTCTTTCATTTCGAGAACCCAGCGGTACTTATTTTCAAAGACGGAAGCGGTGTTACCTCAATTTAGTTCCCACTGGTCTGAGAGGAGACTTAGATCTGCACCAATCAGAAAACAACGTGCTTTCTTTTTCATATAATCACTCAACTCCATTATTACGTTGAAGGGAAATTCAATAAATGAAAACCATCGATATCCTCCAAACATAATCAGAGGGGTCACCACCATCACTCCTTTGTTTAAAAAGTCTAGTCACAGACTCTCTGCGAGTGAGTACGTTACATTCGGTTGTGACGTCATTATCTTAAAGCTCTCTCTTCAAAAGAGACCAGATACCCAAGGTGGCCATTTTCAATGTATCCACATGAGAAGATTTAGTTATATCGATCGTCAGTGGGACTAAACTATCAATAGCGGTGGTGGTATGAGTTAACTCCGAGAACTCCGGTCTTCTTTAACTCATTTAATGGCTAATTTATTTTACTCATAACCGCCCGATTACTTTCACAAAAGCCAGGTTCGTCAAAAAATAAAATAAGAGGGAAGGGCACGAAGCACACGGAATGTAGATAATTGTTCTGAGGTGTTTATCTTTTTCTGATCATAAATTTTAAACGTTTATCTAGAAATAATTTAATATCGATTAATTTGAGAGCAATTAATACGTAATTTCCTATCAAGAGAGTGTGCGATTCTGAGAGATATTTACCGATTTACGAGTTGTTTTCCTTCATGGTGCTGATATTAATTAAATTTTCTTTGAAAATTACCAATCGGATAACATTACATTATTAAATAAAAGTACATAAAACAATGTTAGTAATGAACTGAATGACGCCATCGTTCGTAACTATCTATTCTGTTTAATTGCAGAATAGATAGATGGCCGTATTTACTCAACGCCGATATATTTCTTCTTTCTCTCTATGCACAACAATAAGCATAAAAAACAACAAAGATATTGCATTCCTATTAAATAGACTTTAGTTCGCTGATATCTTGATAACCCTGTTCAGGCTTGGATGCTTTTCTGAAGAAAACAAAAAGAACAATGAGCAGAGTTCAACGTAGGTTAATTTAGCGTAATATCCCCCATTATTGAAACATTTATAAAGTGTCGGGTGATTGGCTATCATTTGAAGACACCCGACAAGGGTAACTGTTATACAAGAGTTCTTAGATTTTCCATTATATAAAAATGTACTCTTCGCTTTAAAACCATTGTTCCTTTTACCTGGAATGTTCAATCTGCTGGATTGCCTACTTCGAAAATACCCTTTTTGGAGGGAGGTTTGCTGTACACCGTTTAATTTTATTAATATGTTTTTCCTTCCTTTAAAGCCAAAAGAGCTCCACACAGTTGTGACGTATACCACCGTCGTTTATCATCTGGTTTCAGCGCTTAAATTGCTAGAAAATAGTTATCAGACATTCCCATGTGTTTCTTCCTTGTCTTTTTGCAGTGAAAATGGAAACTAACTGACTTCTGAGTACCACGCAGACGTCATTGCATTATGCACAACTATGAAGGGAAACCGGAGGAGTAGCAGTATCATCATGCATCGCTAGGTCGCTCAACAAATGAGCAATGGATTCATGATCCATACGTGTCCAGAAAGTATCGTATTTATCACTGACTGGCGTTTGCTTTAGTTCAATAGAGGAAATAGAACTTACTGCATAATTTCAATCAGTTTTGATTTTTTGAGTCTTCAATGCTTCTTTGATTTTGCTTTCCTTTTTTTTTATAAATGTAATTAAAACATTATAAATATAAGTAAATTTTGGAAAACTCCACTAACTTGTAATGTTAATACAAAAAAACAATAATAATACGGGAATAGTTCTTATCCACAAAATAATCCTACATTGAGTTAGTAGGAGGACTTACGAACTTTTTCCACGATAGCGCGCAGACTGCTGGAATCTTACAAAGCCGAAGTCTTCCAAGAAGTTTCTTTCACCAGTGATGGAAAGTAAAGAAACAATGAGCCGTGAAAGAAATTTCATTCTCGAAAAATGCCTCTTGATTTATCGAAGAGGTTCAGCAACTTTGCAGAACTGGATAATTGAATCTACACCAGAGTACTGACGAATGGTAAAAATGAATAAAGAAAAAACAGACCTGAAATGTGTTAATGGATCTCTCAACTTTTATCAGTGAATTTTTAGGACATGTAATTATCTACCCTTGTTGAACGACTGATTCCATTACGTCTTTTATGCACCAATATGCTCACCCAGTAGATCTGAAACATTTCTGGCAAAAAATGTGGACATAATACTTATTTTAAAATTTGTTTATAGGAGACACCAAATTACGGCTCTCGGCCCTTTAAGCGGCGATATTTCTTCACCTTTCACCGTGAAAGTCGCGGCCATCGACTGGCGGCAAAAAAAGGCAAAAGTTCGAAAGAGAAGCGTCGGAGTTTTAAAAAGGAATGAGCAAGTGACTACTTTTGCATTCCGTCTGATAATGAAATCGTGCATCATAGCTTCAGTTCTGCTACGGCCATGTTAAAAGAATACAATATTCTGCTACGGCCATGTTCAAAAAATACAATATTCTGCTACGGCCATGTTCAAAGAATACAATATTCTGCTACGGCCATGTTAAAAGAATACAATATTCTGCTACGGCCATGTTAAAAGAATACAATATTCTGCTACGGCCATGTTCAAAGAATACAATATTCTGCTACGGCCATGTTCAAAGAATGCAATATTATGCTACGGCCATGTTAAAAGAATACGATATTCTGCTACGGCCATGTTCAAAGAATACAATATTCTGCTACGGCCATGTTCAAAGAATGCAATATTATGCTACGGCCATGTTAAAAGAATACGATATTCTGCTACGGCCATGTTCAAAGAATACAATATTCTGCTACGGCCATGTTCAAAGAATACAATATTCTGCTACGGCCATGTTAAAAGAATACAATATTCTGCTACGGCCATGTTAAAAGAATACCATATTCAGCTACGGCCATGTTAAAAGAATACAATATTCTGCTACGGCCATGTTAAAAGAATACAATATTCTGCTACGGCCATGTTAAAAGAATACAATATTCTGCTACGGCCATGTTCAAAGTATACAATATTCTGCTACGTCCATGTTCAAAGAATGCAATATTATGCTACGGCCATGTTAAAAGAATACGATATTCTGCTACGGCCATGTTCAAAGAATACGATAATCTGCTACGGCCATGTTCAAAGAATAAAAATATTCTGCTACGGCCATGTTAAAAGAATACAATATTCTGCTACGGCCATGTTCAAAGAATGCAATATTATGCTACGGCCATGTTAAAAGAATACGATATTCTGCTACGGCCATGTTCAAAGAATACAATATTCTGCTACGGCCATGTTCAAAGAATACAATATTCTGCTACGGCCATGTTAAAAGAATACAATATTCTGCTACGGCCATGTTAAAAGAATACAATATTCAGCTACGGCCATGTTAAAAGAATACAATATTCTGCTACGGCCATGTTCAAAGAATACAATATTCTGCTACGGCCATGTTAAAAGAATACAATATTCTGCTACGGCCATGTTAAAAGAATACAATATTCTGCTACGGCCATGTTAAAAGAATACAATATTCAGCTACGGCCATGTTAAAAGAATACAATATTCTGCTACGGCCATGTTCAAAGAATACAATATTCTGCTACGTCCATGTTCAAAGAATGCAATATTATGCTACGGCCATGTTAAAAGAATGCAATATTCTGCTACGGCCATGTTCAAAGAATACAATATTCTGCTACGGCCATGTTCAAAGAATACAATATTCAGCTACGGCCATGTTCAAAGAATACAATATTCTGCTACGGCCATGTTAAAAGAATACAATATTCTGCTACGGCCATGTTAAAAGAATACAATATTCAGCTACGGCCATGTTAAAAGAATACAATATTCAGCTACGGCCATGTTAAAAGAATACAATATTCTGCTACGGCCATGTTCATAGAATACAATATTCGCCTGCGTTACAAAACTAATCATAAGATGCTCGATTCACTTGCTGAACTTACAGGAAAACTTTACGAAGAGAAGGTGGGGGCTGATCGAAGAAATCACTGACTCAACAACAGAATATACTTACGAAATTTAAATCCCCAAAATGGAAGCTGCGGTCGGAGACGAGGTAGCTCGTATAATCATTCAAAGTGGAAAACCGTTTGCATCGAAGTCATTGATAATACAATGCATGCTGGAAACAGCAGCCGAAGTCCGTCTGCAAAAAGTGCGGGCTTTAGGCAAGGTAAGTTTATCGGCAAGCAGAGCGACAAGAAGAGTCGGGAATATAAACTCTGTCTTCTGCTCTCAACTACGTGGAAAAGCTAGAAACTTCCAGAATTTCCCCCCTATGAGTTTGTATGAGAGCGCGGACGTTGGCGATGCTGGTTGAGTTGCTCGCGTTTGCCCGAGAAATTGGTAAGCGTTTCACTGCTAATAAAGAACTGGCCGAGCTATGACACTTTGAAGGTACGGATATTGGTCAGGGTATCTTCTCGAATCTCAAATAATTAAGAATTCCAATTCAAAATGGGAACAGTTTGGCGATGTGACAGCAGATGGTGCAAAAAAGGATGCTTGGAAGAATAAATACCGGAATGCGGTTCAAGCAGCTTGATGAACCATGGGCCGTATATCCACTGCCTGATTCACCACCAATTTCTCTGCGAAAATACCCTGATCTCGAAATGGTAAAGGAAGCTGCGGCCAAGAACTCGGTCACAGGCAATGCAAAGATTTCTTCATCAATTTTAGAAACTTAATATGGCTGCGTGCTTTATCGTACAGGTGTTAGGTGGCTCCTTGAGGGCAGGGTACTGAGAAAATTACTTTTAAATCTGAGTTAAGGAAATTACAACATTTATGAAAAAAAAACAACAAAAGACAGAATAAAGCTAGCATTTCTCGCTGATCTTATGCAGCTCCTCGACAATTTACACCTCAAACTGGAAGATAAGGGCAGACTTGGTTTGTGATGTATACGGTGCAGTTAAGTCTTTCCCGAGGAAATTGCCATTTTAACTAAAAGACAGGAACTTTGTCCACGCTAGAGCTTATAAGGAAGAGACTAATGTTTAAAAAAAACACGTGTGAGCGGGGGACTTTCCACGTGCATTTGTTTTAGATTATAGTGAGAAACCGCAGAAATAGGTTGAGCTCAGATTTAACGATTTTGAAAGGAATTCTACGTAAATTGGCCTTCTCGAAAAGCTCTTCAAAATGGAGGTAGACTGTGCATCTGAATTATTTCATAAGAAATTAACCGGGATCCACCCATCAGACATTTGAAAGATAAATTCAACAAATCTGATTAATTTTTTTTTTAAATCCTCACCAGAGGAACAGTTTCCAGAATAAAGAAAATTTTA
>JACATO010002140.1:342500-556931 GCA_018389105.1 Nautilus pompilius
TAAATGTAAAGATGAGGCTATAATAAACGTAATACGCTTTGACCTTAATATGGCGTCAATCATAGCGCTCATTAGTGCGTTTAGTTAGGAATTACTGATGCTGTACTAACTCAGTTCTGCAAGAACGAATTCTCCACCTAATTTTTTAAAAGATTTTTTTATTTAGAGTAAACGTTGAATCTATTCAAAGATTTTATAAAAATCCTGTTTTTTTTCCCCTTGATGATGCTACTGCTTTGTCCTTCTCTTTTACTTCTTCTTTTTATTATAGGTGTAGAAATAATAATTAATAGAGCCTTTTAAATATTTTAGTTTAGATAATAATAATAATAATAATAATAATAATAATAATAATAATAATAATAATAATAATAATAATAATAATAATAATAATAATAATAATAATAATAATAATAATAATTTGTTTATTATACTTGCTTTTTTGTTGTTTTTATTATTATTTGTTTACGCTAGTGAGAGGGTTAATTGATATAAGACTCAGGGTCATCCTGCTCTCCAGTTCCTTCTCGACCTGTCTCGTTCTGCGACGTTCTTCTCGTCCCGTGCTATTGAACTTATGTAGATTGGACAGAAGTCAGGTGCTGTGGCTTTGGGATACAGGAAAGAAAAAAACACTTCTGCACCTTCATTATCGTTAGTGCTTGGAAACGTGCAGGAATTATTTCATGAAGGAAACTGTTTTTGTTTTTTTTTAAATGCCTTGAGGAAAGCATCACGCTAGACTGAACAAAAATGATAATATTCAGAGATGTGGAGGATTAATTTAATTTTCTCCGATTTAAATGCATATATATATGTATAGGTGTGTGTGACGTAGTGCTGTAGTATCACAGTACGAGGTACGGGCAACTGAGTTCAGTACAGATCGCTACAGAATCGTTGAACAGGGTTATTTTGCAGTAAATGTTAGCGGAATTTTATTCAATAAAGCTTTTATCAAACATCTTAAGCATGATATAATGTATTTATTTTGGATTTTTAAAATCACTCATTAACCGTTAGCTTCTCTATTTCAACTATGGCAATATGCTATAGTACACGGGATTACCAGACGTCTGTCGACGCAGCAGTTTGTTATTAAACTATACCTCGAAATGACATATGTTTTTCTTGTTTTTTACCGTGTGATATACAGAGTTTAGAGATACACACACAAAAAAAAAATTGGGGAATAATTCTTGTATTTGATGACGATTGTAATCCATGTACTTTGGATGTTTTGAACATCTGACCACGGAATCAGATAAAAAGTGTATTTTACAGTCTGCGTACATGTTTTTCTGCTTGTGGAAGAGAAGTGTGAAAAAGAGAGAGAGAGAGAGAGAGAGAGGAGAGAGAGAGAGGGGGGGGACGGATGAGTAAGTGTGAGTGAGAGAGAGAGAGGGGCGGATGAGTAAGTGTGAGAGAGAGAAAGGGTGGATGAGTAAGGTGTGAGAGAGAGAGGGGCGGATGAGTAAGTGTGAGTGAGAGAGAGAGAGGGGCGGATTAGTAAGTGTGTGAGAGAGAGAGGGGCGGATGAGTAAGTGTGAGAGAGAGAAAGGGTGGATGAGTAAGTGTGTGAGAGAGAGAAAGGGCGGATGAGTAAGTGTGAGTGAGAGAGAGGGGCGGATGAGTAAGTGTGAGTGAGAGGGGGTGGATGAGTAAGTGTGTGAGAGAGAGAGGGGCGGATGAGTAAGTGTGTGTGAGAGAGAGAGGGGGCGGATGAGTAAGTGTGTGAGAGAGAGAGGGGCGGATGAGTAAGTGTGTGAGAGAGAGAAAGGGTGGATGAGTAAGTGTGTGAGAGAGAGAGGGGCGGATGAGTAAGTGTGTGAGAGAGAGAAAGGGTGGATGAGTAAGTGTGTGAGAGAGAGAAAGGGTGGATGAGTAAGTGTGAGTGAGAGAGAGAGGGGGCGGATGAGTAAGTGTGAGTGAGAGGGGGTGGATGAGTAAGTGTGAGTGAGAGAGAGAGAGGGGGCGGATGAGTAAGTGTGAGTGAGAGAGAGAGGGCGGATGAGTAAGTGTGTGAGAGAGAGAGAGGGGCGGATGACTAAGTGTGTGAGAGAGAGAGGGGGCGGATGACTAAGTGTGTGAGAGAGAGAAAGGGCGGATGAGTAAGTGTGTGAGAGAGAGAAAGGGCGGATGAGTAAGTGTGTGAGAGAGAGAAAGGGCGGATGAGTAAGTGTGAGTGAGAGGGGGTGGATGAGTAAGTTTGAGTGAGAGAGAGAGGGGGCGGATGAGTAAGTGTGCGTGTGTGAGAGTATAACAGAGTGTACACATAAGAAATATGTATACTAGAGAGCAGGCGTGAGAAAATGTAAGAAAGAGACGGTGTGTATATGTGAGAGGAGTGTATAAGAGAAATGGTGTGGTGGGGGGGAGGATAGGAAAGCTACAAGAAAATGTTCCCGAGAGAGAAATTATCTGGTTTTGAATTTTGTCTAATAAATATAATCTGGACCATGTAGACATCCAAAACATTCACTTCAAAGAATAAATATTTTCTGAAAAAAGCCGGTATAAATTAATAAACTCTTTTACAGATCCTGCCCTGAAAGAAGGTGATAGTTTTCCCCTTTCTTTTTCAAACTTGTAAAACAGTAACCCTTTCATTTTCCTCTTCGACTTCAATAATTTTGTTCTAAAATCCTGACAGAAGTTTGTGAAGCAAACAGAAGAACAAAGTGCTGGGACTTGTTTACACTTTGTTTGTAATCTCAAACTGCCTCCAGCGCAGAATGGCTACAGTAATAGATCGCAGCACAGGTTAATTCTACAGTTTGAGGAAGGGCGAATTATAGTTTGTGGGAAAGAATCTAAACAGATCTCATTTAAGTTTCTATTTAAATGAAATACATCTCCCTGTTTCCTTTGGGCACCCGGGGGGGGGACCTGTTCCAGAATTTGTCGGAATTAATCCGCTCACACGTGGAAAGGAAAAAGGGACAGAAGACCAGGTAATTTATTTACGTATATTATAACTTTATTCGCCTGTGTAATTTTTGTTTATTTTTTTTTTCTTACAACAAATTCGATTTTCACTAAGAAATAGAAATAGCAGACAGATTTGCTTCTTCCCCGTCGCTGATATCTCTGTATTCGGGTTGATTAGTCGCTAAAAAGAGAAAGTGAAACAAAAAGGGCGGCACCATAATAAAACAATGAAGTCTCGCACCCGAAATCCGCTTCTTTGGAGCCGAGATTCCCTGAGATGGGAAGCCGTCGTCGCCATCGTTCGATTCTGCGCTTTGTTTGTAAACCGAGTTAACCCTGAGCCGACGGACCTCTTGTTTCCCTTCCTCGCTGCTCAAATCCTGTTTTGCCTGCCGAGCCTCTTCGCTGGGCTGGGCGGAGGGTGTGATGATTTGCATAAACGCTCGACCTTCGAAGCTGTCGACACGGAGGTCGCTCGCTCTAATATCCGGGCACCTTTGTAGTAATTCGATCAGCTGACACGCTGCGAATTCCCGCTATATTTGTCCAAAATCAATATTTAACATTTCCTCTCTAATGGGACTTGGAAAAAATTCGTTTGACCAAACAAAATTAGTTTTACTTTTGAAACCCCGGAAACCGGCTTCTCCCAGAGCTTGATTTTTAAAAAATGTGGGAGGCGGGGTCAAGAAGGCGACAACGAGAAAAGAGTTTGTTTTGCTTTGTGAATCAGAACTCTGGTGTTTTCGTTTCTGTGAACGAACACCTGTTTATCTGGATCGCAAAGTTATCGAGGCGCTGAGGCCGAGGTGCCGGGAGAGAGCCGCCCCACGTACAGATCTCACCTTAGACATTACCTCACGCGGAATTCTGGTTTTTTACACTGCGGCTACCAAATCAACAGGAGGAAGTATAGAACATCGCATTTCGCGAGTGATGATCGCTGGGTCGCATCTCTCAAGCTGGCGCCTTTGATGTAAGCACCTCTGCTATCATACAGCGGTTAGCTGGATGGTACCAGTCGCGCATAGTTTGAACACGATGAACTTCTGCGCAGAGACGAGGCTGGCACAAGTTAAGAAGTCGAAAATGGGGTCGCTGGAACCACCAACTGTCTAAATCATCATCTTAATACGAATCGTACCCATCCCCTGAAATGGGACTGATCGGCCAGTTTGACACTAACTCTCATTACGTCTTGAAACACTTCAAGCTACTGCCCACTACCCTTGATTCCTTGCCAACGTTAAAATATATAAATAATTGCTGGTTAATTCTTTCTGGACAGGTAACGAGTAGCGCATTCGCGTTGCCTCCCTTCGATTATTAACCATCATCAAAATATACTTGTCAAAATTCAACGCTTTCGTTAAAATAGTTTCTTTCTTAGCAAACATCAGTCCGTATTCATTAAGTTAATGTCAGTGAATTTATCATTTAGCAGTGTGGACAGCAATATTTAAAAAAAAAAAAAGAAAGAACCAGGCTATCGCCATTCCTGTGCATCAATAATGCATTGGTACGGTTTATATGACCTCTGACATTTCGACTAGACTTGCTCATAGTTATTCAGAAGGCCGGGAATCTTTAGCTGTTAGACAGAGAATTTAATAACTTGCTTTTCTATTCTGAGTACCCCAAAGGACGAGTAATGACGCGATTTACGGTATCAGATTGATCTCCTGCTTAGTCCTCTGGTAATGATCATTATTCGGAAAATAATTGTAAACTAACGCAATAAGCCGTTGAGACTTTGGGTTTTTTAATATTTTGTAGCCACGTACGATGTATCAAAACAATTACAATAGAAGATAATTTCTTGTGTTACATATTATTATTATTATTATATTATTATTATTATTGTTGTTGTTGTTGTTGTTGTTACGATTACATTAATTCGAAAGGGTTTACGCAAAAATTGTAGTGGGTTTCTCTTGATCATCTTCTGAGTTACAAATAATAATAATAATAATAATATAATAATAATAATAATAATAATAATATAATAATAATAATAATATAATAATAATAATAAAGTAGCCTGCCGGAGAACACTTTGGTGCGCGCGAGCTGGTTTATAGCGCAGGTATGGGTCTGCGCACGCAGCATTCACACGCATAGGTTTCGCAAACCGGTGTCGAGAAGAGCAGACAACTCTCTACTACCCGCACTCCACAAAGTGCCCAGAAAACATTGTCGGAACTCCTCGTTTTTAGATGCGAGAGAAAAACAGCAGCAAGAAACCATCCGGCTCCGATCGGGATTCGAGCTCGGCAGTCGAGCAGTGCGGGCTATATAACCCGTACTGCAACATCCATTTACTGACAGTCTGACATTGACAGTAAACGGCGACGTGGTTGGCATTGAGACGATTTGCTCAAAGGAGCAGTTACGGTAACGCCAGATGTGCAGCATCCCTGCTGCTATAATCTGGTAGCAAACTTTACTGGTCCCGCAGCCGTCAGTGCATATCATCGAAAATCGAAAGACCGTCTTTACACGGTTGGACATCACATCCGAACTCTGCAGATAGTAAGCGTCACGCAAACTCCACGTAAAGAAAAACGATGTATTTTACGTATTTACGTCAGTCATCGAAGATCAGGGGGAGATAAATTTTCGTCTCCCCCCCGCCCACCAGGCCAGTCAGAGCACCGCCGCCCCTGACCCTGATTCACAAGACGCCTTTTAGTTTGGAGAGCTCGCTGTTACGAATAAATGAAACGACGAGCGATTTCTTTCGTTCGAATGGCGTCTCAGCGAAAAACAAAAGAATTAATGACAGTATAAGCAGTCCGCCATCGTGACTAAAAACCAAAGGGAGCCGGAAAATTATTTTGATAACAAATTGAAGTTAATCATGAATAACTTCGATGGAATATCCGGTGATAAGTTCCTCAATGTTCTGCCTTTGGTGCAACATGGAAGCCTTTCAGCAACGGTCAACGTGCGATCCTGTTAAAAGCCACCCACGGAATTTTCACAACTACCCGGAAAATTCCTACTAAACCCCTTTATTTTTTTTAGATAGAAGAAAATTCAAAGATCCTGGACGAGGAAAAAAAGGCTGCTGGCTGGTGAAGAAGAGCAAGAAAACCATGTTAAGGAAATAAGCTAAGCCTAATCAAACTCAAAAGAGATTCGATCTTGCGCTCCTCATCATTACCAAGCTACCTACTGGACTACCGTGCCGTGCTAGTTGTAGTATTAGTTTGAGTTCTTAGATTAGTTTATAGACTGCCTGATTTTCTTTCTAAAATTTATGGAAAAGTTTCTATGAATTTTAAATTCGTTTCAAGAGTTCTATGTCTAGTTTCTAAACTTCAGAGATTTCTTTCTAAGTTTCATAAGTTATCTTTTACATTTAAGAATTTGCTTCTACATTTAAAAGTATGGGGCGAGACCGGGCTAGTTATTGCATGGGTGAGTTGTTACAGCACTAGTAGTTCCTAATTAAACATACGGATAGGGCTGTATTGTACGTCATGTACTTTGATCCTAACATGACGTGGATTTTAGCGCCATCTACACGTTTGCTTTGGTAACTTGGGCCTATAACAACTTCCGCTGGTGTCTCCTATTCAAATGAAAATTCTACTTCCGAGTTCCTTTTTTTTGTGTGTGTCAGCTTTCCACGTTGTGCGGTTGCTTCCCACATTATAAATCGGCACCATCTTAATTGTTTTTAGTTTATATAACCAGCAACAACTTTGCAGCCTTCGTATGTCTGTTTTCCCTAATTAACGTTGTTATCTCTGGAACAGCCACTAGTTTTTTCGTCTTTCCTCAAATACACACTAATTAAATGCCAGATGCTTTATCGTAGAAGGACGAAGCCTAATGACAGGAGCTTATGCTTTTGTTTTTAATCTTCACAAGCAGCCGCATCTCCAACTCCTCTCTTTAATCAATAGTTTTTTGCAAAATAATCAATATCTTTTCAGCAAGTTAAAAAATAAACGCAGTCTATATAAACATTATTTTTCTCTTACAGTTAAAAAATATATCCGTTTAATTTTTAATTCGCTAAGGAAGGTTTCTTTCATTAAATATTTTTATAAAGAAAAATATATATATATATATATTTATTTATCTGTGAGATGCAATTAAGATTCGACTGGAAAAACTTTCAATTTACACGCAATCAGAAACAGGGGCAAACAATACTCGCAAATGGCACCGATTTTTTCACTTCTAGTCTTGTAAAAATTTTGCTGCGTTTATCTGTAGACGGAATGTGGAAAATTATGATTTTTAAAACTCACTTTTCGCCATATTTTACGCATAAAACGATTAACATAGTCTCCGGAAGATTAAAATTTCATTTAACTAGTTGAAACCAGAATTAGAGAATTTTCCGATTTGGCTGGTGAACTCGGAAATGTTCAATCAGTTTATTTAATGTTTTTTTTTTTAAAGAAGATTTAACGCTTTATTCGACGAGATATGTAACACGGACTCGGCTTGCAGCCATTTTGGGACAAGGACAATAACTCTTACTATCTTCCCTTCCCACTGTTATACAAATTTAACATTTCCACTCGTCAAAATGCGTTTTTCGACTGATGCTATATAAATATGTTTTTGCTTTAATATTATTCATATCTGAAACAAAATGTTGAAAAGAATGTAAGAAATTTAGAAAGCAATCAGAGATAAACAAGCACACACACACACACTCTCTCTCTCTCTCTGTACTGACGTCATCTCTCCGTATTGACGTCATCTCTATCTATGCTGACGTCATGTCTCTCTTTGTAATGACGCCATATCTCTCTGTGTTTGTACTGACGTCATCTCTACCTATGCTGACGTCATGTCTCTCTTTGTAATGACGCAATCTCTCTCTGTGTGTACTGACGTCATCTCTATCTATGCTGACGTCATGTCTCTCCTTGTAATGACGTCACCCCTCCGTATTGACGTCATCTCTATCTATGCTGACGTCATGTCTCTCTTTGTAATGACGCCATATCTCTCTGTGTACTGACGTCATCTCTATTTATGCTGACATCATGTCTCTCTTTGTAATGACGCCATATCTCTCTGTGTGTACTGACGTCATCTCTATCTATGCTGACGTCATGTCTCTCTTTGTAATGACGCCATCTCTCTCTCTCTCTCTCTCTTCCTCTCTCTCTCTCTCTCTCATGAAAAATTGCATCAAAAGAAATAATAACTACCGATCGGATACCTTTGGTGGGAATTCAACTTTCAACGAATAATCAAAAATTCTACTACGTTTGATCACGCGGTTTAGTATCGATATCCCTCGCCCGGTATTTGAGAGAAGTATAGCAGATCAGATACAGGTTTATTCCCCCTATAGAGATTGCAGTCCGTTCTGCTTTTTTTTTAAAATGAGTGGCCATGTCCTTGGCAGGGCTGTTCTGTGAATGAGTATTGTTAACGTACAAAAGGTTAGGTCACCGTTGACAGGGTGGTATCTATTAAGAAGTTATTCATTTATGAAAAGGTTTAAAATACACTGGTTTAATTTCTTGTTCTAAGGTTCAGTACTAAAACTTAAATAATTACGTTTGTTTCGGCTTCTTTCTTCAGGAGGTTCTCCTCTCCGAGTGTCTTTTTTATCAAGATTGTCAGATCTTCGTGATTCGACTGTTGTTCGCTCGACAGTTTTGTCTGGGAACACCCGGCAAAAACGCGTCTACAATGTGTCAGTAAATGTCATGCGGAGTCCATCCTTACCAGTAAATTCCATTAAATGTCAAATAGAAAGGAATTTGATATAACGCGAATGTGCTGGTAAATATCATTTAAAGTCGGCACTAAATACTAGTAAATGTATCAATGTGAATTTTACTTACCTCTACTGAGTCAGTGGACATCCACTTTGCCCTCTTTATAAGAAGATGCTGGTGTATGTAGTTGAAAAAGATGGACGAGCCTGATCTTTTCTAAGGCAGAACATACGGGATTATGAGCGCGGAGGAACGACTGTCTGTCCAAAGTTTGTTTCTCTTCCACTTTACAGTTTGGTTCAGTTTAGTAGTTACAAGAATTCAGGAACCCATCCTCCCAGGAAGAGAAATGGCTATCAACACGATTGTTAAGTTGAATACCACCCTCACTGTTAACAACATTTACCTGTGATTCATTCTACTCGTTGACAGTTTTATTACCAAAGTATTATTTTCGGAAGTCTAACCGTACTGGCGTCATGACCAATTTGTTATCGTCATCCCGTCTTGTCTTTTTTTTCGGGTCTGCACGCCGACTCGGCGCGAAGGATACGATCCATAGTATTAGTAACTGCGGTTAGCCAAAAATTTTTACTTTGGTAAAAACGGCTTTCTCTCTGTAAACGAGTATTAAATAATTTAAAACTATAAATGTGTATCTTTGAGTATTTAAAAACCTGTCCAATTAGTCACTCGGTGTCGTCTTGATTTTTAAGAGATATCTTTTAAATAAATAAGAACATTTTGGCAGTATATATATACACCTGCATCTTTGCTAAATTATAATGACGAAATCGGTGTTTGTTTATTTAGTTTTCTTTTATTTGTAAACGTTTAAAAATATATATACCTATTCTATTTTATGACCACTTTTTACGTAAATACATCCAGCCAGTTCCCTTAATTGTTTGGTGCTTGACCGTGACTTGCTGGCCTCCTTTCAGCGAGAGTTCTCATTAAGGCCGGTAAAGCTCGTTTGCTTTTCCGTAGCTTCATCGTTTTAATATTATCTTTTGTGCGAATAAAATATGCGTTAGTTATTAGAGATAGCTGCCGCAGAATCACTGGCAACAAAGCAGATACGGTATAGGGACCGAGATCGATATATTCGACGATTTTCTTTCAGCTAAGATTTGACTTTCACTCGCGGCGCAGGGCGAAAGTGCAAGGGAGTGTAGTTAAATCAGATTTTGACATCGCCTAATTTCTCCACCGGAACTCGAGCTCTCTCATCGCTCTCTCGATCTCTCTCCTCTCTCTCGCTCTCTCTTCAGAGAGTCGAGACTCTCTCTCTCTCTAGATCTCTCTCTCTCTCTCTCTCCATCTCTCTCTCCATCCCATAGCTCTCGCCTCCCTCTCCTCTCTCCATCTCTCCTCTCTCTCTCTCTCTCTCTCCTCTCTCTCTCTCTCTCTCTCTCTCTCTCTCTCTCTCCATCTCTCTCCCATCCCCATCTCTCTCTCTCTCTCTTTCCATCATCTCTCTCCCTCTCCCTCTCCCATCTCTCTCTCTCTCTCTCTCTCTCTCTCTCTCTCTCTCTCTCTCTCTCTCCTCTCCACCTCTCTCTCTCTCTCTCTCTCTCCACCTCCTCTCTCTCTCTCGTAGGTCTGATATGTTGAACAAAGCTTTCTTCGAATGTAATCTATTTATTTTATTCTTATTATCCCTACTATTATTTCGCTAGTTTTCTTTTCGTTCCGTGTCTTCGCATGCTCCTCACCGAGGTAATCAAATAATCGAACCGACTGGCTACGCATTCCTGGACATGTTTCGCAGTCAACATGTGCCTACTCCTCCGGATGGAGATTAGTATATTCGCGATCGGCGCAGACGAACCGACGCTGGAGATGCATGCCGTCTGTTTTCGGCGAAGGCACCGAATCCGACACACGGAAAGAAAAAAAAAGGGGGGGTGATGTGTGTGTGTGTGTGTGTGTGTGTTATTGGTTTCGATAAATTTATGCGTGGTCTTTTTCTAGCTCTCCGACAGGTGAAGGCCGCGGATTGATATTATGCGAAAAGGGAGTGAACTGTTCGCGAAGAAGGACGGTCGGAGGGGAGCGATTGATATACACCAGGCCGACATCTCTGGGACGAGACCGGATCATGAATGCAATTGGCTATATCATGAGTTGTCGGGCCAATACGCGACCTTCGTGGCGTCACGATTCGCGTTAGAGTCTATAAATATAGCTGGCGATTTAAACAGTCTTACTTATTCCTTTCGGATGTGGATTCCACGAGTTCGTCGGAGCTAAACAACAAAGGTAAGTTATATTTTAATTGTTCCACTTTCCGTTCTCCAGAAAAGGAGAAGGGAAGGAGGGAATTCGCCTTCGTAGGGACGGGGGGTGGGCGACAGGACAACCAGATAATCCGCTAGGCGTGTACTTATTATTATTATTATTATTATTATTATTATTATTATTATTATTATTATTATTGCGCGTGTTAAAGAAATATCTTCGCTGATCGATGTCTCAATGTCGAAACTGGCATCTGAAAGCAGTAACCTCGCCTTCGGTCTCTGCGAGCATTTTGTTGTTGTTGTTGTTGTTGTTGTTTGGTTTTGATTTACCGATCTGACTTCGGCAATCGATACTCGGCGCACTGTGCATTTGTTTGACGGATGTGTTTACCCCGGTGTACAGGTTATCGCGTGATATGTACCCGCGACGTCTGATAGTCGATTTCGGCGCGCGTGTGTGATTTGCCGTTTCGTGTCCCTCCGCGCGATAACTCAGAGCGAAAGAATAAAAGACCGAAAGCCGAGAGATGAGAAGGAAAAAAAATGTACCCGTACGCGTTTTAATGTCAACCGACTCGGTCCCCAGACACAGAACTAAATGAAAACGTAAATGGCAGGGAAAAGGGGATCCTTATTGTTTTTGGAAAGGTCTCCTTCTCCGGACGTTCTGGCCGAGACGGAATTTGGACGAACCCCTGTGTTTCGAGCATTTACACAGTCCGGCAAAGATTTCTCGTCTACGTCTCCCTTGTTGTCCGGCGAACCTCCGCTTAATTCCCTCTTTTTCATTACTCGTGCATGCATTTAATACTTCACCGAAATCATTCCCAGGAAGCAGCTGACTCCGACTGTTTGTCACTCGCGGCTTTCCATCATTAAACTGTCTTGGAATGTAACCACATGTCTGTATTTTAACGGAATCACATTCCAAAACGTTTTCGAAATCAGGACGTAAGCTTACACAGCACGATCGATTGTTGATCGATTTACTTTCAAAGTAATCCATTTTTTCAAACTCTTAATCTTAATATATATATACATACGTGTTTTGTCCTTTTTTGATATTTCAAACGATTTTTAATATTAGATCCATTTAACCGGATGCCCTAATTCTTAATCAAAATTACCGCGATTCTCTCAAAACCTCTAAAATCAGTTAAATTCGATAAATGCCCCCGTGCTTTTTCTTTTCGCTTGTTTCCGTTTCCACTTTTAGATCTCCCGGAAGATCTTATTCCGAGTTTACTAAGACGTGAAATTATCAGTTCCGTCTAACAGATAGGCCGAGACAGGATCTAAGCCGCGTTTGTTTCCTCTATGTACGAGGGCGAACGAAGTGCCAAGATGCCATCAAGGTATTAAGCTCTTTCGCTGTTTCCAAGGTAACAGGCGTATTCGTGAATGGATCTTAAACTCCTTATAGCTGCTGTGAACAACCGCCTTGTTGTTCCCGAATCCACTTGCTGTTGGTTTTTTTTTCAAATTAGTATTAGGTCCGGCCAATAATTTCGTTTTGATTCTTTTTTTAAAAACAAGCCGATAAGTTGCTAAACTTGCTGACAGTCATCTCTTTGCCTGCCGCCAACATGGATAGATGTAGTGAAGACTACCAGCCCAGGTTCGTAGATGTTGTTGGCGTCGCGGTCGGATTTCCTTAGTATTTCAGCTGACTGTTTGAAGAGAAACCGGTCCGGTGCAGTCAGTCCTTCCTTCAGCCGACCAAATAGTATTAGAAGATTTTTCATTAGCAGTGAAAGGAAGCGGATGTAACCGGAAGAAACAGCTCACAAAAGGATGATGGCGTGAGACGAGAGAAACCAAGCCACTAGCTAGACACCAACCGCAGTCCAGTCCCGAGTGTTACCCTACTCCGTTAGCTACTATGACAAACTAGCGAGTTACGTACTACGCCAAGCTCCAGAGTCACAATAGATATAAAGTAAGCAGAAGCCTGGTACATTTCTAACTTCAGCCAATTATACTAACACGTTCATTGGTGTAGAATCCCAGCATCATACTACAGAGTAACTTTAACAGCTGTCTTGCTGTAACATTGCGTGCTGTAGTAGATGAAACATTTGCAAAACAAACGATTACCAATAACTTCTTGCAATCCGGGCGGGAGGTTTTTGTTGACGTGTCACCTATTGAAATTAAATAATTTCCATTGTTTTGTTTAGTTAAAAACTTTCTGTTAGTACCTTATGCTGCTGGTTTACCTCTCGTCGTGACCTAACTCGCTTTAGAAAGCGTTCCTGATAGTAACACTAAAGAAAATAGCAAAATGCCATCTTTGTTTCCTGAATTTCTATAAGGAATAAAAAACCCGCCATCTCTCTCTCTCTCTCTCTCTCTCTCTCTCCTCTCCATCTCTCTCTCTCCCTCCCTCTCTCTCTCTCACTCTCTCCTCTCTCCATCTCCATCTCTCTCTCTCTCCATCTCTCTCTCTCTCTCTTTCTCTCCACCTCTCTCTCTCTCTCTCTCTCTCCTCTATATATATATATATATAATTAACTCAGAAAATACTAGTAACTATCATAGGTGTACTTTCGCTTCTTTATTGCAAGTGATTAAACAGATACCTGTGTTCACGCTGCGGTTATCCCCGATAAGTTTTCTTTTACATCTCTCTAAGGTA
This sequence comes from Nautilus pompilius, assembly GCA_018389105.1. Lineage (NCBI taxonomy): Eukaryota > Metazoa > Mollusca > Cephalopoda > Nautilida > Nautilidae > Nautilus > Nautilus pompilius. The sequence goes on from JACATO010002140.1 coordinate 356,018, forward strand.
TTTCGCGGTCGCAGTCTCCCCATTAAAAAGCGTGGAACTACGAGAGATTCCGAGCTTTCGTTCACAGTGGGATTTTAAAAGTGTGTGGCTACAAGCACGGGAGTTTAGAGGAAATGGACCGTGGGGCTGGCCGGGTTGGTTAACAATCGCTGCTGGGCCAGAGGAGGAGATCTCGGCGTCATCCATTAGGCGCCAAATAAGGAAATCCAGCGACAGATCTGCATCTATGGTAGATAGACAGCTCGTCGGATAATGTTTGTTCTCCTAAATTCCTCGGTAAAGAGGGGAGGTTTGGGGGTAGGTAAAATACGTCGTGCAGTTCCAGATGAACGCTGGCAGGTTTAGAGAGAGAGGCTTTAAAAGAAAACAGGAGATAGTTTTTCGCCACTTTTGAGCGCCCAGGGAATTCGCAGATGCCGGGATCCTTGAAATATTTAATGCGTCTTAAAAAAGTATAAATCCGTTTCTCTTTCCGCTAAGTACGGAAATATCAGCTGACGTTACTTAATCCTAAAAGCACTTTAAACCGGTTTTAGTAGCTTCCAGGTGGTTGGTACCAGGGGCGTTCAAATAGAATCCAGTTGAAACAGCATCGCCGAGTGACGGTATCGAGCCAGGCTTCATCTGAACGTACGAATTGACGGTAATATGTCGAAAGCATTTTAAAGTTTTCGGTGTTGTTCGCTTCCGGTGGATTTAAAATCCTTTTGCCGTTGTTGTTGTTGTTGTTGTCGTTGCTAATTTGGGAGAGTATTTCAAAAGTGATAACCATTTAATCTTGAGGACAACAATATTCACATTCATTTTGAAAAAGATAGTAAAATAAAAGCCACTTATCGACTCAGACGTTTCAGTTGCTCTGTAGGTTATCTCATCAGTGGCCACGAGGCCGGCAATAGTTGTGTCGATAAAAAAGTCGCGATAGTTAACCAAAATTCTTCAGCGCCTCAATATATGTTAATGGGGGCGGGCATGAACGATCGGACAGTTTAATTGAATTCATTGATTAAAATCGAGGCTCCAACACTAGAGACTACTCTTGATACGTTTCGATTGCTGCACATTTTTGTGGTCAGTGAATGCCCATCAGAAAAGAACGAGTTAATAACTCAACCACACTATTAAAATACGCTATCTTATTTTAATGAATATATCCGTAACTGTTCTCAATTAAGTCAAAACTGATCTCAGTGAGAATGTTTCGGATTCTTATCGAAACGTTTCTACTGGAAACTAATCTTTTGCGCCTTTTACCCACGCTCAAAAGTCCCGATCCGTACCCGGGTAGCTTGCTTGGTAACGAAGGTTAATAATCTGCCCGCATTTACCCTTCTCGCTTACTACTACAGTAAGAATGATGACATTCAAGACAGGGATTTGTCCCCCCCCCAAAAAAAAGTCAGAAGCTACTACATTGATAAATTGATTGTATACAAAATGTGGGATATTTCATTGCTGTGTCTACAATTTTGGTTGCCAGTTTATATAAATATCTATAATTGTATTTATACTATTAGTATTATCAAAAAATGTTCCTGATGATATTTGTTGTATTTTTGTCAGAAAAGTTATTTATAGTGATTTTGTTTGGAGTTGATTATTTAAGAAAATATAATGATGAACTCAAGGTTTATGTTAACTCAAATTAATTTTTGACGACTTACGCAAAGTATCGTATAAATTTGGTCTGAAAGTAGCCACTTCAAAGTTAACAGTTCTGGGTCAATAATAATTGCTAATATGTGATACCTTTATTTTTAATGTTATAATCTAAATGGATTTTTGTTTTACATTTGGGGAATGTTACATTTATCAGAAAGTAAGTACACTGTAAACTACAAATGCTCTTCCAGTCTTGTGTAGCATGATATTACTTGGTTTCAGGGGGTTTATTGTATTAGCACGCCATCTACCGAGTGCTTACCGTTTTCGGCCCAAGACACAACAATGAGGCCAACAAAAAAAAAAAAAAAACGTAACCCGACGCAGCGTCATACTGGGAATACTTGGTAGAAAAAGAATTATGAATGAAAGACTTTTTGGAATCCGGATAAAATATGTCATTACTTTAACAGTTTCAATCGTGATAGGCAGATTTCATACGTCTCGTTAAGACTGCCAAGGTAGATTACACAATAATATGTAGTATAGAAACCACAACCTATTTATATTACAGTGTATATCGCTTACTTTTCCCCTTGCTTCTTTGATACCTCGCATCAAGCAAAGCAAGAGGAGGATATCTGCAAATCGAAACATAGAGAGAGAGAAAACAATTACCGCGGAACTGAACACAGCCTGCTCGAAGCATTATCAAAACGAGAACGTTCACCTAGGTTGGGTTGTGCTGCCGTTTCACGTGATCTACTAAGTTTATGCAGGTGGTGTCAGTGTTGTGTGCATCTATTCAGCAACAATCATGCGAAGACGGAAAATAAGACAGCCTGGGGAGGACAAACCAGTACTGACAGACACGACCCCTGTGGCAAGAGGGCTTGTAACAAAGTGAACCCTATTTTTAAAACTGGAACAGTATGATGGCGTCAGCATTCTGGACTTGGGTTCGTGACAACCATCTTGTATTCTGCCGTTTAATAGATTACCAGGGTTCTAGAAAAACGCCTCGTGTCATTTTCTGAATAGACTACAAGTTGACAAACTTCGGCTTTAAAGGTATACAAGGCTTTAAGTCGTCTGTACTTGTTGTGTGCCATCTTTAGAATAGCGAACAACATAAATTAGATCCTTTTGTGAAAGTGAATCCAGTAACAGCCGCGATAATTTTCGCGAAAGAAGAGCAAAGAAAATCAGCCACACCAGTAGTCGCGTCCACTCAGCGGACTTGGCAAATTTGTTGTTGGAATAAGAAGAGAAAAGCCTACCTCTACTTCACCCCTTCATCGTACAAAGGGTCAGCCTCATCAATAATTTACAAGGTCATCCAATAGTTATTAGGAGAGATTTAAAAATCCTTTATGCAAGAAATGTATTTCGCAAATCGCAAGAACACTGGAAACACTTTACTTTCTATATATCTATTGAATGAAAATCGCTCTTCTATTTTCTTCACGGAAAACCCACATAAAAGAAAACGATGGAAAGAAGAAGGATACGAACAAAGAAAGCTACTAGATGACACATTATTATGAAACGATTCGGTTTCTTTGTAGGAAGGACTAGCAAACGATTCAAAATCTGTACATCTCACATCTGGTGTCTCTTGCTCCGATTTTTCGTTTATTGCTCGATGAAATTAACCGATGGATTTCTCCATTTTATTACCGTCTTCTAACGAACCTTTGTCATTATCATGGACAAACAGCTGTTACTTTCCTCGAAATTTTGGATCATCATAAACAGACAGGATTGGTACAAATGCCTGTAGACTTAACCTGTCCGTAAATATAGCGACTACAAATTAGGAGCAGTTACTGTTGTGTCAGAACTATTAACTTATCCTCAAAGCTGTTTTTAATTAAACTTCTCTTATATTTTGCGAAGAAATATTTGAGATAAAATGTAACAGTTTTGTATTTTCTGTTATTATTTTCTTAAATTCGCATCATAAAACAAAATAAATGTAGATAGCTTCTTTCAATTAAAGGGGGGAAAAGTTATTCTTAATATTAATTGTTATAAAAATTGCATTCTTATCTTTTGAAATATCTGTTGTCAGCTTTCACATAAAATTACATTTTTGGTATTTTAATCTTTCATTCTCGTTAAAAGATTTTTTTAATACTGATGTGCAAAATATATTTTTACTGGACGCTTGCCTATATACACTAAAACAAAAACTAATTTAATATCTCATATTTTCTAAGTCAATTTTTATGTGCAATATAGTAAAATGCCTCTGTTAGAAAGTCCACACGTGTACATAAATTTAATATTCCAACTTTTATTACAATTCTCCTGATGAATTTTTTTATTGGACACTCCATACTTCTGACCTCTAGTGTATTGTAAACAATGGCCGCATAGTAAACAAATAGTACGTAAAAAACCACTCTCAATAACAAATGGAAAGGAAAAAAGCAACATTTTAGAATAAAGGTATCTCGAGAGTTTTTATCACATGGTATGTGACGCTGTCAGCCATTAAAATAACTGACCAGTGCAGTGTTTGAAACAACAACAAAGAGTTAATATTTAAATGGCATCTGCTGCTATTGTTTTGAGGAAAATCTGTTTCCTGGATAGTGTTTGCGAAGAAACGGGGTCTCGATCTCAGTGGCCAGCAGAGCAAATTCTTCTCTAGCATTATTATCCGTCGTGGCTTTGTCCTGTCGGTGCGTGGCTGAAGGCCGCTTAGGTAGAGGAGAAAAGGCGTTCTCGGACTCGGGAAATTTTCCGCAAGAAGGGCCAATGGTGGAGGGCTCGATTCTACGGGGTCCATCACCATCCGCCGAAAATTTAAATTTAAACTAGCTCGAAACACTGCAAACGGTTTCCGCTATCAAAACGATAGGGGCCTCGCGAATCCCTTCTCTCCGCCCGACATTCAAACGCAAACGAGGCCCGGACGCCCAGTATCAGACTTGGAGCGTGATCCTGGTCGGCTGTAACGTTTGCACGAGGAGAGCCACGCGCGGAACAAGCACGTGGCCTTTAAAGACTCGGGGCGTCACAACATGAAAATGTCGACGCACCCTACGTTTCGGAGGGAGAAGCTCTTTGCTCGTTGCCAGCATTGGGAAGTTGGCTATTCTCTGTTGAGCGGTGACGATAAGTTGCAGCCGATGATTCCGCAATAAATTACCTTTTGGTTTGTTTCTTCCTTCCTGGGCTGTACAAGGTGTTCGTGCTTACGCTGAGCAGGTGCCCGAAACGTTTTAACGTAATTTATGTCCAATGACTACATCTCGCAACGACACCAGGAGAATCGCTTAAGCGCGGATGCGGGGAGCTTTAAAATCCCCAAACGGATATAATTATCGGCACAATATAATGAGTTATTGAAAAAATAGTCCCGCAATTCGTAATATCAGACTAATTTTTATTTTTAAAATGTTCTTAAACTAGGAACTAAGATTATTAAAAATTCAAACTTTCTCTCCCCCAACTGCCCACCACCTCTGTCCTCTTGAAGGTCCGGTGGTTAGGTAATCAGTCTCTTACTTGGCCAAAAGAGGAAAACGCAGTAATGTTCAGTATTTCAAGTGCTTCAAAAATATAGGGAAACGCATCCAGTCGGAGGATTGAGCTTGACGTGAAAAAGCCGGACTTTCCGATGAGTTACCATCTAGAACATTAAACTGATTAAAGTTGAACTTGTATCACCTAAGTATGCCAAAAGTATCTGTCTGAAACCAGCTTCACGTTCTGGCTTTTATCAGCATAATGCACTGACTACTGTAGTATCGATCAGTACGGCATACACAGGGTAAAACAGAGTTCGAAAACAGTCAAAAACATCTCGTGTTGTCATACATTTCTCAGTGTTCATTTTGATGCATATATTCTTTTTTTCCTTAAAAGGAAGGGTGTATTCGCTATTTTCTTTTATATTATATGCGCTGGTTACCATGAAATATATCGTTTATTATGTCTGAGAGGGAGGGAGAGATAGAAATACAAACTAACTTGGATGAAATAAAGCGTGTCAATTATTCATAATTTGCTGGCACTTTTAATATCTTTTGGAAAATGGTCCAGTAATTCAATTACAACATGGTTCAAATAATCACTGATGGAGGTGGAGTAAGGCTAATGTTAAATAACCTCTGAAAACGTGGAATTTCATTGAATTGAATATGTGCGTGCTATTTATCACCTGCAACAAAACAAGTATAATTTATTGTCTATTATAACTGCATAAAAGCGGCGCGGTAGTCTAGTGGTTAGAGTACTACTGTGGAGCACCCGAGTTCGAAACTCAGTAGGGATCGATTCTGCTGGGCGTACCTCTCCAGCACTGTTTCTATTTTTTACTCTCTTATTCTCAGCCGACTGCATAAGATTCCTCTCATGTCTACATGTAAAGAGTTCTAGTCGAGACTCTCCTGTGCTGATTCCCACTTCCGCCCAGGTTACATGGAGTATAGCCTGTATTTCATGGCTGATAAGGAGTCGGAGCCTCTCCGCCTTCTGCTGCTGATATAAACGAAATTTTTTCTCAACTGTATTTCATCCATTACAAAGCTATTCTTCAGTTGATTTCACATTTACATATAAAAGCCGTAACCGGAAGACCAACTAAAATAACGTAACTGACATAGGAGAGTATTTCGACGTTAAAAGTTCCGTGTGACAGAAGTTTGGAAATAAGTCGTATTCATTGAGCTGAAGTAAAGTTTCAAATATTGTTTTAGTTTCATGCTTACCTTTTGCATATGATTTTGATTCGGTTGTCCCCTTCCTGAATAGTATCGGAGAATCATGGGAGCTCGCCGCGCAAGTACCCCTTCACTCGAGTCTATCTTGAATTACAGCGTTGGAGACTAGAATGTCTTCCCTCGAATAGGGGGGTGGCACGTGATGATCATTATATAGATTTGCGTCCATTTTAGAGCTTTTGTCTTCGCTCAGTTTCTTATTATGATAATTTCAGTCAGAAATATTAATTGAAAAATAATACAGAGAAACCGATTAGATCCTTTCTTACGAAACGTAATCTAACTGTTTTTGGTCACAAAACCTCAATAAATAGTGTTTATTATTAATGCAGTGTGAAATAGTTATTACAAGTCCTTTTTTTTGCTCGGGGGAGTTAATATTTAAGCGATAAATGGATTACACGAAACATTTCCTTACTTTCACTCTCCTTAATATCGTGTAAATTCTTCAAAGATTGGATATCTTTAGTTTTTATTCAATTACTGGTTTGGAGAACTTGATGCCAAGAAACCAAAACGAAAAAAAAAAAAATTTTACAAAAGACGGTATAGTAAACGCTGGTCTTTTGGTTCCTTGTCATTTATTAAAGATGAAATTACAATAAATTTTTCAACCCATTAAAATTTTTTTTCTGAAAAAAGTATAAACAAAGATTTTAAAATAAAAAGTGTACGGTTGTACGCATTTCCAATATTTGAAAAACAAAACCAGTTCTAATGTCAAATCTGTATGGTGTAGGTTGGTTGGAGCAGGGTTAAATATTTTTTCGCAAAAGGTTTAGGGTAGTGAATCAAAGAGAAATGCCAGGAATTTAGCGTTAAAAGTCAATGTCTTTTATGAATCGCAAAATTGAATGAATTAATTAGTAAGAAATCGGTAGACACTCGGAGTCTTGTTGTCCACTGCCATATACTTCACACACAAGATGTCAAACAGCCAAAGTAGACAGTGATGTTAATAACGTGTCCAGAACCCCATTGATGCAGGCCAGACAGAGTCTCCGCATGCTGTAAATGAGCCGTCTGATTGTATCACGAAGATGCCACTAGTGCAGCTTGAAGATTATATAGCATTCATAGGACATTCTGAAAATTATGCATGGCTATCCTAAGAATCTTCCACAAGTGTTCGACCGCGGAGAAGTATGGCAGGGCAATGGCAGAGTGTTAATTTCATTGCCTGGCTAGAATCCCATGATAATGGTCCGATAATGGCGTTCAGCGTCATCTTGGCAAAAGAATTCCGGTGAAGTAATGACGACTAGCTCAGTTTGGTCATACTCTAAGATGCCTTTGCACACCGACAGTGATCTTCTAATCATGCCGATCATCAACCACTTATATTTTTATTCATTTCCATTCGCGCTTGCTGCCACTCCTGAAGTTTATATTGAACTATGACTCATCAGGAAACATCACATTGGCCCATTTGACCTGTGAGAAGAGCCAGATAATTACCGCTGGGGTCTCTCTCTCTCTCTCTTCTCTCTCTCTCTCTCTCTCTCTCTCTCTCTCTCTCTCTCTCTCTCTCGTAGGTCAGGAGAATGCAACAAATAAACAATCCCACACACTACAAAATCAAACGTTGGTACACGGGTATCTGTTTATAATGAATCTGATGTCGTAACGAGAGAGCTTCCTCCGGGTTGACCGCTATACCTGTCTAGGTTCTGCCAGCTGTCTTATATCTCTATCATAACCAAGTGATCACAGAATAAGCCCTCACTTTTCCAGTATTTGTTACCTGTGTGGTTCCTCCATTGAAGCACATCAGCGTCATGGTCCCGTTCACTTTCGATAACTGTCGTCGACTTCTTTCCACCATGACGAAAATTAAATACGTATTGGCTCACAAAGTCAGTCTGACCCTCTTTAGGACCTTTATGTGATGGCGCATGTAGCGCAAACGTCAAATCTTTCTGTTATTACTAGAAGTGCACTCTTGACCCGCTTTAATCAACAACAATGGAGTTTGCACGTTCGAGAAACAATCAAGCGCAAACGGTCTGATTTGAAACAATTAATGGAAAATTCAGTCTAGTGGGCATTTGTATCAATGCGATATTTTAACTAATTTTTCGCTTAGAAAGTCTCGCGTCACTAATGTTTTGCGCACGGTGTATTTGTTAGTGCTGTAATAGTAATGCCACTACTACTATAGTAATATTAACGCTGTAATAGTCATAACTGTTGTAGTAATATTCTGATAATAACTCTGGCTTTTTATTTCCATTTTGTTTTCAATAATGTTTTTAGAGTAACATACTTATGTTTATTTATTTTCTATTGTCTATTTTATCATTTTGATTTTTGTTTAATTTATTTTCATTTATTAAGAGACTATTAGGTCAGGCATCATTTACCTTTGCGTAGTTAGGGTAGCAAACTTCATTAAAACTAGTTGTTTTTTTTCTCCATCTCCCGTAACATCAAATAATTGGTATTTGGAAGAACTAACCGGATGCCGCGGCCTTTCAGCTGTCTATAAGTTACATACATGGCTGTCATAAATGCAGGAGAGTAGTTCTGTCAAAAAGAAGCTTGTTCATAAAATTAATATGATTCTTTTTTTCCTTTAGATATTAATATACAAAAAAGATGATACATTGAACAAATTTCCCATGTCAGCCTTGTCTTACGACAAATGGTATGCGTAAACACAATGACAAATTTTAGATTATTTTTTAAAATTGTAATTTTCACTTTAGTGCCCGATTTCAAATGGATGATACAAATCTCCAGAATAATACGCTTTCTATACGCCGACGGACTTGTCAGGCCGCCCGCGCTATTTTGATTGAAATGTAATTGATTTACAGTCAAAGAATCGGCTCTCTTTCTTCAATTCTAGCTTCACGATATTGGGGTAAACTAAAGAACTATTTGTCAAACGTTTCAGGCCAGGAGTTCTCTCTCTCTCTCCTCTCTCTCTCTCTTCTCTCTCTCTCTCTGTAATGACGTCATTTCTCTCTGTGTCTCTCTCTCTCTCTCTCTGTAATGACGTCATCTCTCTGTGTCTCTCTCTCTGTAATGACGTCATCTCTTTCTGTGTCTCCCTCCTCTCTCTCTGTCTTTCTCTCTGTAATGACGTCATCTCTTTCTCTGTGTCTCCATCCTCTCTCTCTCTCTGTAATGACGTCATCTCTCTGTGTCTCCCTCCTCTCTCGCTCTCTCTCTGTAATGACGTCATATCTCTCTCTCTCTCTCTCTTTTTCTTTCTCTTTTTTTTTTTTTTTTAAATAGCGAAATAAATTTGTAAACTTAATCCTTTTGGGTTGAAACGGAAACGACCTGGAAGAATTCTACATGACGCTAAGCGGAAACTCGCGTTGTCTCGATTCGATTTTAAAAATTACAACAGGGCTGGTGCCTGAAACGGGCTTTAACAAATTGAGAAAGTTAATTGACAAAGTGAATATTTTTCAAAGACTTGTTCAAAACGTCCGGTCTTGGGTCGATTCGATATTTTTTTTGTCCTTGGTGTTGCATTTAAACAAAAAACTGAGGTCGTTTCTTAACACGATCACATACCTACTGTCATATAAGAATACTGTAAGACTCTTGTTCCTGTTGTTTTTTCTGTTTTATCTTTGTTTCTACGTTGCTCTTCCTTACCAGCCAACAACGTGGGTTTCCTCTCGCATGTGGAAAAAGGAGAGTTCTGGTAAGGGCTTTAACTCGTAACCTCCAACGCTGAGAAATAAAATGGTCCTCCGACTCGCTCAGTTAGTAAGAACGCCATCTCCAATTTCCTAACCGAGACAGGGATGTGCAATTCTCGGTAACCGGGGAAGAAGTCCTAATGAACTTCTTCGGTCTCTTGCCATCGTTTTTTTTTTTCTTCTAGCTTCACTTCCCTGCAGCATGCAAATACATTGTCCGAATTAATTTCGAAACAAACGAGACTATACTCAGCCATGTGTTTCTCCTCTTCAGAGACATATTATGCTACTTTTGTTGTTGTTTTATCCTTTGCTATTGCAGAGCCCCTTAAATCTTCCGTCATACGAAATTGATGTCACAAAAAAAAGAGTCATTGATTTGATTTATTGAGTCGTATCTCCCGTTTAGTTGAGAAATATCCCACTACCCCCCTTTTTTGTCGAGGCATAGGAAACCAAAACGTGAGTCTTTTTACTTAATATTTAGCAGCTAAGTTTTCCTAAGAAAGCGAGAAACGGAGGGAAATAACCTTTGTTCAGTCAGATGCGCTCATTCATGTCCCTAGAATATAACTTGTAATCCGATTGTATTCGACCTCTTGCGCGTGACGATATTCGATTTAATTTGCTATATTAGGGAATGCATGCCTTATGAAGGGGTGAATTCTTGAATGAAGTGCTTGGTGTGTCTTACAATCTTTTCTTTTACGTATAAGCTATTTTAGAGATTTTTTTGCTAAATATCAACATTTTATTTCTGTTTTTCTTTTTCTTTTTGTTTTTAATATTCATTCATTTCGTTTTAATATAAAAGATGAAATTGCGCTGTCTTAATTAGCCAGAATTTGGATATCAGCATTTTAAAGTAACTTTTTCTTCCGTGATCTCAGAAATAGTCGGTAAACGAATTTTTGATTGACAAATACTTTATTCTTTCATTCATTTTTTCTTAAACACATAAATAATTTCATTTAGTACCAAATGAGCAGTTATTTCATGTCGCACGAGCGAAACTTTGCAAAACAGTGAAAAGCAATTACCTTTTGTGAAACTAATCAGGCCTACTTTCAATATTACAATCGTGAAACATTTAAATTTTGTTTTTCATCTCTAGAGAATTAAGGAGAAAAATCGCTTCAAAAAATTGAAAAGAAATTAGTTAATATTTAGATTGAAAGAAAATAACAAAAAACAGAAGGGATGAATATATTTTTCATACACTTTTCATTGTTCGTTTTTTATTTTTAAGGTTATCTCGAATGAAGTCACAATGGGTTTTGTTCCTCTTTTCATACAATGCAGTGAACCACAAACCTCTCACTAAATATCCTTAATATCACGTATCACGTCATGCGCGCAATCAGTTTGACCTAATCTTAATATTTTCCTGAAGTATTTTACTCTTTGTTAATATGAGAAAGAAATGTAACCCACAAACCAATTCACGCAATCGTTATTGAATTAACCACGGCGCTGGTCAGTTATCAGTTATAACAAATAAGCAGTTAGTAGCTGGGGTTTTATATGTTCCTTTTCTAAATATCCGGCCGCCACGTTACTGAAGACAAGGACCGGCTATTTACTACTCACCTAGGATTAATAACTACAGATTACCGAAACAAATGCCGCCTTTCTGTCCATTAGTTAAAATCGTTTAATTTACATTAACTATATTAACTGTCATCCTACTTTTACAATTAAAATTTTTAAATTATTTCAGCCTTTGATAAAATATATGCATATAAATTTATGTCTTGTTGCCGTGACTTCCATCCGGAAGAATAGATGGAGTACGTGATATTGAAAAAATGTGATCAATTCTACAGTTGTCTGTTGTTAGGCCGACCTAGCGGTTTTTCCCGTAAGTTTCTACCAGGAAACTCTATTTATAGATGAGGGAAACCGAAGTACTCGGAGAAACCTGATGCGGCCGGCTAGAGAAAAACAGAACCGTCCCCACAAATGCGCATTTGGGCCCTCAAACTTAGAACACGAGCAAGCTACTAAGGCAGCGCGCTAGTTAGATGTCTTTAGATAGATGTCTCACACGACTGCAGTAGCCAGAAACCTTTTTTTTAATTAATAGTAAATAATCTACATTCTTAATTAAAATTTTCCAAAACCTGTGCTGAACACTTTCTAATATTTCCAAGTTTTACATCGGAGAAGCTTGTAATAAACGGGGTGTTTACGGAGCTAAGAACATACAATGAGACATAATTTTGGAAAGGTGTTTTTTTTTTTTAAGTATACTAGTGAATAAATCGAAAAAAAAAGGGGTTTCAGTTATTGTAATTAGGGACCGCTCATTGTTCTGCCTGTATGTGGAAAATATCGCCCTCTACGAGCTTTTTTTTTTCTTGCTAGCAAATCTCTCATTTACTAATAAGCAAGACTTTGCGTGATATGTATTAACTACATGCAAATAAAGTCTATATTTACTTTACCTACTCGTATTTACAAATAAAGGCGATCTGCACACGAGACTTGTTAAGAGTCAGCTTATTTATCGATTCTGTATGGATGCTACTTTCTTATTAACCCTGATTCAAAAACCCAGCAGTCTGCATCCTGAGGACGGCATCGGTGAGAGAGGAGGAGTTTTCAGAAACGTCGATAATTTTATGCCAGCCACTTCTCTTACCCCGTCGTCTTTTAGTTCTCTCAAGATTATAAGAGACTTTTTTCTTCCTAGTTCATTAGCAGCCGAAGGCGGCGTGAACTGCGCATCTCTGTTGAACCTGGTTACGATTCATGACGCGCCTATAAGAGGCCGCGAATGGGTTCGACGTCAGAGGGCGGGACATGTTTGCGTTCAGTAAGAAAGCCGGAAGTTATTGGGGAACGTCCGTCACTCGTACTTGTCCAGCTATGTCTGCGCCAGCAGATGAATTCCTAGACCCACGATAACAGCGGGAGCAATTCTATGGATCGAATATCGTTAATTTAAAAAAAAAAAGAGTTAGAAATGTAATTTGTCAAAGGTTATACCGATAATTATACTCAAGTAAAGTATCGCAGACAAACAATGACATTCTACTAATTATTGTGTGCGTAAAGGTGCAGATTACCAATGTCCGGATAAAAGTTAGACAGAGAAAGTTGCTTCCATCAGCTGGATTAAGGAGGCACAGACCGGTTTATGGTAAACGTGCAGTCAACTGGCCAAGCTGACTTTTATATTAGTAAAGCTCCAGGCAACATCGCTTTCTCAGCCCACTGAGGTCTTAACCCTTTGCGGCAGAGCCAAACCATAATTCAGTTTATAAGCAGTCAATAGATATTCGGACGACAGGAAACAAATTGTGTGTATGGCTCGTTCTGCATATTAGATTGTGTCGTGCAATTTCGTGGAACTCTTTTGTAGAACGCTGCTAGCACACGGCTGACAGAAAACAAGTAGTTTTATCGCTTTCATGTGATGATTAACATTTTCTTTTGGAAAAGGCGGTTGCATTTCTAAGTATTTCTATATTATTTCGTTGTTTTTCTTTGTTTCTTCCATGTATCAGTTAGACCTTCATTGTAGATCCACTGTGGTGTTATTCGATTTTCAATTAATAATGCATAAAACCTGTCAGCCGAGGAAATACTTTAGCATTTTGAAGGAATATGCACAATTTTTTTTTTAAATCTGTTTTGGAGTATATTTTAAATATAAAATAAAATATGAAAACTTTTAACGAAAAATGTAAGTCAAATGGTTCCAGAAATCTATTAACAAATACATTTCATATAGTACGACAACTACCCATTAAATATATTACTATAGACCCATATTTGTTAGTATAGACTTACTTCGTTACTATGAACCTATTATCATTGTTGTAAACTCATTAGCTTTACTTTAGAATTATTCTGATTATTCTATACTAATTATCATTGCTTTATATCCTCTGTCACCACTGTAGAACTAATATCATTGCTACAAATCCCTCATTATCATAAACTCTTAATTATTTATAATATGGTAATTCCGACCTTGTACAGACCAGAATGTTTCAAGCACACTTAAAAAAAAATGAAGTATGTCGAACTTTCTCTCATATTTTGATAGAAATGGTTATTAATGTTGTCAGCGGAACTTGTATCGTGCACATTACACTTGTTTATTATGATAGCGGTCGGGTTCGATTCACGGATGGTGTCCTTGTCTAGCTAGTGCTTGTGCGTTCGCTTCTGCTCAGCTATACTATCCATCTACCGTCGTGAGAGTACTCTCCAAATAGTTTGGTTACTTCCTTCTCCCACACTTTCAATTAGAAGAGTTAGTTACCTCGTTAGAGTTGTCTATGTCTGAATACCTAAAGACTGGTTAGTGTTCTGGGTCTGGTTAATAAAATAATGCGGTAGCTCGCAGCAGCTGAACACGGCTGTTAACGTTGATTTGGCTTTTAAATTTTCCTACCTGTAGTGGTTTAAACGTGTCCTGGCAAAATAAAAGTGCATGCAAAGTCTCTCTTCACAGAAACTCTGCCATTTCAGATTGCGAACGTTTCGCAATGAACTGACTGTGCTAAAAGAAGTTTCACCCCTCTCTCTAGAAGCAGAGAAGAAACCTCTCAGAAACAGAGTAAACCCTGAGAAATTTAGAAACTCAAAAAAAACAGAGGCAGTCAACAACGGAGAAGCGGATGACAAAATGAAAAGAAAGTATGATTTCCGTTGCAATATTCTGTCTGTATCAACTACAGGTCATAGATTGAAGGAATTTTCACAGTATCAAAGACTCCCTTCATCTATGTAGTTAGATTTAAGATTGCCAACTTTACCGATGCATTTTCAGCCCTGTAAGCGATATAAAATCAGTGTAGATGAAAAAAGAAACATCGTTCAGTAGTTTGGGCAGTCTCAAAGCAAAAGCAAGGGAGCTAGTTCTACAGTGCATTTCATCCCATTGTAAAATGAAAAAAAAAACATTTCAGATAATCTAGCCAAGCAAGAATCCAAGAAGGAATTGGAAGAGTCAACATCATAGCAAGAAATGATACTACCTTCAATCAGCTTCTAAAAGGGAAATGGCAAACAGGGCATCTCAGTCACTTCTCTTCAGATGTATACTGTGCAATCCCCGGAGGAAACCAGGTAACTATTTTCAGGTGAGAAAACCATACAGCTTTCGTGCAGCATGTATGCACTATAAGATGACAAGTTGAAACTGCTCTTGGCAGATCCAGTGAAAAAGCCTCAAAGCATTTTTTGCAAGAGTGTCCTGTCTACAGAGTATTAAGAGACACGGTGCCCAGCATGTGCATCATTCAAAGATAGATAATGAAACTTAACTCAAGAAAATATCGCAAGTTGATCAGAAATTCTTCAATTCTGATATACACATATGAGATGAACGTTATAACTCACTGTACCATTGTGGTAAAAAAAAAAAAAAAAATACTGAATTTACTGAAAGAAAATAATTGTCACGTGTCGACATCTGGCTTCGGATTAATTTCTGCTACCGCTGGTAGTGTGATGTCTGCTGAGTAGATAACATCACAATTGACGTCAAATAGTTACAACCCATAAACATTTTGACGTAGTATAGCAACTGAATTAGTTCCCTTCATGACACCACTTAAAGAATTTGTTTTTTTTCCTTTTTATCATTGATCTGATCTTCAACATATGCAATCCATGACAAATTTTAGGAAGTAACATTTACATTGAGAAAATAATCTAGTCGAAATATTTTTTATAATATTGACATTTTAAAAGTGTTAACACGATATGTATTCTTTAGAACAGAATTCAGTTTCTGGAAAAGCTTGGTCATATGGGCACTGTCTAGAAGTCAGATCTACCAACTATTGGATGGGCTTGTAGAAAGTACAATATATTTCATCAACCAGTTTTCAAAAAGCCTTTCTATCTGATTTCTATTAATTTTTTACATAAAAATAATTGTCATTTTAATTTTTAAAAAAACAGTAACTAAAACATTCAGAAACCATTAATTTAGTTTAGTTAAACGTAATTTTAAAAATATGGAAAGGTAATAGAATCTATACAAACTATGACGGTGAGAAGATATCTATTAATGATGTTTGTTATGCTGGTGTTTCTTTGAATTTCAACATTTATATTAATTTTTAATTTTTATTTAATGAGAGAGAGAGAGAGAGAGTGTGTGTGTGTGTGGTGTGTGTGTGTGTGTGTGTCACTGAAGACAAATCCATCTTCTCTTTAATGCTTTCTTTGAAGAAGCAAAAGACCGTTTTATAGGGTATTTACATGATGTTAAGTATCTACTATATTTAATTCCGTTTAAACGCCAGGTAAACAAGTCATTTATTTCTTTATGTGATTAATTAATTGTACTTTCACGGTGGCCTTACTTTTCAGCTTGGAAGACAATGGAACTGCTGTTTCTGTGAAGCCTTCACGCCCGCCTGCACGCCGTTCCGCTGCTTCGGACCCACCACCGTCGCCCGGCATGGTGCAGCTGTTCTACTACGAGAGCCGAGGCAAGTGCTGTCGAAAGGTGTTCAACTACGAGGGCTACCCAACCAAAGTGCTACTCTACCCGTACGAGGGCTGGGCGCAGCCGGCCATGATCTCCTACTGGCTGCTCAAGACCTACTGGTGGAGCCGGACGCGGTGCAAAATCGTGGAAATTACCGGAACAAGGAAGACCGCCACCAGGGGGAAGATGGTTGACAAAGGCAATGGCGTCATGTGGATCACAGGGAAGTTTAAGGAAGCGCAGAACCCGGACTTCAAAATGTGTCTGACAACGAACGTCAGCAACGCCGACTTCCAGCTCGGCTACAGCGTCACCGGAACTCTAGAGAGGGGAGACAAACGAAAGGGAGACTACCAGCTCACCCACTACGCGATGGTCAAACGGAAGGGTTACTGACTAAACGTTGGTGTGACACGAAGTTGAGCGATATCCCAAAGACATTCTGCCAATATCATACCGAAATGGACGCATATTTTATCATTATTTTACTTATTTCTTTTTTGTCTCTTCTAGACAACGGAATTCTAAGTTTCAACAGAAAATGCGAGCAATACTATGATTATACTGTACAAAAAATAACAACAATTTGTCACAGTATCCATTTCATTTTCATAGTTTCCACGTTCAAATCGAATAATAATAATAATAATAATAATAATAATAATAATAATAATAATAAATAATAATAATAATAATAATAATAATAATAATAAAATAATAATAATAATAATAATAATAATAATAATAATAATAATAATAATAATAATAATGATAATAATAATAATAATAATGAATCTACAAATCCATTTGTTGATCCCATTCCTGCATCTGTCAATCCGTCCGTTCGTGTGTCGTCTGCTATTTTGATTTTTACTGTCGTCTGCTGCTCGTGTGTGCCGATATAGAGTCGTCTGGATGTACAGATTAGCGTCGCATTTGCTCGCCATAACTCAAACATTCAAATATTTACAGATTGAAAATTAAATAAATAAATAGATAAACTGAGCAACGATATTCTTGTATGATTAATTTTTTTAAAAATTAATTTGGGAGTAAAAAAATAGCAAGATATTCTTATTGATGAAGCAGACTTCCATAAAAAATTAACCAATTAACCTGCTGTTTGAAAAGTTTTGGCGCAAACCAAACCAAGATTATAGCTTTTGAAAGACGGATGATGATGATGATGATGATGATGATGATGATGATGATGATGTTGTTGTTTACCGAATTGCAAGACTGGACAAAACATATCCATTTATTTAGTACTGTTATGCGTGGGCGGTGTATGCTATTTTACGTATCCTCGTGGTATTTGCTCCGGACTAATTAAAATTAAAAGAAAACAACCAAAAAATAACCACAGTGGGAATGAGAGAAAATGTCGCTTAATGTTGCATTACGAATATATATATATATATATATATATATGTATATATATGTATAGTAAGTCTGACTTGCTATTTAATTGTAATAAAATGGACGCTAAGTTTCAGGTAAACGAATAAGAGAGAATGTAAGTGAGAATAATAACAAAAAAAAATAGCCAACATAGAATGAAAGAGAAAGAAAGGATATTTAAAAAAAAAGAAATAAAGAAACCATCAGTCATTATCATTAATAATAAAATACTGTAAAAATGAACGACAGTGTCTCGAAATGCTTTTGGTGCTTTCGGCGTTGCCATGGCGACTGCTGTTCATTTTCACGGTTAAATGAATTATGTATTAAGAATTGAGGAAACTAAACCAGATTTAGCTACCATGTGCTGAGTCCTGTTTTATTCTTTCTATTTATTTTTTTTTTTTCAGACGTTCACCCTTTTCTGGTTTTCCTTGGGTTTTGGGGTATTTTTTTGTTCAGTACAGAAGCAGGCAATTGACTAATTCCTGGTCCCCCTGTCCAGGACGGTCCGCTCAATGCGTTCCCCCAACAACGAGAAGCCGGAGATGATTTACGCCTAAGCCATTTAGATTGCAGATGGCAGCAGTTCGTTGTTTGGAAATACAGTATTTATAGACACTTGACAACCACATCATATATGAATGAACAGCCTGGCAAATCGATAAACGTACTTGAGGCAGCAAAACTGAGCTGCTGTTCATAACGGTCTTCAGAAACCGTGCATCTAGTTCGAGAATATCGCCGGCATAGCCGAACTCTTTCGTAGATGTTACAATTTCTATCATTAATTCATCGGCTTAATTAACTGCTTTTAAGTCGACATCGATTTCCGCCTCATGTGACTACGAATGTACTTCTAAAACCTACGCCATACGTCCGCAAATTCGGAATCAAAGAAACACAAAACGTCAGCTTGAAAATACAGTGCCTTGCCATAATAATTGGGTTACCTATCGTCGTTGCAGTGTTGGTTTATTGAGCAAAACTGCAAATAAAGACAACCCATTATAAAATTCTTCACATTTGGTCGAGCCACTTATTGCTTTCAGAAGAATCTTTACCCTTTTTTAACTTTGAATCAACACGGTCTGGTCCAGTCTTTTCTTCCCCCGCAATTATCCGTGTGAGAGTTTTCTTTAATTTCATTATACTCGTATTGGCGGGACATGAACAGGTGACAATGGAAATGCTCCCACAGGTAATCGATCGAATTAAGAAAATTTCGAGATACCGAAAAAAAAAAATGTTGAACACCTTGATTTATTTTCCAGACTGGTCACGTGAGATGTGGGGCATATAGCGCCATCCTTCTGAAAAATGGTAAAGTACCAGGCAGAATTAAAATTTCCTTCAAAAGACACCCGCTTTGTCTTTATTTCATTGTTGTTTCCCATCGCCTAAAAGCATCAAATTTAACACTCAGTGGTATTTTTTTCTCTAACCAGAGCTCCAGGCGTTTACTCCCAAAGCCTGGACTCACCCCCAGGTTATTCCAGAAAAGACCTCTGTCCAGATCGGTTAATACATTTAATTCTTATTGTACATAATGCACTTCTTACGCTGTTAGATCCTCTCTGTAGCCAAATCGGTGGAGATGACGTTGAACAATATTTTGGCTTATTCCTGTTGCATGGAAATTCCCACAAGAAAATCTCGACGGTGAGTGCGGACGTGGCCAAGAATGGAATTTTCTTATCGTGGCGCCACTGTCTTTTTATATTCGCCTCGATGAGCTTCACAAGAAATAAGGATTTTGTCAATATGTCGATGAATTTAGCTACTCTTTAAACGATCTGCGTCTGATAAACAAACGATATTTCCATTTTCGACCTGATGAGAACAGAATACATTGCCCATCTAGTCGTCCGATATATACATAATCACAACTAAAATATTTATGGATAGATAGATGCATTATGGGGATGGTTTAATTAGTAAGGAAAGCACTTTATATATTACTATTTATAATCCGGTTTTCATGCCAAAGTTGCCAATTTTTTATTACCATTATTTAATCCAATATTGATATTTCTACTGGAACGAAAAAAAAGTGATGTTCATCTTTAATCACTGAAAAGGAATACACTTTGTGCATGGCCTTCATTGTCTTTCAAGATGAATGGTAACTAAAAGGACGTTCGTTTGATTCTTCATGTCAGTAATTAAAGATGAAGCGAGGATGACATTTATTTCAGAGAAAAATTCCTTTCAATCTTCCTCATATTGAATGTCAGGTGAAAAATATTCAAAAAAGGTTTTTTTTTTTAAATTTCTTTATAGAAGCTACCATAATTAAGGTAGAAACGAAATTTTCCCACTAATTGCAAAATCTCCAATGTTGCACCTTCAATTTCCCGAAACCTGACTGGCTGGTACTGAACATTAGCCGTTCAGAAACTAGCGAGCTACTCATTATTCCCCACGCGTTTAACACGCGCCACCATTTTGATGCCCTCACTTTCAAAACACGAAATCGCGATACTTTAGCCTAAAGCGGCTGCCTGCGTATACGATTTTTGACTGCTGATAGCCCAAAAACTTTCCCATAATGCAATAACGAGAGAACTCGCGATAAAAATGCCTGCCAATTTTTAAAAGTATTTCTAATATTAATTCCTTAATTGTCATACGTTTCTGCTGAGTTTTTTTTTTTTTTTTTTGGTAACATTTACCGCAATTTTCTTCCGGTTAATAGTGTATTTTTTTATTTCTTCGAGAAGCTCCATCTGTCGCATTGGTTTTATGTAAACGTTCGCAAGTAGTCGGCGCTGATCAGAACCTGATCGTGTTCCTTGTATCTTTGCATTGTGGGAAGTCTAAACAAAAATCACTGAGAGGCAGGAAATAGATTCAGTTGCCACACAGCATTTTCAAGTCTTTTCATCATCTGTCATCTATTAAGAATCAACCTGTCAGGTGAAAGTATGCATTTACTGCCATTAACTATTTGAATAGAAGACTGGTTATGTCTAGCCTCGATGACCAGCTTTTCTGAAATCGCCAGACGTACATTCCGCCATGACTGTGGACTTAACAGTGAACCATATTTCTAGTAACTCTAACAAATACAAAACAGTAGCAGTTGCATCTCTTGCATCATAAACTTATCATCTAATTACACTTTTTAATACGAAGTATAGTTACGGTAAAATAAAGTGTTATTAGTGTCATAATTGAATGATTTGTTTTGTATCAACCGACTTAAAGACATTGGTTTGTTTACGTAATAACGTTTAGAACGTTCTTAAAAATAAATAGTAAAAATGTAAATGGTCCAACTTACTTTGATATCACATTAAAGAGAATTTAA
Organism: Nautilus pompilius; assembly: GCA_018389105.1. Lineage (NCBI taxonomy): Eukaryota > Metazoa > Mollusca > Cephalopoda > Nautilida > Nautilidae > Nautilus > Nautilus pompilius. Next base: position 377,192 of record JACATO010002140.1, read on the forward strand.
ATTCGTTGTCTTTTTTGGTTCAGGGCATGAGTTAAATATACTAGAGGCTTTCTGAAGTGTTCAAATTAGGTTAGGAAATGTAACATTACAGATACGGGATAAAGTAAAGATTAGCCAGCACAGTAGTAGACATCTTCAGTACCTATCCACTGGGTTTCCTCGGCTCCTCCGCTTGAAGTTTCTCCGAGTATTTTGGTTTCCCGCAACATCAAACCAGAAGATTTTTGGTAGGGCTTCCTTTCAAAAACAGATATCATTTGCGCCCGTCTGCCGAGAAAAATGCCATATTTTATCTATTTGCATCTGTTTTTATAATAACAAACGCACCAATTTACTTGGTATTTACATAATATTAAAGATGAGTAAACGTAAACATCTGCTAAATTCCACGGATAGATGGCCTTTCGGTTCTTCACCAAAGTCATTTAAAATAAAGTAAAGATAGATTTCCTTTAGTTCGGAGTCTCAAGGATAGTTCATCCGGCCTCCAGAGAATTGTGGACCAAAACGGTAGACATTTTGGTATTCACAAAAAGAAAATATTGTATAGACGTCTACATTTATTGTCAAATCAAAGACACGGATTCATTTATATTCGACTTATTTATATTAAATGTCAACACGGAGACAATTAATATGAATGCAAATGAGCATTATCTCAAGTGGTTAAAATACTCGCCAACTCGGATCAACATCGCGTCTTTGATCCTTCGACTGTGATAGGAATATGTAACTGGTATTGGAACCTATGAAAATCCAAAGTTTGGGTTTGATACTAACTCCAGTCGTTTCTTTTTTTTATTATGATACTAGAAACCGGTGGGGTTTTGTGACAACTAGGATCCAGTTAGAGATTGTCTAGTAAGATGCTTGTATTAGTAGAGTTCATTTATAGTAGAGAGAGAGAGAGAGAGAGAGAGAGGGGGGGATATGACATAATTACAGAGAGAGATATGGAGAGAGAGAGAGAGAGGGATATGACATCATTACAGAGAGAGATATGGAGAGAGAGAGAGAGAGAGAGAGAGAGAGAGAGACGTTTTAATGTAATTAAATATTCACGAGTGGTGTGTGGGTTTAAAGGACGATAAAGTTTTATCTAAAATATCAGTTATCTCCCTTACCTGAGGCCGACGTAATTAAAGTAAATCTTTATCGCAGTTTCGAGCCCTGTGCGTTCATGCGAATCCAACCAGCTTCCATTCTCTGGCTCTCACTTATTCCGGCTGAGGCTGCCCTGTCACACATAATAACAGAGTCTATTAAATTGTTTCCAGTGATTATTTTCTCCTTTTTTTTCCTGCCTATTTATGCATCCCCCCCCCGAATCTGACAAGTGAAACATTCAAGGATAGATGTTTAGAAGACGTTTAACCAGAGCGCGCACCTGAAACAATGTCGACCACCGTTTCCGATCGCGACTTTACTGACACCAAGAATATGGTTTATGTTCACAATTAAAAAAAAAAAAAAAATCCGTTCTTGTCATTTGAACATGGTGCCTGCGAATACCTAAAGGTTTTATTGCAACTCAGATACGTGTCCATTGTGTTGACCTTGCTTGGTTACACGAGGTTTCGTTAGAAAAAAAAAAATAAAAGGGAGACAACCGGAGTACTCCTATTATTTTATTATGACACTACTTTTGCCGCTCAGATACCTGCACACTATGATGACGAAGCTTATGTAATAGAGCTAAAAGAAAGATAAGCTACATAACACTCTTGATTCACTGTTTTATCTCAGAAGACGTTTAAAAATGGCAGAATGTGGAATCGTGAAAGCACAGAATGGTGATGTTTTAAAGTATTATTAATAATTTCTTTTCATTAGATATGCCTGTCAGTGTTGTTTTTTCCTTCGATCGCGTCGCTTAGCAAATATCTAGAGCTGGATTCAGATAGAAAAGTAATTATCAAAACGCAGTTGATTCACGTATGCGTGAACTCGTACCATTGTCTAGCTGGTCGCGGTGGATGAGTATCCGCTAAATAAATAGTACAAGCGTACTGGGGCGGTTTTGGAGACAATTACCATAGTAACTTCGTCATCAGGCTCGCGATGATGTCTTTGTTCTTCGACATGTAGCCTTGCGTACGTGGGTGCCGGTCAGGAAAGGTGGGGCGAATTTTGGTAGTCCCGGCACGTGACAGCCTAGAGATTTATGTAGAAGACCCGGCTAACGGTGAAACCTGAAAATATGCCTAGAAGAACGATTCCTTCTCTTCTATCTCCGCCCAACCTCCTTGAAAAAATGAAAATATATATATACTGAAAAGGCCCGGGCAGCCAAGACGGTAAAACAATAAAACAAATAAGAAGTAAAAATGGCAACAACAACAAAAACAAAAAAAATAGAACGCTGACGATGAGGGACAGGGGTCTCGAAAGTTAGGTTGCAGCATCTCCCTAGACTGTCTCTGGATGCTTCAATCACTCAGGATCACCGAACGGAAATCCGTCTTCACTTCATCTTTAATGCAAAGCGGAGGAGAAACATCAAAAAATTACTTGGTACGCTACCGCAAGAACATTAAAGACACCAATATCTCTACGTTCCTGGCATCAGTGTCTACTTGGCAATCTGCCAAATAAACGCACGAAAACAACATTCCCTCTTGCTATTTCTTGTCCAAACAGACGTGTACGCTGTTGTTTCTGTTGCTGACGGAAGTCTACAACTAAAATAGTTGGTACGGAAATCTATTGCCCTTTTATAGCAATCAATAAAGGTAAAGTAAAGGGATAATGGAGTAAATAGCATCGTTGAATGATGTCATCGCATTATATTTCCAATAGAAGCTGGATTAAAAAACAAATTGACATGCTAACTAAACGATAAGAGAAAGCAGAAGCCTATTAACTTAATGAGTCTTCTTGGAATTCCAGACTCCAGGTAATTTACAAGTATCAACAATACCGTTATTAAAATTATTATTATTATTATTATTATTATTATTATTATTATTATTATATTATTATTATTATATTATTATTATTATTATTATTATTATTATACCATTGAAACGATTATATAACTTATTTGATGCATTCCAAAAAATAATTAAAAACCTCCATTGCCGTAAACCTTATATTTTATACTGTCATTCTAGCTTTGTTAATACAAAGATTGTGAAATACGCTCATGAATAGCTGTCGAGGATAAAATAGAAATTGAAAGTAAATGGAAGATATCTCGATTACTGAACCTTCGCAACCAGGCATACTGACGAATTACTACTTACCTCCTGCGGCAACCGACTGTTAACCAAGGCCAGTACCTGAAACACTAACTACCTACTCACGACAGACAGTTTTTACAAGACTTTAAAAATTCTTTATGGAATAAGAACACACGGTTGGAAATGCCACGTGACCAGTTCCTTAAAGTACTTCTAGAAAATATGACATAATACGACCACCACTCGTGGCATGATGCCCAGCTTTCAGTGAAGAAATGATTAACATAGGAATATGTAAATAATGACCTTCTTTATTTATTATAGCAAGCAAACCAAAAAATAGAAAGAAGTATTGACAGATAAGCAGAGAAACGTTCCACCTGATTGCACGATAGTTCTCCGTTAATTATTAACATTATTATTGACAAGTAAAAATAAAAGCATAGTCTTTACATCAGTAAAAACCTTTTTAGTTGGACAAAGTACGTCAGATATATCAATAATCTTCAAGTCATTACTCTATATAATATCAAGAGTATTTATAAGATCTTTGGTAAATCAAAACCATTATGATGCGGACTTAGGGACAAATGTCTGCTCATCTTCAAATCAGAATTGTTTTTGACGGTGACACTAAATTATAGCTCAGTGGTGGTAAATCCGTAATTGTAGACAACTTTGCATATGCTTGGCACCTACCAAGAGTGTGAAAAGATGTTGCCATTACTCGTCAGTTTGGGATTAAACTAATAGTGCCCTTAATACTTTGATAGACCAGCAGCAGTGCACATGCCAATATGTCTACTAAAAATAATATTAGCTTTGTTAAATGTTTTGCTAAGAAGTAATTTTGTGTCGTTTCCGTTTTTTAAAGAACCTGTTAAACCTATTTTGTAATCGCACATCTAAAATATGCGCCTTCATCTATAACATAACAACTACTATCCTACCACCATCAGCAATTGCGTTGTTCTTTCAAAAAGCTCGTACGACCCATAGTTCACTTAGCTTTCGGATGTAATGTAGACAGACGTCTTTTTAACTCACTAACAAACGTTTCTGCCATCATGGTGACCGGATTATCCTTCCCCTGCAATATGTATCGGCTCTAATTTTTTTGAGAAGCTAGCAAATCCTGTTCAATAAACCTATCCGAAGGTGTAAACATCGGGATCAACAAAACACATTGATTCTATTTTCACTTTAAATCCATTAATTAGTGGGTCGAACTTCTGCTCACAAAAGCAAAACGAGTTTTATAGATCGCACATGTTGGAAAACCCGGAAATTGACTTTTTCCCACTGAATGTCGCTATATATCTACTTCCTCTGCAATCTTATCCACTGGTGATATAAGGTGACTTGTTGGAAATTATTTTCTTTTTCCTTGAATGTGCATAACTTTGTTTCATTTGGTGCGACATCTACTTGGTGTGTCAAAAACAAGAATAATAGCATTTATTTTACATAACATATAACATCTAGTGTTATTTGTTGTGATCGATCAAACTTATAATTGCATAAACATAATGTAGGTGTCGATTTTTCATAAACCAGAATTATATATATATATATAATATAAATATAATCAAACAAATATAAATTGTTGCCAAAAAGTGTAATTTCCAAATGTCAATATTGTAATGTAAGAATCATAGATAAACAATTAGTGAGCATGGTATGTTCTTTTGACGTAACTAACAAACAAATGATTTTATTTCAAAATGCAATGACATAAATACATGCAGCGCAAACAAAACCTTTCTCCAAACCACACGTCTCTAGAGCTTTCTTTCTTTGTCTCTAAATCTTGATAACAAACATATCATAGGGGTGGCAACTATTAGTAAGTTAAGAATATATCCTATTTAACAAATATATTTCTCAAAGCCGGACATATCCGACTTTGCTCTGCATGAGCTTTGACAAAACGTTAGCCTTTGGAAAGTTAAATCCCTTGTCAATCAACTTTAAAGGTAGTCAAGATGTACAAGAACATAAAGCCAATTAGAAGAAAAAGACCAGTATCCTAGCCTCGTTGTTGTTAAATCTATCCAACGCCAATAATAAAAGAAATTTCTCAAGGCCAGAAATAAGAACAGCAATAGCACATGTTTAAAACATACTTAAAAATAAAAACGACAAATGAGATTTAGTCGCTCTAGATTTTGCATAGCTTTCAACAAAGATGAAGTATGGAAGGTGAATTTCGTCCAATGAATTTATGCTAAGATATTTTTAGCCGGAATAATATTACAATGTAATTATTGAAGTTCACTGCTTTACCACTGAGTTGTGACATCACAGGTGGAATTACGTACTTTAAGAGCTTTTGGTACGGAGAACTCTATAAGCATGGAAACAATACTCGATTGGTCTTGTATGTTAAAATGCATTTTTTCATCGTACCGCATAAACTCAATATTTCATTTGAAATAATTATGAAAATATTGTACGGTTTAAAGGGTTTCAGCTCCCGGTTGCAGCACTCTCAGACAATTCGCTACCAGTTTTCATTACAGGATATATGGTTTTGCATGAACGTTCCAGGAAACTATGTTTTGGGGGGGCGAAAGCCGGTTCAACGCCTCTCTTCTAATCACGATCTCGCTCTCCTCCAATTAAGTCTTCAGAGTACGAAAAAATGTCTTGGAGAAGATCACCATCATCCACAAGCTCCTCAGAAAACAAATCCACGACGTCGCTGACAGGGAGGGAAGCGAACGATGGGAAACATCTCATTCCCAGACCAAGCTCATCGTGTCGATGGCGTCTTGGCTTAAGGCTCTATGTCGGACTGCCTTTCTTGTGAACATTCTGTGAACGATGGAACGAGAAGCGCGTTACCGGTGCAACAGGTAAATTGGTGGAGAATTTGTTGAAAGCAGGTTTGTTTTTTTTTTTTCTTTTCAGAATCAATCATCAGGGTGTCGGATATCGTGTTGGGTCGTAGTTTGGCAAGTAATCGATCTGAAGCGCCTCGCGTTTTGTCGGTGCAAAGCAAAGTCGTGGAGCGCTGAGGCTGTAAAGAGAAAAATCATTAATTCCTAAAGTAAAAACTGGTGGCGAAATTATCTATTAGCGAAGTAACCGGGAACGGAGTGTCAGGCAACAAAACGACAGTTAGCGCGAACTGTGTTGTACTGTTCTTGAAGGGACAACGAGCACGTTACTCATAACCAGGTCATTTGTGAGATTGCTACTGGCTCGTCGTCTACCACGCACCTATGTCCTTAACACCATCTTCACAGAGTTTAGACTTTCTTCCCTGACCACGTCTATCGTCATCAGTCACGACGCGTTATCCTCCTCAGAACCTTGCACACAGCTCCTTCTGAAACATCAAATTGGGCTGCAATCTGCTGAATAGAGTGGCCTTCACTAGGTAAGACTTTGATTTTCATATACTGGTCATGTGATGTTTCCTTCCCAGGGGCCATAGTATTCACCATACTACAGTAATATTACCGCCTGTACTTTTGTAGTTCACACACACACACACACACAATACGATGGCATGGAAGCCAACACTGCTCAGCCCTAGTAAAACTTGGCTAAAGCGTTGACCTTACAAAAGAAAACAACCATTCTGATGGTGTAGATCCATTGTCATTTACATTTATCAGAGAATAAGAATTAATGACAGCCATGGTTGATTTTTGGAGGTAGAAGAGTTTTCAATTTTCTACGTGGCAACTTTAATTTTTTGTTCTTTTTCCATTTAGTTACATTTATATATAAATAGTAAAATATTGAGTAATTAAGGAAACGCAAAACTAATTAAAAGAATCCAAAACTTGGAGGTAAATTTAAATAATAATTACATTTAAAATAAGAAAAAAAAACGTACGTGTCAGTATACCAGAGTATAAGGAGAATTGTTTCGAAAATTATTTCTTCCTGGTAAATAGGGTGGAGTTAATAATGCTTACAAATTTTTAAAAGTACATGTTTAATAGAAGATTCGTTGTCCCAAAAATTGTTGCTGGCAAAAGAAAGGATCAAAGGTCAACTTTTTAAATGCATGTTTTATAAACCAAAATGATGGCAGAAAATTGCAAGCAAGTTTTGACAAACGAAGTTATGTTATCGAATGTCTTGAACAGGACGAATTTTCATAACAGATAGGTTAGCTTAGATGCTGGACTTCCGGCGACGTAGTAACCATAGAAACATTTCTAGAGGTTTCTCGCGGGAGTGTTCCTGGAGACGGTGCCTGGATCGATGTTCATTAGAGAGCTAAATAAGACAATCAAGATAAAAAGGTCTTGCATCTGTTACTTCCCAGCTGACAGCAGTATCACAAATAATTATTCAGGATGTTGAGTAAAACAAATCGTTAAATATTTTGTCTCGTTTTCCTTTCGAACCGAAACATTTACATTCATATACAAAGTGTCATTGATTTAATCCGTAAATAAAAATCGATTTAGTTCCAGAAGAAGCATAAAAATTTAGACTTTTACTCTATCTGCTGATATAAGTAGAAAATATTTTTCGGTAATTCTCGTACCTTCCAAAGATTTGGATTTGAAGTTTCCAAAATAATCCTGTTCATTTGAAATGAAATGTGATCTTGGATTTTGAAGGTTTGTGGGGTGCCCCGAGTTCGAATCCCGTTCGGCACCGGCTCATTTTCAAAGCCGAAGAATAAATTAGATTTTTTAGATTCCTTTATGGAAAAAACTAAAATTATGATTCTCTTAATAAATATACCCTGGATATTTATCACTAAGAGTTTAACTGTAAATAATGAAACCATAAACATATTTTGACTACAACCGATCGAAACTAACAGATATGTAATCAATGCAAAGGTAAGGTAACTGAGCCTTCCGTATTAACCTCAGGTGTTATTACAGACTTCCTCATATTACCTTTACTCTTTTCGACCAATTAGCGTTTTAAACCATGGGTATCGGTGGTGTTCCGGTTTGCAAAACTGATTTTGGCGCTCTCGGCGGTATTTTCAATTGGCTCAAACATTTTTTTTAAATAAGCCAGACTATCCATTAATATAGTTTAGCCCATCATGCATTTCTTCACTGGTCAGATACCTATGAGAGACAACTTCCAACAGATAATACCAATATGTTAGTAATATCACGTAAATTACTTCTTAATACCAGACAAAAACACTTCTCGGATATTCCATGGTCTGTAAACGTTTTGGAAAGATAAGCATTAACTGTCTTTACTAAGTAAATTAAACGCTTTCCTTTAGTTTTCTCTAAGAATATAGTTTTTGATAATAAATATCACATAAATTGAAGATATATATGTTTTTAAATTACCATACATGGCATGAAGAGAGAGCACAAAGGAGCATATTGCGTTCATTATGGATTAATGTTATTTTTAATTTATATTTATCAATTTAATGTCTTTGTAACTCATTACCACATATTTTTTTTTTAGTATTCCCTGTCACTTTCGAATTTGTGCACAGAATTATTAATAATAAACAAAAATGTTACACAATATGAAACATATATTTTACCCGTAATCAAAGCGAAATTCTTTTTTTAATCAATATTGCACTAATCTTTGCCCACAAAATGTCGTTTATTCGTTATTTCCCTTTAATATTACTTAAAACGGTTTATCGCTATTGTTATACGCACTATAAGAGATGTTCAGATCACATCGGACGGTCAGCAATATTTTACCACGAATGTCACACTAATTACACAGCGTGACTCGGTGGTGACATCATGTGACTTTGATCTTGATAATACTGACCGTTCTTTTTCAGTCGGTATATGATGGAAAAATTCATAGTCTTCAGGTTTAAATTAGTTCATTTATTGGGATGAACACGTTTACCCTTTTTTCTATTAAATTTGAAACTATTGTTTAGGTACAAAGCGAAATTATCCAGAATGACGTCAGAGGCTGACAGTGCTTGTTTTTTTTTTTAATTTTGAGTCGAATTCAGGTTTCGTCTACAAGTGCTTAACAAAAGACTTATGACACCGATGATGTCACTATTTTTTATTGTTATCATCTATCATATATTTTGGGGGATAAAACTTGAAAAACATCAGTAGCTACACTCAACACTATCTTATTAGATTAACAGTTATCAATAATAATAATAATAATAATAATAATAATAATAATAATATAATAATAATAATAATAATAATAATAATAATAATAAGAAGAAGAAGAAGAAGAAGAAGAAGAAAAAGAAGAAGAATAGATAAAATATAATATCCTACCAACAATGCAAAAATATTGTTACAATGCATCTTCACAATATGAAAATAAAATTTCTATGTTATTTTAATAAATATACTTTACAATTTGTTTTGTTTCAACAAATATTAGTGCATATAATTAAGTATATCGCGCCATCATTTTACATCATGTCGAGGAAAATTTGGATTTGTTCTGTGAGGAGCAATAACTTACCAGAACAATGTACGATAGAAACTGAATGTAGGGAACATATTTCGAGTAAATATAACGCAAAACTATCCCCAACTTTTGAAAAATGTCTTTTGTGTACAGTTTGTATGCCTGGACATAAGTTAATGTCCATTGGATTTTCCGACAAACAAATTTTCGACATTACTCTGTACCATCTAAAATGCATTCCTGACCAAGAAGTTACTCGTTTCGAAAAAGCACCGACATTTTGGAAAGGAATAGAAGGTTTAACATTTGCTTATTTTCTGATATTATAGAGCACATTATAAACAGGCATTTAAATATACAAACTGGCTATTGAAAAATGTATCGTTTTAATAAATGGTTAATCTTTATTTGACAATGAAACTGTCCTAGAAAGCAGCTCCATTGTGATGCCTACTGTAATTTCAACAAGTGCACACTCTTCTTGTACAGATGATTCCCTGATAACATTACTTTTTTTTTCGAGAATATAAAGAAAAATCTTATGGTACTTATCTTATGTCAAGGTGAGTGTAATTAAATTTAAAAATTTAATCAGATGTATGTTCGTTTGTAGTCAAAGTTTAGGATATCCATAAAATTTCAGAACTGCTCACAGAACAGATGATCATAGTTTATAAATTTGGAACAAATTTCTGGTACATGTTTGGTTCAGTATTGCCCTTATAGATTTAATTTTCCATTGTTTTCTTATTGACATTGGTTTTCTACTTCTCTTTCAACAATCCATTAAAATTCTGAAAACCTCTTTTATGCTCGAGTAACACGGGAACCATTAACCTGAAGAATTTGAAAGTAGCTTATGTGATTACAATCATAAATCTAGTCGCAACTTTTACTCTTGGCGTAAAATTTTTTCCAGATTCGCTCATTCCAGAAGGGCCAAAAATATGATTCACATCCGCCTATTAAAATAAAATCTCTTTTTTCAGTAGATATTTTAATATGTACAGCTGTTTGTTTTTTTTAATTAATAGGCTTAGATCGGTATGAAACCAAATTACACAGATATTTTCAGTATTGATTTCAGTTACATATGGTTACCCTACTAACATGGAAGAAGATTTAATTATTCCAAAAAGTACTATCTAATTGAGCAGTGGGATAAAACGCTCATATATACAAAAAAAAAAAACTCCCCTTTGGCAATTAACAATTCGTGAATTTAACTGCTTGTGCATTCTAAAATCATTGCACAGTGCACAAAGTTCCTTTTCAGGATTAAACTCTGATGATGCAAACACGAAAAGATAATCGAAACGTAAGTAGTAGCAAATGCTTAAATTACCTGTCTGTTTCCTATAACTCACACGTCACTGAGAACTCTCTGTTCTCATAAGATTTATGCAATATCTCAGTTTTATTTTAATCAGATCTTAATCGGCTTAATTTCATCTTTAAAGGGTTCACATTACATTTTAACATGTAGCTCACCGCCCTCTTGTTTTGCTTCCTTTCAGATAAATTCCTCAGTTCAGCGGGATCTAGGAAGGCTTACAGACACACAGTCTGTCACTCGGTGGGAGAATGTTTTCCGAAGTTGCGCTATATTTCATAACTGAACGAGCCGATTGTTTCAGCAGCGCTGTGGCTCCGGCGAACAACAGAACCCCTGTATCGCATCTTCGTCGAATTCGATCCGTCGTTCTGACACGACAACCTGGCGTTCTTCATCGTCGGGTCCCATCAAAGCCGTAGTCTTTAACGTCACCGGCAGCTTTATCGAGGTGAAAAGTTTAATTATCCGAATCCATAAATGGTAATTATCAGAGGTCTCGCAAAATCGAAGCTGAGTGAGCTTTGAGGTTTTACGGAAACCATCGCACTAATCGCCATCCATTTTGTCCAAAGCAGCTCCGATCGGCGCGCTGAACGTGACGGAATTGAGGAGCGGTTGGCTATGTCGACGAAGTCACGTCCGGTCTCGTTCGGGAGAAGTAGATCGTTATCAGGGGGGAGAGAGGGGGGAGGAGGAAAAAAAAACCCCGTTTTCCATATTAAATCTGATACGGGGGCGAGACAGTCCCCGGTACGGGTCGCCGATTCGTTGAATCCCTTTGAATAAAATTAAAGTTCTTGATATCTAATGGAATTTTAGCTGAAAAGATATCCCTAAATGGGAAAAAAATATTTTAAAACTAACATCCAAGTATTTAAATAGCGCATTTAGATATTTATGAAACATAAATAAACGAAAGGAAAGCTACTTTATTAGCGATTATCTGACAGCGTATTTCGTTTTGTCACCTTGTGACGTCACTTCTGCAATGGCGTCATGGTCGGTGACGGTGAGTCTGTATGCGAATTAACAAGTGCCAGTGGTGTGGGTGCAGCTTTAAGTTAGAAGATTAAGCGATTTTTAAAGCGACTGTGTAACGTCTGCACTTTTCGCTAGCGAAGCTGTCTGTAATTCGGGCACAGCTGATGACGTCATTAGCACTGAAGGTTAGAGCAGAGGTAGTCTTTCCATCTACGCTCCATAATCATTTAACAGCTGTCGCGGACAAAGCCCTAATTTGCATGTCCAGTTTTATTCGCAGGCGATAAACAGATATTGCTATAATGCGTAGAATTTCGGAGGAGCAGATCCACCCTTTGTTAAAGGATTTCCACTGTCGCGCGCCATTAATGCAGAAATAAAGATGTTCCGAGTAAAATAAAAAATGGGGCAAAAACACATAATATCGATAAGCCCCCTTTTTTTCAGTCTAGAAGTATGTAATAAAATTCGGTTTTACGATTCCGCATGGGAAGGATAATATGAACCTGGAGTTTGACCTTTTCCATCCTTCTCCTGAATCTATCCAACATCAACCTGATAATGTTCAATGAGTCAGTTGCAGTTAATGAATGCAAAATAAAGCCTACGTCACTTTTTCAGACAGCCGGTACGACAAGTTGTTTACGTAAAGCGAAACTGTTGTGTAATAATATAATTTGCTTACAATTATTCTACTTAATTTGTGCTGCCTTTTTTCAGTTTCTAGAAACGTTTCGAAAAAAAGAGCACCAGAGGATTTTTTGTATTGCATGCTGTCAATTTCAATTTGTTGCAGACAGGTCGTGTTCTTTTAGTCACGGTGGCCTCACACGCCAGATGTATTTTAGAGTAGAATGATGGACAGGATTAATACTTCTCTTTTTTTTTTCACATTTAATAAAACCTCCGTTTGAAAAGATATGATGAATGTGTTGTTGGTTTATACGCGCGCTGATGCCAACAGGGAAGACAACTCCGGTGATTAAGCGGAGCCAATCATGCGCCAGATGAAAATCTCAAACTTATTATTATTATTTCTTTTCTTTAGATGTGGGGAAGAGAAACCGGAGTAGAGCCGGGGGAAACCCATGCGGTGACCGGCTGGTGGAGGAGAAGAAACTACCTGAAATCACATCGTAATGGTGTCCCACAGGAAATGAATTCCGATACTTACTGATTCTTCATCGCGCTCCAAAGTTTAAACTACTGGAAGCGGCATCACCGATTGGTGACCGATTTAGTTGTTGTAACTTATTCCTCGTAGTTGCGTGCACTGAACTCTGTGGCTGTTAGAAATCTACTCATATAAAAACTGGTTTATTTTCTAACTTGATTCGCAGAAGACCTTTCGTCAGATATCTTCGCTTTTGTTCGTACGTCCACAATTATTGTCGCCATTATACATATATTAATAAATAAAACATCTTTAACGAGTCGGCAAATGTAATACTAATGGCTGCACTTAGGAATTATGGAAACGTGTCTAATCTCACCAGTATTTATTATTTGTCATTAAGAAACTAATTTAATCTTTTGAAATGTATAAAAATATTATGCTCATGGAAAATTTTTCTTAACCGAATATACCTGATTATTAAAATGCAAATGGCTTAATAGACTACAGTTTCCATCTTGCTTTCACCAGGTCTTTGTCTTTCACCATTAATGGCGCCAGCCAGGAAATCTCGAGAACCCATTTACAGAGGATATTATTCAAACGCTGTACATCATTTTTGCATATTTGCAGCATCTGTTGCCGTTAATAGTAAGAACCACAACGGAGGGAGTTGTCAAAATATAATTTCCTCTATTTCCCTACATAAGTTATGCAAACACGTATTTAACTCGGTTTCAGTTTTAGGAGAATTATGCAGTAATATACTTTCTCAAGTGGAAAAAAATATATTAATTTTGAACTTTCACCATTTTTTTTAACGCCATTAGTTTTCTTTTAGATTTTATCCTTAAAATCATAAAATGAAATAGCGGAGTTAAATTATCGACTATTCTCCAAAAAAAAACGTTTTGCGCTCTAATTTCTGCCACATCATATTTATAAAAGAAAAACTATAAAAATAGATAAAACCTATATTACAAACACGAACTCTAGAATTTACAATGGGCCCTCTTTATTTTTTTTGACGTGGTATCGATTATTACTTTATAACTTTTGGCAAGCGGTCACAAGATTAGGCAGAGGCCCCGAATACAGGCCTGCAGAGACATGGAGAGCGGTTAGCTAGAGGTCAGTAGATCTAATCGAACGTCGCCGGCTGAAGGCCAAGTGGAGCTTCAGAAGCGGGGTTGCTGCGCTTGAAAGTCTATCGATGATGGAAAAACGCAGCGAAGCTAACTTTTTTAGAAACTTCGGCTGCTTGCTTCGATAGTAACAATAAAATGCGGCCTTTTCTTGTGTGAGTTACGCTAATTTTTATTGAAACCCGCCAACTAAACAAAGGGGGAAGGGGCGAAATAAGATGAAGAAGAGATCGAATCGCGCCCTTTGCTCCGGATGAAGAGATATCACGTTTTCTGTCAAGTTTGTCGTGTGCGCATGGAGGGTTAAAAAACAAGAAAATTCGCGTAACCCGGTCCTTCGAAATATTTCTTTTATGAATGGAACATTATCCTGAAATTATAGTATCATAAAAGTAACTAATCTATGGGCATTCTTTCCGGGGGTGGTCTCCTCAAATCGCATTGGATGAAGTCTGCTGTATTAAGGAACCGGTAAACTATCTATAGATGGCGTTTACGTGACATCTATTAATGTTCATGTTTAACTTATCTATGAACCTCACCATGTTTAGATGGCGTTTAAGCGATATTTATTGCTGTTCATGTTTAAGTTATCGAAGCATCACGTAAACATGTGACTATGTTTAGATGGTGTTTACGTGACATTTATTATCGTCCATGTTTAACTTATCTAAGCACCACTTAGTAAATATGTCAGATTGCTTTTATGTCAGTTATTAAAGATAAAGTGCAGATAGCCATACAATAAACCTCATTCAAGCCTCGACATAACACAATAAACACCGGATTTTCCATTAAACAAATTTGTGCTAGAATCGCTGCATCATTAAGTGACCAAATGCGACAAAGTATCAATATTTATGGAAAGAAAACGAAGATTAAATTATAATATTATTTTGTATTTTGATCACGCATCTCTTTGTAAAATGAGAAGCAAACAGTATAAACAGGCTATTGAAGAAAAATATCGCTGTAAAGCGCTCATGATGTGAAATGCTTCAGCAGAATTTCCCACATCAGTCGTGATGGTTGACATCAATATCGATAATCTGCTTTGTATCGGTGACTTCCTCAAACTCAAACTTCATATCAGTGGGAAGAATAGTGCATATATGCGGCACCATTGCCATTCAACGCACAAAGACTTGACTAGTTCTCCAATATTCTGAAAAGACGCGGGGATTCTTCTTCGGACTACTTTCTGACTAAATCAAAAAATGTTCGTTTCGTTCCATGACAGGTCACGGAAGACACTTTGCACTGCGCTCCTCTGAAGCTTCCACGGAGATCTTTTGTTGTTTGTCGTTGACAGTGCTCCGGTAGCAAGCGGATGATCGTCAGAAATCAGAAACGGCAAAAGACTTTGAAAACGCTTCACGGTGTTTAGGGCTCTAAACTAATTAGCAGGGTCGAGCTTAAAGTTAAAAGGTGCACATCTCGAAAACAGTGATAGGGTTCGTCGTCAGAAGATGCTGCAATTTTTCCCTGTCTCCTTTATCACCAAACTTTCATTCGACCCATAATTCGCATAGCGCAGGAAAAAACCGAATTTCAACGGACCAAACCATCCGCCTTCATGTCTTTAAATTCTATTTTTTTAAAAAGCATTTGTTTCCAGTTGTGTTTATATTGTTTATATCAACGAGACAAACCTTGGACATTTCACAAGATGGCGGGCGTAGAAATCAAGATAATTCAGTCACGTGATTATCCTGTGTGTGTGTGTGTGTGTGTGTGTTTTTTTTTTTTTTTTTTGGTCTTGTAGTATTATTCATTCAAATTTTCTGCCATCTCTGGGCTTCTGTTAAGCCTCTCCCGTGCCACACTCGTAAAAAGTGGCAGTTTTAGACAAGCGAATAGGGTCCGGCACGAGCGATCAGGCAACAGAACGACTTGGGGGGCGTAAAGAAAGCCGAAAAAGAAATTAAAGACGGGAATAACCCGAGGAAAACTGAAAATAATCACAGCATGACAGGGCACAGAGTGAGATCCCAAGGGAAGGGGAAACGAGAAAGGCCAGATGCAGCATGAAGATGACATGACAGAAGCAGAACTACGCTACGAGCCAATCAGTGGGATATCAGGGAGGGGGAACGAAGACAGCAGCAAAGGACCGTCCAAGTTTCCCTTGGATTGTTTAGGCGTGCGATGTTTTGCAATATCAATTATGGATTGCGTTCTGATCTCTCTCTCTCTCTCTCTCTCCTCTCTCTCTCTCTCTCTCTCTATCTCTCTCTCTCTCTCTCTCTCTCTCTCTCTCTCCTCTCTCTCTCTCTCTCTCTCTCTCTCTCTCTCTCTCTCTCTCTCTCTCTCTCTCTCTCTCTCTCTCTCTCCATATCTCTAACTGAATCAAGACACTCGGCAATGCCAAGTTACCAAGACAGATTGCTAACTAGTAGCTGCACTCTGTATATTAAATCGGGATAAAAACAATAACTTTACTACCATTTACCTTACAAAAGCAATCTTTCACCTCTTAACCGACGATGCATCATCCTCAGATGCAGAGTCGCCCTATTGTGATTCGACTTCTTTCGGTTATTTAGCACGGATCGTGGAACGGAAAAGGATGGCTTTTAAGAAACGTTCTTCATATTACCCATCATCCCACGGACAGCTCTCTGGTGACCACTTAAGTAAAGAAGCATTGCTGTTTCCAAACGAGTATAACAACAGAAATATGGAAAAGAAAAAAAGAATCACAAGAAACTCAAAAAGCTGAATGAACTTGATAAAGATGATGATGATAATGATAAAACTAAAGTAGAATGCTTGACTTTGTTGACTAACAAGAAGTAACCTTGCCATGTTTTCCGCGTAGTTTCCACTGAAAAGAACCCAGAATTCCCATCCAATGTATCCTCGAAACTGTGGTCTTAGTTTTCATATATTTTGTTGTTGTTTTTGCTGAGATTTTCATTTTTAATTTATCTTCCCCAAAGCGTAATTCAAACGTTAAACCAAAAAATAATTATAAAAGAATTATTTGCGCTTTTTAGAGCTTAACTTGTAGCCTGATGCTAAAAATCTAATAACTGGCGTGTAAAATTATTGTATATAATATTTATTAATGAATTAATTCTTTTATTCTTTTCTTTCCATATTTTCTACTTTTAAGCAGAAGAGTAAATAAGAACTGATTCTGCTCTCCCTTGATAAGTACACAGTTCATCTTTTTAAGACCTGAATGCATTAAGTATACATCAGTCAATAGATTAAAGCTTGAAGTTTTATATTCAGACCTCCTCCCTTTCTTCGTTTTTAGATAAGTTTTACATTAATGAAAATAATATACCTAGCATCCATAATTCTGGGCTCCCCTACGAAATAATTCATCAAGAGTAAAGTGATATTATTCTAAAATGTTTTACTGAGTCCATTATCTATTGCTGCCAATGTACCTGTATAAGTTTGCTTCTTTGTAGACACTATGATGCAAATAAATTGTTTTAAAAAGTAAATGCAATGTGAGTTTAAAACAAAATCTATATAATTATACTTACCCTTTAATGTAAAAAGAAGACAGATTGTATTATAAAACTGATAGATAAAGCGGATCAGAGGAATGATATACTTTTAAACATAAGGTCTGGTAAGAGAAGAGTCGTAAACTAGCTCGTATCGATGGTCACGGCTTTGTGATAAAGGCATTTAGATTCTCCGATAAACTTCTTACTTTAAAATGTCTTTTGATTCACTAATTGGCATACTTGCCGTTGTAGATTTTAAAAATCAATAGTTTAGCCAATTAAAGTTACCGGACAAAAGATAATAAAGAACAAATACACTAAAATTTCGATTTGCCATTTTGGGAATACTTGTGGTTTGTCTTACCTTTCTCATCAGCTCGTTCCAGATTTTCTTTTTGTTAAAATATATATATATACAGCAGGATCTGAATGGGTGCGAAAACCTATCAGTCTAAAACAATAAACGGAAAAGAAACCGAGGGTAATTAGTTCATTGGTGATGATTTGAGCGATTCTCTGGAATTAGACGGTCAAATTTGTCGGCTGTACATTGTAATTACGACAACAACGTACAAAGTCCTATCAATCTAAATTGGCGGTTTTGCTCTTAGCGAGAACGGGGTAGGCTTGTAATTCGGCCTCCACGAAGAACAAAATCGACTTTATGTCTTCCGATTTGATAGACTGATATCTATCCCACAATAACTAAAAATATACCATCGACCATCTCATACAATGTTAACTTCTTAGAGGGCGCTTTTGTGAATTTCGAGGTTAATGTTAAAGATTTTGCCACGGCTGTTCAAATGTTTCCACTCATCGGGATGATTAATCCAACGCTACTTGATTAGTTGCTGGAAACGGCGTTGTTATGGCAACCATATTTAGATTAAAACAATTCTCGCCGTTGTTATTTAACGTGCCGCCCACTTCTCTCTTCTTTTTTTTTGGAATTTTCATCGCCACTTTTATCATCACAAAGCCATCAACGTTTCGATCAAACATTGCTTTTTGTTGTCATCAGGATAATTCCGATGAGCAGACTGTTGAGTTTCTCTAACCTCGAATTCGCCAACGAAATTTGAATAAGTTTATAGCAGCAGAAGGGATGATTAAAGCTCTGAAAATGTAGCTTATTAAATACCTTAGCTATCACGACCAAAATTCTGCACATACTTTAGCTTTTACACCACCGCTTGGCAAACTTTTGTATGCCTCACAGTTCAGTTTGGCGATAAATCGCAGTATGAGATTCTGAGTCCCCCTTACCGAGCTTTCCCTGCAACTCAGAGTAACTCTACACAGCTTCGTGGGTGAAGTATCTACAGAACAAGTAACTACGAATGACTTTAAGTATATTATTACTCTAACAGCGTGCCTAGGTAATTATGTTATGGGTGGCGTTTTTGTTTATGAAACATAATTAAGGACAATTACCATGACGTTTACTTCAAAAAATATCTACTGAAAATTTCGAATTTATGCCACTGGCAGCAGATTACTTTACCCTTTATTTAAAAATTACATCATCATTATCTTTTTTTTTAGCTTTATAACTTTGCATAATTTAAATGTTACGCTGCACAACCATCTATCGATCAGAACGGTGTCTATCGCTGCCTCTCCGCAATGGAACTGAGTGGGGTTGATGTCGTTGTTGTTTTCTTTTTCTATCCAGCCGCTCCTAATACGCGACCTGAGATTGAAAACCCTCCGCCGACATATAGAAGCTATTACGCGCCAAGCCGGGCAGTCTGGGAAATGGAGCTGAGCCAGCCTGGTGCTGGTAACATCGCCACTGCTCAATGATCACAGACGCTGTATTCATGGAAGATATATCAAAATCGAAATAGAACATCAGTGATTATCGATTGCTGGTAGTGGGTTTTTTTATTGAGATGCGGCACCTTTTGAGTGGATATCCAGGCGAAAAGAAGAGGATTCGCTGGTACATCGTTCCAAAATAGGGCAACATTAAAAAAAAAAAAATAACGGGAGCTAGCTTTATTCCCAATGGCTGCACAGCCAATTATTTATTTTAACAAGTCTTTTTTTCTTTTACAGGCATAATTGTATACAAAATGCATCCACCACCGCCTCAAAGGAAAAGGAACATCCTATGTCGAGACACCGCCAGTTTAACACAATATGCACGTTCCCTATATCATTTTCGTACTTCTCTTCTTATGGGTTTCTGGATTTTATCTGTTCTCTTCGCGAAGCTATTTTAGCATAACATTTACAAGGGATTCAAATTTGGAATTCTCTCCATTTATTCCAGAAACTGCTAAATGTAAATAATAATAATAATAATAACAACACGGGCATAAGATAAGTTATACATTTTATAAATATTCAACCTCTTTTTCAATGCCGTCTACACCGACAGGCAGAGCACACAAAACTCGAGAGTTGTTTACATGGTGCGTCTTATCAGAGATATACAGCTGCACGTCGGGCCAATCAAGTGGATCGTTACGGTTTCCATGGCAACCCTCCACATCTCTTTCAAAGTTAATAGACACACGTACCGGTGATGTGTATGTATTGATCGGTTAATTACGCAGCAATTTGAAAGGAGTGTCTACTGATAATAAAATCGGATTACGACGCATGTGCCCTGTATACAAACACACGTTCCTGATTCTGCCTCGATATCAAATCTTGTTCAGGAACTGGACCTCCTAGTTTTCCATAAATAAGAATTTACTATCGCGGTCGAGTTCGTCCGTAAAGCCATCAGTTTTTCGTTGCTGTGTTCGAGAGTTATCCCAAGTTTACCGATACGAACAGCATTACTCCGAAGGTTTTATGTCGACAGATATTTCTAAGTTTTTTTTCTGCTTGATTTCTTTCCAGCTATCTTTAAAATATTTGACCTGACGCAAGTGGCGCGTGTCGCTTCTTGACGCCATAAATCAGAGACGCGGACCGGGCGGCTATCTTCCTCCGGTTCGTTCTCGGATGTCGTTGGAGGGACCAGCTATCGTCCAAAAGGCGGATCTTTTTTGGATTAAATGACAACCTGACGTTTCTTTCGGACGTCGATGTATTCTGCCGTTAATTCGAAATGGTAAGGTACGGGAGACCGAGGAGCTGTTATTCGAACATGGCCGAGCACTCCACAGTGGGATAAAGAGCAAGTGGCATAGGCAGAGGTTAAGGGAGAAGACATTTGACACGGGAGACCGAGGAGCTGTTATTCGAACATGGCCGAGCACTCCACAGCGGGATAAAGAGCAAGTGGCATAGGCAGAGGTTAAGGGAGGAGACATTTGACACAACGTTATTTCTCCTCGGAACTAAGCCTTGGCGATAACGGCAGGCGCCAACCGAAACACCGTCTTTGCGTCATCTTTCATGACCATCGGGGTGTATAAACTGATGGTGCCCGCTGTATATTTGCTATTTATCGTGTTTAATATCGTGTAAACGCCGTTTAAAAACAATTTTTCGGCTTTCACGTCAGTCGGTAAGGTTGACCTATCTCTCAGGATAGAACGAATCACCAAAACACGGGCTCATTAGCTGTGTTGATACAAATATGGTGGTGGGATAAAAATCCAGACTTAACGCCACAGGCGGAAAGTTAATGATTGAATGAGTAGATAAAACGCAGTGACTCATTTTCTCCTTCATAATTACGCGTAGTAAATATTTAATCTACGACAGTACGCAATGTTATACTTAGTTCAAACCATACCTTAAATGGACTCTAAGAAAGGGGAGAAAAACGCGTTGCGGGATAGAAACTGGGATATTCATTTATCATTAAATTTCACAACTAACCGTTGAAAATTCTTGTGCTGATGAGATTTTTTTTAAAAAAAAACCGAAAAAAAAAAAACATTAAGTGACATCGCCTTGATCGTAGTTATAAACCTTACTATTTGTTTGCAGTTTATTCGAAAAGCTTATCGGTCAAGCAAGAATCTTAAAACTTTGAGTTTTTGTTTTATTTCTGAATGGAAATGATAAAACAGACGCAAGAGAAAAATTGAACAGTAATATTTTTTAAGTCTTAAACGAAAAAAGAGCATCTTAAGACAGATGGAATCATACGAAAAAAATATTAAAATTATAGGTATACTAAAATTAATTAAAGTCTGAAAGGCTTAGGGTCGAACCATACATAGTATACTACTAACGTTGGTTTATACCCGATCTTAATCAATTATTAGTAATTGTTATTGAACATTAACGAAGGTCTTCAGAAATTTATGCGACCTAGTAGTTAAATATATTTAACTTATTTAGGGCTCTAAACGGGTGCGCAAATATATATATATATATATGTGTGTAATCGATACATACAAGCATCTTTAGAAACTCCAATATTGAATTACACAGACTGGGCACTGTATCAATTCCTATAATTAAGAGTGGATTAGATGACCAACTAAAACCTTGACACAGCAAGACAAAGAATTCACAATATTGGAAGACATTCTGGGGTTATTTCCCCATTCAGTTACTAACAATGTACACAAATTATGAACGAAGTAGGCTGAGATTTGTGATGTCGAATGCGTCTTTTAAGTTCGTCGCACAGATGCTAACTTAGATTGAGATTCCGATATTTGGCTATCCATGAGAGATGTATGATATCTCCGTCATGTTCTTCAAACCATGAATGCACAATGTAGAAATTTCGGACGAGAGCAGTATCCTTTTGGAAGTAAATGATGCTGAGCTAAACTTTGGTATTTTTTCTACCGTCTAAAGGAACCAAGAAGACAACAGTGTGACAGCAAAAAATGTCTCAAACCATGACTCCATCAACAGCTCATGTTGGTCACTGTTATCAGTGGTTTACGCAATGGTTCCTATTACCAGAGTTCATCTGTTGCAACGTTCTTTGCAAGCTATGGCTGGAGATGGGCGTGGAATGCCCTGCATTGAATGTCTCTGCCAGATGGTTATTTCTTTAATAACGGTAAGACTTCACCGTCTTTGTTATCCACCTTCCTCTTCTTTCTCTCACTGTGCGTTTACGGCTACACGCCAATGAAACCTGTCTTGGCCACTGTGGAACCTGCTAAAAATGCATTCACTATTAAGTCTCTTTCGGACGCTGTGATGTTTTCTTTTTTCCCCCATATCCATTCGATTGACAGAAAATTCGTTTGTCCAAGTCACACACGTGCTGCATCAATCACCTGTCAAATCACGTGGTCAACTTAATTTCCATCTGCAGTTCAGGTCATTCCAAAGTTTTAAAGACTGCATAATTCTTAATAAAGCGTCAACAAGTGTGGAAATATTGGGCAGAGAGAATCATTTACTAGCGTATGTAACAAAATTTATAACATTAGAGGGTTCAGTATCCGCATCGATATTTCTTGCATTACTACGGATACTGAATAACGTCTTTCCACCACAATACCGCTCTGCAGCTGATTAGTCATTAGCACTGCCACCATTGCAATCAAATTTCAGATATATTAAACCAAACAATCATCCAGGTAAACTTTAAAAGATTTCTTTTAGTTATCTCATTTACATTTTTATTTCATTTAATTAAATACACAATCACAAAGTCATCTTTGCTTAATCATTAATCACTACCATAATGAATCGAAATACGCAATTTTTACTCCATATTTACATATTTAAAGCGATATGAATGACACATATCACGGTCTCCCGGTTCTTTGTGCCAGAATTCAAACCTGACTTTTCCCGTGGTTAGGAGCCGTGTTGTGTTATCGATCACCTGTGTCCTACACCGGTCGTAACGATCCTTTTGGCTCTTTGAAGCAGTCGTGACTTCAGGGGAGACTCTGTAAGGTAGGTTGAGGTATTCGTATCAACGCTTCTGGCTCTGCTGACCAGCCTCTCCTTTCGGACGAATCCTCCGTTTCGTTCCGGATAGTGAACTTTATAGAAAAATCAATAAGATCAAAGATAGCGGCGGCTGCAAACGAATTTTAACAGATCGAACCTGCAGGCATTTACAATGTGACAAGAAACAATGGAACACGCACGCATACATCTCTAAATCAAAAGAGACGACAGACGAAACTTCATCTTTAATTACTGGTATAGAAAATCAAAAGTCTATCTATAGGGTTGTTTGCCATTCATTATATTTACCATTTTTTTCAAATTTAACGTCATCCTAGTACCGTGCAAAATGGTTTTCAGGTTTCTGCAATAAACTTTAATTTGAAATGAGACAAAAGATACAAGTGGCGAGAATATACCAGGTTCCTAAAGAAATAGACGAGCCTTATAATCGAAGGTGGCGCTACACAAATTACCTGCGAACACCTTGGTACATGAGTTTGATTGTAGTGCAGGAGCTGGTACATAACTATATAAACATTCATTGTCAACAGTGAGAACTCAACTAAAATACATAAAAACGTAGCAGCTGCAGACGTTCATAGGTTACACAATCGTAACAAATGGAGAGACTGCGGAATGTGATATAATAAAGTTTAATTAATATTTAATTACATCTGATCGTTGAACGCTGGTTCCATAGTTGTTTTACTTCGAATCGGTACAGAAATTGGCCAGGATCCTTACGTTATCCACTTTAAGTTGATGCCATGTAATTAAGGTAAGTCGATTCCCCGTGTTCAGACAGGTGAAAGAGAAACTCATATATGCAGAGAACAAACTTCCCTGTTTATTCGAAACTGCAGCCTCAACATCTGATTCGATGTACGGCATGTAATTTGTTTGGAGTGGGAGCTTCGTCCTTAAATGGGACATAATTTCCTAGTGTAGAAGTGGATTTATGGTAAATTATCAGGATTAACGAGGAATAACAAATTAAATTTCATTTATAAAATTGTTTTTCAAGTTAATGCAAAGAAATTAACCTTCCAAAATATAAAATTATTTTTTTTGGTAATTTTAATAAACTACCGACCAAAAGTTCGAAAGCGGATAAAGTATCGAGACATATAATTAAAAGAATAATATAACCAAATTATTTCTTTTTATAGCATAGTGAATGTAAGATTCAAAAATTGGATGCAAAAATAATAAACATATCAAATAAACATTGAATTAAACCTTTGTTTCATCAAAATATGCCCTCCTTTTATCTTTGATAACAAATTTTAGGGAATCTCTCATTTAACTATGCCAAATACTCATTGAGTTCATTCCGTAAGAGATCAGTGGGAGATTACATCAACCATGTGACTGTAGGACGCCCTGCCATATTTTTTTTGCTCTCTACAAGTTGTTTGCATAATTTGTAATTATGCTTATTGAAGAAAGAACTCTGCACCTATTAATCACCTGCCAGAAGAAATTCAATTGTTTGCAGGAGACTGTGGTAACACCCCATTTGTCAATGTTCCATTAATTGTACAATATCATCAATTTAATTTGGTCCAAAACACACCAAAGCTTTTACGTATTCCATGCTTAGTACCTGTGAGTCTCCAATTCTTTTGCGTACGAACCAAACACTCAACGTCCAGACCTGAAGACTCATCATTCTAAAATACTTTATTTTACTTTTATACGGTCCCATGTTCGTGTCGTCTTTATCCACTGCAAGCTTTTTGCTCTCACTTTAGGTGAGTTAGGCAATGTTTTTTTTTACAATCACTCAGCGATTTACATCATCTCTAAGACGCTTTTGGGACACCGGGTCTTTTTTTGTGTAGTAATTTCCGGGTCTGTAAGTGTTTTGTTTCGTTAGCTCAACAGCCTAATATATCTGTCGCCTTCTTTCTGCGTGCTTTCTATCTGTATTGCTTCAAGAAGTCCTGTGTCTTTGCTTTGTGTGGCGAACGCTTTATTCCAATTTCCTTTTCAATTTTTCTTTCTGTCCACTCCTAAAGTACAAAAGGCAACTCGCATTTAAATACCGATTAACTTCAATTTGCCACCAGAACAACAAAAAATTCATTAACCTTAGACTTCAAAAGTTGTAACTTCTATGAATTTTAAAAGCATTTCCTATTCGATTTTTAATGCTCTGTGAACGTAACATTGATTTATTGGTTCATTTCTTGAGCAATGAGATTGTTACATGGATGTTCAGGAAAACTCCAGGGTGCTTTTAACATTTCGGTGTTCTGAATTACAAGGGTGCTATTTATATTTTAAAAAAGTTTAAATCAAAGTTTATCAGATTTGTTTTTTTCACTAATGTATTGAATCATACATTCACTTAGCGAAAAATAAATTGATTGTAGCATTCTTTCCTAATAATTGTTTCGATATTTGTGTATTTCTTCCAAATGTCTGGCTGCTGGTGTATCTTTTCACACTTAGATAAGTCTATTGATAGTGATTTCTTATTTCCGTATCTTTCTACTCTGAAAATAATAAATTGTTCTTTTAAAAATTACGTTTTCATTGTTTTTAAACAAATTTATATCTTGTTTAAAATAAGACTAGCTTAAAAAGCAGTTTTTTTCCAACGTATTTGTTTGTTTTCTAATTGTTATACATTAGCTATTGGCTAGAGTCGTGCACTCATTCTAAATACAGAAGAATATTTCGTTGAAAGCCTCTTTTGAGGAAACATTTAGAAAATCAATTTAATATGTCCTTGTATGGAAGTTCTATCAGTTGTATACTAATACACATTTACTACATGCATTAATAAATTGGTTTAATAAAATGTCCATTGATGAATCCACTGCGATAGGATTCATTATTTGCGAAAATCTTCTTGATAATTTAAATGAAGTACAGCGTTTTATCATAAATAATTGTTACGTTGCAATTTCACTAAATCTGAAGAATTTTACGTTTGTTTAATTAATCTGTTCCTCGGCTTAAATTTGTTGCTCTTAATTTCAAATATCGTAAAATCCCTTGATTCCATGCATTCTATATCCTACAAAAATATCTATGGGAATACACTTGGGTGCATAAGTGTAAACTCATCATTGAAACGTCTAATCGCGTTTATCTAAAACTTCCGAGTTTAATTTAAAATACTACAACCATGTTCTCCATTTTAACGATGCACTAATCAATCCGGAAAGAAGAAAGGGAAAATAAGGCACAAAACGATTTAGGGATACGAAAATTTAAACTGTTTCAGAATTTTTTTTTTCATATCTTGTTGATAAAGGAATTCGAATGAAATATGTGGTAATTAAAAACTGCAGAAGACGCCTTCTTTATAGCATGAAACTTCATTAAGTGGACGACAGAAGTCTGTAGAACCTTTTCTGCGGTTAATTTCTTTTAATTAATTCTTATTATTAACAGTGAAATTGACTTTTTAGTAATTTAATTAAAAGGTACAGTTTCGATGATTTCATGCAAATTATTATTGTTGAATTGATGGCGTATTTTGGGAAAAAGATCCATGTTTTTCGTCCATACTTCGTTAAAGAACAAAACAAATACACAGATAGAACTGAATGAACTAGAGAGAAAATTCATCAGAATAGAAAGGAATTATGGATGTAATAAAGATGAGTTATTTTTAGTTGTTAGGCGAAGTGGCATAGTCTCGCAGAGAGAGAGAGAGAGTAGAGAGAGAGAGAGAGAGAGAGAGATATATATATATATGGGGGAATCTGTCACCACTGTTCGTGAATTGATAAAAATGTATTCTAGACAAGTCACAGTGAGAAATATGGTAATATTTTCCTTTTAAAACATTGAGTAAACTAAGTAAAATAATTTCATTTTAAATGTCAGTTTTAAATGCCACCATGAAATAGAAGTAAACAGAATCCCATTAGCAGTAAATATAGTTTGGTTTTATAAGTAAAACGGCAAAAAGTTATCTCATGGCTTCTGCAAGAGCCCAAGAGTAAAGGGAATCAGTACGATTGATAAATTGATTAATACTATCTCTGCTGATTGCACTCTTTAACAATTCTACAATATAGGGTAGTTTTGGCTAAAGTGGATCAGTTTCAAAAGGATTGAAATCAATGCAAAACAATTTATTTTTATGCAAAAGTTATATAATTTGTTAAATATATCGCTATAAATATTCAAAAGTCGCAACTGTTGCGTGCTCGAATATAAATCTAGCTTGTAGTAATCGCTAGGCACTACCAATGATAATGTGAAATACCTTATTCAGCATTACCTTTTGTATATTGATATCCATCTTTGCTGTAATAATATTTGAAAATCTTTGGAGATTAATTAGTTAGTGGTGGTAAAAATGGAACGAAGACTGGCTTTTTTAATAAATATCTTCTTTCACATGCACGTTATCCGATTGCTTTATTTCAGTTTTCAATCATCTGTGGTTTTAATGTAGTTAAAAGACTTCCATTATTTTATTTTGGTTACCTGGTTTCATGGTATCATTTAATTATTTTCGAAAACCTAGTGTTTATTTTTGTCTAGTTTCCTTTGTTTTATTATAATTGTCTAGTTCCCTTTGCTTTATTCAATTTTTTTCTTGTTGTTAATAAAATTTCGCTAGTGTTTGAAGAAGCTACACCAAAGCTTAATAATATCAACACCATCATACATTCGAATAGCATCCGACTGTTTACGATCGCGCTCAACGATAAAAATTAACACTTAAATTCCTTATGAGCCTCAGGAATGCGAAACAAAAAACCTTTTCACGATAGAACAGAAATAGTCCTTTTGATTTAACAGTAAAACAATGCTTAAAAGGGAATCTTTATGATTTGTTCAATAGGAATAACACATAAACAAAATGACTGGAATTATAGTTTTACACTGGAACTCTTGCTTTGTAAAGTAATATTTCACCAGAAGCTTGTTTTAAGGGATCCGTTAATACAAGAAAGAAAATTCTATAAGATTGTATATAAGACGAACTTATAAAAAGAATGTCTACTTTAACCTAATAAGACTTGATTTCTTGTCCTTACACAACAATGCCTGCTGATCTAGAATGTCCAATACACTTGACCGGATACGGAATTAGGATGTGCCAGCGATCTGGTGGAACTACTAGGTTACCCACGAAAACGAAATCTATTTAGCCTGCATAATACTGGATAAAGTCCCATCTTTACTCGAATTTTTAATGATACTCGAAAAGGACCAAAGCTCATCTTAACTTGGTACTTAAATAACATTAAATATGAAAGATAGTGAATGTCATGTAAATGCCAAATAAAGATGAAGTTTGCAGTCTTTCTTTTTTAAAATAAATTCTTTAACGCAACCCCCAATTTATTCATTTATTTATTCATTCATCATAATTTGTCGTGTCAACATTTCCTTCTCGATAAACGAGAATAACCCAAACTGAATAATAATGTAAGAGATACAATGGCTGATATATTGATTAATCTTAACGTCAGCGGAGACCACAGCTGCAACCTTTGGGTATTGTGACTGCTGCAATACTTGCTTCAGATGTTTGCGCAACCTGAGAAATAGTCCCTCGGCGGAGGCGGCCTCACGTATGAATCTCCCAAAGGAACACCTCGTCTTGAAATGCAATCAAGGCACTGAAAAATGTGCTCTTGATTACACAGATCAACTCAATGAAAGAGGCTAGAGGTTCGTCCGGAGCACGAACAAACGTGTAGTAAATTCTAAAAGTAGGAAAAAAGGCTAAATAGAATTAAACATTGTAAATATATTCATCGTCAACTCTTTAGATACAATTTTACTCTTACATTATTTACCTTTCATTAAGCATTTTGGTTCAAACGTTTATGCTTTCTTCGATTGGGCAGTATCTTTAAATTATTTTTGTAAAGATAAATTTATCTTAAAATTTTTTTTAAAAAATAAAATAGAGTTTATTTCGAGCAATCAGCGTAAAATCTTTGTTTAAAAATGGAACTAGAGCTGGAGTTTATTTGCTTCAATGGGTGATTTAAAATATGTTAAATTTTAAATAATTTAAAACCGCGAAATGCAGGATTTGTTAAAGTTTTAACAAAATTGCATAGAGAACAATATACTGTAAAAAAAAATCTGCGTTTTATATAAAGATGTATTTACCTACGAGAAAATACTCATCCACCTTATTATTGCTTAATTCGTAAAAATTATATATTAAAGCGTCTTACTCCGACTTTTATCTGAACAATGATACGAAACGCTTAAAGCTCTAAAGTTGGCTCTGCTCGTCACCGATTGATTCCGAGCGTCTAGCTGTCAAATCATTATTTCAGGAGAAGAGAAATGGCTGATACAAAACTTCGACGGAAATAAATCGGATTAAAATTTTTAGTCAAAAATGTACGACAGCAAACAGATTTGCTTCGGATCTGGTTTTGGAGATTGGCAGACCTTTTAACGACTTCTATTCATACTTTTGGCAGAGTTGCATAGTGAGAAAGTTTTCTACATTTTCGGCGGATATAAACCAAATTTATATTTTATTCATGGCCAATTTAATAAGAATAATCGTAGCAACAATTTTCAAAACAAGCATTAACCCTTCAATAGAGAAATTCAATTAAAGTTGTTCAAATTCGCTAGACTATAAAGTGCTGTTTTCACAAGTGATATGAAAAGATAGTCAATTTCTCAAAGTATCTTGGTATTATCTGCCTATCTTACAAGCTGGTTTTCTTCTTTTAAATATGAATAATTCTTTATGGCAGCTTATGTTAAAAAATTGCATGCATATTGAATTTTAATAAGAGTTTATAATTCAAATGTTTTAAGTTTAAAATAAAAGTTAATTTATAAAGAAAAACTATAATAACATTCTCGAAAACTTTTATAATCCAAATCGAATTTGTTTTTATTTTATACTGACCGCTAAATATGACTGACAGTAGATTTTAAAAATCACGAGATGTCAAAAGGTAAGCGGTGAGATGTCTTTCTTTTGTTGGTTTCAGAAATAACAAATATCTATATAAACAGAAAAATATTTAAGTCACTGATTGTATTTGTTGGATTAGTATATTTAGTGTTTATTTTTAAGCAGTTATTTATGTATAATATTTATTTCGAAAAGACTGTTTTCTTTAATGTTTTTATGACTTTAGTTATCTTTCACGTGTAGTTTATTTGGTGGGTTATTTACCATTAATGCTTATTTTAAGAGGATTTAGTTATCTTTAATGTTTATTTTATGAGGACTTAGTGATCTTTAATGTTTATTTATGAGAACTTAGTTATCTTTTATGTTTATTCTATGAGAACTTAGTTATCTTTTATGTTTATTTTATGAGGACTTAGTTATCTTTTATGTTTATTTTATATGGACTTAGTGGTCTTTAATGTTTATTTATGAGAACTTAGTTATCTTGTATGTTTATTATATGAGAACTTAGTTATCTTTTATGTTTATTTTATGAGGACTTAGTTATCTTTTATGTTTATTTTATATGGACTTAGTTATCTTTAATGTTTATTTTATTGGGACTTTATTTAGCGTTTGGGGACTTAGTTATCTTTTGTTTATTTATGAGGACTTAGTTATCTTTTATGTTTATTTTATATGGACAGTGATCTTTAATGTTTATTTATGAGAACTTAGTTATCTTTTATGTTTATTTTATATGGACTTAGTGATCTTTAATGTTTATTTATGAGAACTTAGTTATCTTTTATGTTTATTCTATGAGAACTTAGTTATCTTTTATGTTTATTTTATATGGACTTAGTGATCTTTAATGTTTATTTATGAGAACTTAGTTATCTTTTATGTTTATTCTATGAGAACTTAGTTATCTTTTATGTTTATTTTATGAGGACTTAGTTATCTTTTATGTTTATTTTATATGGACTTAGTTATCTTTAATGTTTATTTTATTGGGACTTTATTTAGCGTTTGGGGACTTAGTTATCTTTTGTTTATTTATGAGGACTTAGTTATCCTTAATGTTTATTTTATGAGGACTTAGTTATCTTTTATGTTTATTTTATATGGACTTAGTGATCTTTAATGTTTATTTATGAGAACTTAGTTATCTTTTATGTTTATTCTATGAGAACTTAGTTATCTTTTATGTTTATTTTATATGGACTTAGTGATCTTTAATGTTTATTTATGAGAACTTAGTTATCTTTTATGTTTATTCTATGAGAACTTAGTTATCTTTTATGTTTATTTTATGAGGACTTAGTTATCTTTTATGTTTATTTTATATGGACTTAGTTATCTTTAATGTTTATTTTATTGGGACTTAGTGGTATTTAGCGTTTGGGGACTTAGTTATCTTTTGTTTATTTATGAGGACTTAGTTATCCTTAATGTTTATTTTATGGCGACTTAGTTATCTTTAATGTTTATTTTATGAAGACAGTTATTTCAATGATTGTTTTTTATTAAATATTTTTTTAAGGATTTGATCATATCTTAATCTTTCTTTTCTGTTTTCCATATAGTTTTACGATTATTTTTCAAAATGAAAACTTAAACGTGGCCCAAGGCCAGATTTTTACTTTGGTTTCTGTTGTTTTTCTGCTTTACGTTGTGTACATTATTATTATTATTATTATTATTATTATTATTATTATTATTATTATTATTATTATTATTATTATGATTATTATTATTATTATTATGATTATTATTATTATTATTATGATTATTATTATTATATTATTATTATTATTATTATATTATTATTATTATTATTATTATTAATTATTATTATTATTATTATTATTATTATTATTATTATTATTATGATTATTATTATTATTATTATTATTATTATTATTATTATTATTATTATTATTATTATTATTAAACAAGTTACACTTCTTACTTTATTTTCTGAAATGTCTTGCATTTATTGACGACTATATCCGTTTATCCCTCATTGACAACATAAAAGCCTGCCAGTGTTTAAGTGTGTGAACTCGTTAGTTATGAATGAGGAAGACGTCGCTTTCAATTGTATTTTTAACACCTCTCCATCACGATGAATATTGAGGCTCTGCCTGACCTAATAACCAATAGACAGGAGGTTGAAAAGTGAAAGCACGCAAGGAAAAGTCGTATATGTTGCAGAAATTTTAACATTTAAATTATCCTCGTGTAACAAAAAATCTTGAGAAAACAAAAGAAGTTTAAGCAATTTTATTTTATGCAAACACCAACTGTAAATATAGAATATAATTTTGCGTACTTTGTCAAGATTCTTGGCGGCCGGTGATTAGATATGATACGACCATAGTTGAGAGTACGAATTGGAATCCTTTGGTTGGACTGGCTCGGTTTGGCGTACCCCTGTCCCACAAGTTTTTTTCGATCTATTTTTACCAGCTATCCCCCCCTCTGGTTTTCTCGGGGCTCTCCGGTTTTTTGTACAACTAAAAACCAAAACTTCTTGTGGGGTGTTTTAGTACACGTGGTAGAGATTCAGATACCCCTTGACTGACTAGTGCCCCGACAACCGCCCAAGCTTTCCACCAGCCGTATCTAGACAATTTACACTTCTTCTAGCTCAATGCTGTGAAATGTCGTTAGACCCCTCCAGAAAAGCATAACTTGCTCGGTGAGGGAGTCAAAAATGTTACGAATAAAATCCGAACGATAATATTTCGGGTTCTCGGTGTTTCTACAATAGCTTTAAAAGCTGCATCTCTGTCTTGAGAAGAAATGCTGACTCCCAAAGAGTTTCTCTCGTGGTGCGTCCAAAAATGAGCGATCGAACCTTTAAAACCGTACTGTTGGCTTTAAGTGTCTTTCTTTTTTTAAAGCACCTCAGCAGTTTGCGGAACAGTGATGTCTGCCCAATCAGATTTACCTGTCTTGTGTGCATTTTAGTTATTCTCCGAGACGGTGCTCGAAAGTTGAAACCTCGCTGCAATTGGAGGCGTGTCTCTGAAGTGGCCGCTCCTAAACATGAGCATGGACATTTAGAAAGGAAGGGAACGATCTCTACGTAGTCCTGCTATTTTGGACCAAAAACTGCCAAAATTTTAAAGCAGAAACTATCATAGACTCAACGCTATTTATAGGCTAAAGCAGGTTGGCTTGTATCAACGAAAAGTTCTTGTCACCTTTACGAATATATCTGGCGTAATGGTGAAAATGCACTAAATTATAGAAAAATAATTAATTACATACGTCTTTTTTTTCGCATGATTTCTTTTTCTACTGGATGAATGCGTGTTTAAATAATTTGTTGAAGACTTCAATAAAGTATTCATCGAGATTTAGAACAAAGCAGCTATTTAATGCTACCAAGAGCTTCTCTAAGCAAGATGTAAGTTTAGTTTCCGATGCGATCCCCAACCCCGCATACTGCCCAGATTAATGCGGTTTGTCAGTCGCTCAAATTCCTGAGTCGCTACAAAACATTTCTTACCAGTTACATACATTTGTGGTTTTTATCTAACAGTAACCAAAGTGGTGTTCATTGACGACTGTCTTCAAACAACACTGGTCAAAACTCGTTTTTAAAGCGTCACTGTATACTCATTTGTATGAAGGGTAAATATGATCCAAAACTCAACATTTCCGATCCAGTAAACTCAAACTTGTGTCTGCTGCAGTGCCAGGAACACCCAGGCGGATGTCTAGATAGAAAGGCTTAGATGTAGCAAGTTTAGTACGGTACGATGTGCGTGGCATAAGGATCACTACCATTTCCCTAATTAAATGGTATAGACCCCTCCTGCTTGAATTTATTTTTCTGCTGAATAGGTCATACACTGGTGGATCAGAAAATTGAGCAAAAAATATTTACGTTGCTTTCATGCATACATAAATAACTTAAATCGTTGCATACATCATCGCTCACATTATTTAGTTTTGGAGGAGAGAGGTGGCTCAAGTACTTCGCGACTGTACATCTGTAATCTTAATTTTTTTAATTCTTTAAATCACGGGGAAGAATATAGTTTTAGCACAGCGCTGTAAACACACACACACACACACACACACCACACACACACACACAAACCTGAACGGATTCCTGTCAACAACACGCGGTTCTTTCTTTGAAATCCACGCTTTTGTACGATTTACTTCAAATGGCGGACCGAAAAGAAAAACATGGATTTCCGAAATGTTGATTCTCAACAGATGCGAGACTGACGAGAACCGGAAGCCGGCTTTAAAACTATCAGATATGCAACAAAAATTGCACAGGCGATTGATCTCGTAATAAAAAAAATGAAAGGTGATCTTTTGAAAGTTTGTCATTGAAGTCACTGATCAGTCCGTTTTCCCAGAATGTGGCTTGAAAAAAAAATAACGATTTATAAAAGCTCGCAATGTTTTCCTTCTTGAATTATTAACCAATGTAAAGTTTTCTTACCAATAAATAGAATATTTTTAATTTTTTAAACGGCAGCACCACTCTTTATCAGCGGAAGATAATCCACGTTAGAAAGCATTAATTTGAACTCTCCCTATAGTCATTTTTTTGTACCTATCATTAGTCAAGAAAAAAACTAGTATTTGTGTTCATGCATATTTAGTAAAAACATTCGTAACTCAAAACTTTTTGGTGTAGAGAGAAAACGAATTTGTGGTTACTAAAGGTTATATTTATAATGAGGTAGGTAATCTCTCTCTCTCTCTCTCTCCTCTCTCTCTCTCTCTCTCTCTCTCTGGCATCCCCTATAGCTCAACTTGTGCTGAGTAAAATAGATTTTAAGGATAGTTCAGGGTTTCAAATGCACCCCAGATGTACGCAGCAAGTTAAACAAAAAATACTTATAACATTTTTCTACTTTCACTTGAATATAAATGAAGATCATAAATGTTAATTTTATCAAAAAACCAAAGAAATTGAAATACTAATATTAATTTAATTATATTGTCGTTTAAACTCGGCTAAGAATGTAAAGACACCACTTCTTAATTAAACAATAATTTGGTACGTAAAGATTATTTGGAATATTAGGTTTATGACAAGAGAATCTACACCAGATTATGACAATTAACGGCCAAAACTTTTCCAGAGTATACTTTACAATATTATTTTATTGAGCCAGGGAAAGTAAAAATGCTCTCCTCCTAGAAAATTATTCATTTTGAAATTCTTACAGATCATTTATTTTTTGTTAAACTTCAATTTATTGAAATATTAATGTGTACGTGGCCTTATTTTCATCTTTTTTGAAGATTTTGTTTCTCGTTCGATATTATAAACCTATTATTGGTTAACACTTATTTGAGGGATCCAAACCTGGTCTTAAGAATTCTTCCGATTCTTCTCTTTTCCGGCAAGTTCTTTGAAATGAGCTCTGCAGTTTCCTTCGGATCATTATCAAGTTGCAGTATAAACCTATCACTTACACACCATGTTATTTGGCCCAGTCGAATCGCGTTTTCTTGATGCCATCTTCAGATAAGATCTTTCTAGCTGCTACTCGGCTAATTAATCCAACCTTTTCTGACCTATTTTGCTGGAAGAGGGTGCGATGCTGACTGTTGCAGAGGAAGTGTAGTCGTCATATAATTGGCTACCTGTCAAGAAAGTGTTTTCCTCTGACATTCGAATCGTCAACTAATTTTCCCGTTCCAATGTCATTTCCTTTCTTCCTCTGCCTTATAAAATCACGGCTGAGCCATTTGATTTCATCTTATGAATGGTTCTTCACACACCAACCATCTTGTGTAATTTAAACTTTCTCGATAATTGTCAATTCGGTGTTACAAACTTCATGAAAAGAAATAATGAATAGGTTTCTTTCATACATAATTTCGTTTCAGGTACCACTTTTATCTGCCAGACAGAGCAATAAATAGCAGTCATCAGTAATGAGATCCATTAACATTTATGCATAGTACGTGCTAACAATTATTTAAATTACTAGTGAGAGTCTGGCATTGTCGAAAGACAGATTTGGTGTTTTCTTCAAGGAAGTTTCAACTTTGCCGGGGAAAAACTACTTTTCAGATAATCTTACAATTTCAGCACATAGAAAAATTTTGCGAAAGCGAACTTGTACAAAGCGAAAATAAGAGGTTGTCAGGAGGCAGTGAGTGTCTGCAATGCATTCTTACAATCATCGTCTACGTACAACTATGTAAAACAAAATTTAAAAAAAAACAAACTTTGAAATTAAGCCAAGCAAGTGTTGTCGTTCTTGAATGCCAAGATTTCACACAAACGTCGCTTTCTCTACTCAGCTGAAAACACTCTAAGAAAGTATCCATTAGATAAGAAGCAACGGTAACCAGCGCCCGTTTACTTAGAGAACTCAAGACCCGTTTATTTTTTCTCGAAGCTCGCCGATGACGCCACGCCCACTTTCCTGAACTTTCCGATTCGATTCCGGTTCACGTGATTTGCGCATGACAATCATAAAGGATGCGTGCGCATGTTGCTAACTTAAGAAAACAGGTTGGCTGCTCCAAGAAGTGTCACTATAAAATGCAGGCAGGGGGGCTTAAATAGATGACGTGACGTCATTGGCTGGTTATTATCGTGAGGCCACGAAATATAAAGAAAACTTGGACCAGTCACCAGCCCAACGCATTTTCTTCTGTATTTTCTACATGAAAATTACACGTAACGTTAAACCATGCCAGTATCCATCATTGTCACAATACAAATCAACTTATAGGAAACAAAAAACGCGAGTTGTCATCCTTTACTTTTGGCTTCAGCGTAAACAAACGGCTCCTGATCTGTACTGTTGGTGCAAGCAATTTCTCTGTCTCAATTAAAATGAACCTATTTAGGTATTGCGCATAGGTCACGTGTGAAACGACCGACATCTATCCCAGCATACATTGCAGCAGCATCAACGCGCTGTTAAAAAGGCCAAACACAAAACATACATAGAAGTGGCCAAACCTGATCCGAACACCATCGGATAAAACATATTTATGGTTGATGTTTCTACGGTGAGTTTTCGTCAATAAAATGCTAAGAATTGAGTTTTTGGTCTCGGTCTCTAATTGATTGTTGGTTATTCGTGTTTGAAGAAATTAAATGGTGTTTGAGGAACATTTTAGTTCGTGACCTATCGGCGCAAATCGTGAGTCAGCTGCATTTATCCCGCTTAAAGTGCTTCATTAGTTTTTGTCGTTTTGATTAACAGAAAGGGACTTGTAACCTAAATAAACTCGGACTTGACGCCGCTGGATCCGAAAGCCAGTAATAGCGCATGAGACAAATCCATCACAGCTACTGATATCACAGGCCTGCAAAATTTGGTACATTGAAAATTGTCTGGAAATGTTATAACTGATTTTTATGTTGCTTGATGTGCTTATTTTCAAATGTGATCACTGTTTTGCTCTATCACGTAAGGATTGTTCACAAAGTGAATCAGAAAATATGGGAAAAGAGATTATTAATACGTATTCTGGTTGAAACATTTATTTGCAAAAAGGATTTTAAAATAGTTTCATTTACAAAAATATTGATAGAAATCCATTCTCAACACTTACTCACCTTTACAAGTCCTTATGCTGCCTTTTCCGTTTTCCCGCAAAGCTTATTTTGGTACCTTTTCTCTTGTAGGCAGCTTCCGGCTCTTCTCTGTGCAGCATCAAACAGTAGTCCGAAATCATGCTGACGTTCCATCTCCTTGATATTTTGATGAAATCTTTCCCCCTGCTCTTCACTAACAGCACCAAGATTTTCGGGGAAGTAGTCTAAATGAAAACTCAGGAAGTGCACCTTCAAACTCATCAAACAACCCAAGTCTTTGAATTTCATCAGCATGTTTTCCACAATACACTTAAATTTGGGGTCCTGATAGTTCCCAAGAAATTTCTGTACAACTTCTTTGAAAGCTTTCCGGGCTTCTTTTTAAACTGTTTCCATTTTTGTTTCAAACACATCGTGATCATCTTTCAGAAGTTTCCGAATATCTGGACCGACGAAAACATCTTTCACTTTTGCTTCTGGCAGTCCCAGAAACTTATTGCGCAGGTATTTAAAACACTCTCCTTCTTTTGACAGAGCCTTTACAAATTGTTTCATCAGCCCAAGCTTGATATGAAGTGGAGGCAGGAGCACTTTCCTTGGATCAACCAAACTTTCCCGTACTACATTTTTGCTTCCAGGTTCTAATTGCACCCTACACGGCCACTCCTTTTTGATCCAGTGTTGGCCCATATCCTGGCTGTCCCATTCACACGAGAAGCAGGGGTACTTGGTCTATCCTCCCTGCTGTACAAGAAGCATGGAAATTACTTTTAGATCGCCGCATATCGTCCATCCATGATCCTTGTATTTCAGTTCGGTGAAAATTAAGGCTAAATTCTCGTAGCATCCTTTCAGATACACAGAATGCGCTACTGGTACTGAAGCGTACTTGCTGCCTTTGTTGAGAAGCACTGCTTTGAGGCTTCTTTTTGACGAGTCAATAAAGAGCCTCCACTCGTTCACGTCATACCGTATGTTAAACCTCTCCATCAGTCCAGGGACATCGCTACAGTAAACCAGGTCACCTTCTTTATAAAGTATGGAATTAAATATTTTTCTCTATTTCTAAACCATGAGAAAGAGGTACCAGGGGCCAACCAGTTCTTTTCCTTTAACCTAGAGACTAAGAGTCCTGCTGCATCTTTAGGAAGACCAAAGTCTCTGACTAAGTCATTCAATTCAAGCTGTGAAAAAAGTTTGGACTCGCTGCTGCCTGAAACATCGTGAAAGTCCTCACCAGAATCTTGGCCTTCTTTTCCAGAGTCTTCAGGCGTGTCTTCTAGTTTTTCTGGAGGTAAAGGTACTGGTATACCTGGGCCATGAGGTACAGGGCGTTTGCCGACGAGAGGTTCGGATAGAAAATTTATTTCTTACTTTTTAGATTGAACCCCTGTACGATACAAGAACAAAAAGTAACAGTCATCACTGTGATTTCGGGGTTCCCTCCAGATCATAGGGATCCCAAAACGGAAAGACTCTTTCTTACCTTGAGACCACTGTCGGAGTTCTTCCACACAAATAGAACACACTTTATATGGGGCCCAGGACTTATCCTGGTCACCGAGTTTCACACCAAAATACGCTTAATACACTTTCTTAACAAAGTCTGTAATGTTTCTTTGCTGTTTCTTCACTACAAAGTTCCCACAAATGTAACATAAGTTATCAGGTGCATTAAGACAGCCCCTTGCAGCTATTTAGTGCACTTATAGACAGAAGAAAACCACTAAGGAAAAAGGAGAATAAAGTAAACTTCTGCAGAAATGACAGGTCTGGAAAAGTGGACTGGTTATGACAGAACCTTCTCACACAAAATTCTAATTGCAACTGAGTCCAAGTAGGGAGTGTGGAGAGGGGAAACAAAAAGGAGTGAGTCATCAGCTTATCTCACTGTCTGGCACTGACTG
This sequence comes from Nautilus pompilius, assembly GCA_018389105.1. Classification (NCBI taxonomy): domain Eukaryota; kingdom Metazoa; phylum Mollusca; class Cephalopoda; order Nautilida; family Nautilidae; genus Nautilus; species Nautilus pompilius. Next base: position 416,891 of record JACATO010002140.1, read on the forward strand.
GAGAGGGGGGAAACAAAAAGGAGTAAAAAAGAGTAAAAAAAAAAAGAAAAATTAATTATAATTAATTTCTTGTTTAGAAGCTTAATACAGTGATTCTGGAGATATTGAAATCGAAAATTTGAGTTTGTGGGAAAATGGTACGTGACGGAATCTTAAAACTATTTTTACTGAAAACAGCACCAAAAAATCTATAATAATCAGCTATCAGTTTTCGGACAATTTTTCCATTGCAGGCCTGTGTATTCGTTTCGACGCTGACTGTGCGCGTCCATCTTAGAGGAACTGCCGTAGAGTGTGGGTCAACAGAACAGCTAAAGAGAAAGCTTGGAATAATTTGTCAGATTGCAATTCGCGTCTAGGAGCGAATATTTTACAACTCAACATAACTGCCAGAGCAGACCGGACTTTTTGTATTCTTGTAAACAGATAAATTTCCCCCGCAGCTCCAATCCAAAACTTTCCCACTATCAAACATCGTGCAACCAACAAAGTTCCTTAACATTTGTCGATCGTAAGTAGCCCACGGGCCTTATATCAGATATCCCAACGGCATAACCATTTCTTGGTTAATTTTCATGGAATTCAGTCAGGAAAAGTCGAAGAGTCAGCGAAAGGTCCATGGGGCATAACTGAAGGGGAAAAAAGTCAATACAATTTTTTTTAAAAGTGAAAGTAAATCTTACGGTTTTGAAATACAGAAAATATATAACAGAGAGAAGAAAAAAAAGAAACGTTTGTTTCCGTTCGGATTATTTAAATAATGATATTAGAAAATGGTTTTCATTTGTTCATTCTTTCTTTCTCAACTGATGCCCTTTTCATTGTCGGTTTATTGTTTCTTTTCTGTTGATATTAGTCTCTTTTTTTATTTTACCTTGTCATTATTTACTATTGATAATTCTCACGACACCGCCAGTGCTAATGTCGTTATCACTGTTATCACTGCCTCCTAACTAGTGTTGATCAACTGTTTGTCATTGTTAATGCCATCCCCCTGTGACGTTAATATCGTTAACGTGGCTTGTGTTAACGATATTGTTTTTAATATTTAATGCTGTTGTTATTTCTATTTTCATTGTTAATGTTTTTATTGTTAACATCCATATATATATCCTCATCATTGCTATCACTAATATCATTCTTGCTGTTACTATCGTGTTGTTATGAGCGTCTGTTTGTTATACTTAACCCTGTTCATGCCATATTCGATGTTAGAGTTGATAACGTTGTGGTTGTTGATATTATTATTGCTAATATGATGTATCACTATTGCCAGTTCTTTATTTGTATTTTAAATTTAATTTAGGCTTTTGTTATCATCTTTACTTCGTTTTTACTACTGTTGATACTATTGTCATTATTCTTGTTGTTATTCTTACTGGTATATATTATTTTGATATTGTTGCCAGTTATACGTGATTATTGCTGTCATTATATTGCTATCGCTAATATTGTTTCTTTTCTCCTGTTGCTGTCCTTTTTGCCATTTTGATATCATCCTCCGTTCATTGTAATTTAGAATTTCGCCTGTACTCACAGAGTTATAACGGTTGTTGTTGTTGTTGTTGTTGTTGAGCAGTGTACACCTGGTTTCCCTTTTTATTCTGTTGTATCTGGCTGAGTGACTTCTCTTCATCCGATATCTGATGCTGTTGGTGGTGACTCCGCGTCGATATTAGCGATAAATCCAGAGAAACATCTACATCCCCGCAGACGCAGCGAGATAACACACACAAGGATGTGGTCGTTCCTGGCCCGGAACGTCAGAGGGGACTTCTTCTGTTCACCTTCGGTCTGCTGTGTCCAGTCGCCGATTCTCACATGGGAGGAACCACTGCCATGGTCTCTTCAGACGATGAATTTTAATCAGAAAACGAGTAACACAAAGCTTTAAGAATCCCCCGTATTCGCAGCTGCGCGACTCTCGTCGAATAAGTCGATCACGCGAAAGCGCCTGCCAACTACAATCAAAGACCGGTTGCAATTAAGGAGAAATACCTGGCACCTACACTCAGTAAAAAAAAGAACAGGCACGCACTGGGAACTTGAATGAGTCGAATCTCAGCAGCCGTTTCATAGGTTAAACTTGCCCATTTATACAGTTGTCCATTCGTCAGGATCAGCTAACGAACGACCAGACTTCCTTGTTCCTGAAAAAGTCTGGTCGGCCTTTAGTCGTATCACATGTTTCCAGCTGCCAGTGGGTGTTGTCAAAATGCTCCGTACAGTTTTATGCAGCGTAACAAACTATAATCGAGTTGTCGCCTATTTCATAAACGACGATAGACGGCGCTACTTGTTTCGGCGAACGTGTTTGTCGCATAAGAATAATCCTTTTGTAAAATTAATCGTCTTTCGTAGCAGGCGGCCCAGAAACAGGATCTAGCTCAGCTTTTTATTTTTTTTTTTTTTTGGCGGATGTTTTAATATCCGTCAGGTCACAAACGTTCTGTACGGCAGTACGTCATCTGTACCTTCCCTCATAGTGCGTTTTTTTTATTTATTTTTTTTTTTGTCTCCGTGCTCCATTCAGTCTGCGCTTCAGAATGCAACACTGAAAAGAAAAAGAAGCTGAAAGGGGAAATAACCCACTCTGTCAACCGATCCGAACATAGAAGACCGGAAAAGAAACGGTAAAATATTTTTAAAAAAAACCCAAAACCAACAACAACAACAAAAGAAAACCAAAATTTTTCTTTTAAGAGAAAATCCAATAAAAATCAGGTTTGGACAACTATAATTTCTTTCAACTTGGTATCAGTTTTCTGTCAAATGGACATCAGTTTTTAAATGAAAAAGACCACTTTATTTCACTTCAAATTAATGGTATACGGCCTGACACAGTTCCAGTTATTCTAAAGAAACTAATTTCCAAAACCATTTTTATTGTCATTTTAAAAATCATTTTTTTCATTAAAAAATGAAAAAACATTCTGATATAAAGTGAGGGGGAGAGTTAATTGATATGAAATGCGTTCCAAATCGATTTATTAAACATCCTGTTTTTGTTTTGTTTAGCTGATGTATTGGAATGGAATGTATATTGGAAACGTTTTGAGGTACGAGAATAAGCAGTTAATCGATGTTTGTTCTACGCCCATTAAAGACGAAGAGGAATTTCTTCAACGAAGAAATTTACACTTTTTTATCAAATCTAACGGCAATAAAAAAATTGAAATTCTCCTCCAATAAAACGACATTTGGTTGTTATTCACTCTTGACATAGTGTTTCAAAGATTATACCGCCGCACTTTTTGCTGAAACATATTAACTGTTACTATTAATCCCACTGCAAGAATTTTACTTTTTCTAAATTATGCTTCCTTTTCTAGCTGTCATAAATACTGGCTAACTTAGGGACGTAAATTGTATAGTGAATTTTACTTAGCAAAGCTGTAAATGATGGCCTTAGTCCAGAGAAATGAGTTGCGGATATGTTTTATGAGATTTTTTCTAATAAAATGGCGATCTCACTCTCTCTCTCTTCTCTCTCTCTCTCTCCTCTCTCTCTCTCTCTCTCTCTCTCTCTCTCTCTCTCTCTCTTCTCTCTCTCTCTCTCTGTCTCACTCTCTCTCTCTCTTGTCTCTCTCTCTCTCTCTCTCTCCTCTCTCTCTCTCTCTCTCTACTCTCTCTCTCTCTCTCTCTACTCTCTCTGTCTATTTTCTCTCTCTCTCTCTACTCTCTCTGTCTATTCTCTCTCTCTCTCTCTCTCTCTCTCTCTCTCTCTCTCTCTCTCTCTCTCTCTGTCTATTCTCTCTCTCTCCATCTCTCGCTGTCTATTCTCTCTCTCTCCCCCTCCATCTCTCTCTCTCTCTCTCTCTCTCTCTTCTCTCTCTCTCTCTCTCTCTCTCTCTCTCTCTCTCTCTCTCTCTCTCTCTCTCTCCTCTCTCTCTCTCAAATGTAGTTTTCATATGATATTCTTCTAGAAAACTCCAGTTTTACAAAATCTGAAGAAAGAAAACCCGCCGCCTGCAGAAGAATTCCGATAAATGCAAATAATGTAGAATGCCAGCTTTTAAGTACTATATAAGATCCACCGTAAGCTGCTTTAAAAGTCAAAAATGCAAATGACAGATTCTGAAACAAAATAATCAGTCGTCTGATTTTCGAAATTATTGGTACTTTAACGATGTCTAGCTCCTCTATGATGGCGTTCAAAGTTCAAATGATGACAAATACGATGTATTTCCTTTCCTGACAAGAGCAAAATGCATCAGAAAGATGAACCTTACGTCTTAAAAATCGAAGAACAATCTGTCGTACAACTCACTCAAAATAGGAACATCGCGGACACATTATCTGAATGAAATGTTATGCGACCACACCAGCGGAATGTGTTCCTGAGGCCCATAAAATTCGGTTGACAACATTCAGGAGAAACTCATTTTCAGAAGATAATAAAATGTCTCGTTAGATTGGTAAACTATTTTGTTCTTGCTGTTGCTCGATTTCGGTAACGACACTATTTCTTCTTCTTCTGCGATGAGATGCACAGTGCGAAAAGAATGTCAAGATAAAGCGACAAGAACTTAGAACCTAAATACGCTTTGCATGTCACAATTATTTATGCGGTACCCACTGATAACCTAATAATTCCACTTTTGAATACAGTAAAATATGTAGCTAATGTTAGGTTTGTGATGCTATGTATACGTTTTAACTAAGAAGCAACTTCGTAAATGTTACTTTGATATAAGGCTCATTTACAAATGTATCGTACTTGACTTTGAATTCAGAAATGTTAGCATTCTGCAGGTCGGCACTAGTTTACGTACTCTTAGTAAGGACAAGAGCCGTTACTATACCATGGTGTCGCTACTGATTGCACCTTTAAAAGCGAAATGACAAAGATGCTTTGCTCTCCTCGTTTATGGAAGCATTCGCAACATTTATGGTTACTCTTTTAGCATAATTTAAAGTATCGTCTCTTGTAGCGATGATAGCTTATTTAGAGCAGTACTCGTAAACTTTAATAAATGAGTATCAGATAGGAGATAAACACTCGGAATTAATCTTCTTTGGTAAAAGAGAAAAAAATGGCGAATAGCAAATCTATTTCCACAGTTTTGAAAATGGGGGTGGAGGCTGAAAAGGTTCATGGTATGGTGAGTTTTCTAAAGAAATACAGAAAATGTACAAGAACTCGAAGCTAAAAAAATCACCCCTGGAAACAAAAATGACGTAATAAAATATGTTATCGTTGTATTTTTTAAAAAAACATCTGATTAAAAATTAGTAATAGCAGGAAAAGGGTTTTATTGCGGGTATTTAAAGTGAAATATACGCTTTAAAAACTTGTCTGTGCTGGATAAAACACAAAAGGATTCTTGCATTGGTTTCTAGTAATACTGTTTCCGAAAGACTGTAACAGAAATGTGATTGAAACCATTTCTGTCTTTCTTTCTTTGCACTGACAAATTAAAAATGACCAAAGGCTTTGACTGTTACACTGCCAAGGATTTAAAAAACAGACATATGTGGCGACAGCGTGTTATTCGTAACGATTTCAATGGAAATATTATAAATGCATCAATTGCTTAATGTAACTATACACTGGCAGATAATCGCATCCTGTTGGGCACCAAAGTCGGCGGAAAGGCTTTTACTGTTTATAGTCTGTCTGGGTCGGTGGAAAGATCCTCGGGCTGAACGGCAGTTAAATTTTCGATATAACAATTATGCTGGCAAATTGAATCGGCATTGTCACCCATAAACGGCCGTAATAGAATATGTTGTCAACACCATCAGTAGCATCCTGGGATGCGGCGAACTGCGCTATTAAAGGTGCATCTCTGCGGGAGAGCACGAAACAGGTTTTGATTGCAGACGTAGCTACGATTATTTTCAGTTTTTCGGAAAAAAAATGTGTGAGCGCGACTGGAGAACCATACGAATTACAGGGGAGATAAGTTGTTCCTGGGTATAACTATAGCTGCAATAAATTCTCTATTATTGCTGATTCTGGACAGTATAAAGTTGCTAAATGGCGGAATTCATGAAATAATGTAGATGCATTCAATAAAAATATGTTGGATGATTAACATAGAAACATCCTACATCGGGGAATTTGACATTGTAACTACAAAAAAATTTATAAAGATTATTAATTAATTCCCACCGGTTAGTTAACAATTAATTCAATCAAAGAAACATTTTCTATGATACGGTTATTACCAACATATACTATTTAAAATGCACTACTGTTATAGAAATATTGTTGTTTTCGTTTTATAGATCATTTCATTATTGAAATAAATGTTCTGCTTTCTGTATTAGATAATAATCTATACCAGGCAGCTGCAAAAAAATAAGGAAAAAGTATTCTCACGCAATACAAATGTTGGTTTCTTTGTGACTTGATACAGCATAATCATCAAAGCTCCCTTCAATAAATACACCTTTTCTTTCTCGGTAAATAAAAGCATATCTCATTTTAACCAACGACGTAATTCATAATTAACTTCGAGACAAAGTAAATTCTTCTTTTCGATATTTTGTGAAACCACAATACAATTAAATTTGTTTGATGGGCGATGTCATAGCTCCCTTTTTGAGACCACAAACAACCTCATGGTTGCGTCATGCTTATGCATTGTATTTAGACGTGTTTTTGCGTCAGAGTTATGCTTGATACAGCATATTGCTTAGAAGAGCGACGTACGTTATATTCAAAACTGCGCTGTACGAGGTTCGTGGGGCTCTTCAAGTTAATTGTCTTTTCTCGACCGAATTTGTAAACGCTCAGAAACGCAAGACTGTAGACTGTTAGGTTCGGATATGCTTAATTAATGTATATTTATATACATTTAATTTTAGAAATGAAAGTGAATTGTAATTAATTTTGTAACATTATTTTAGAACCGCGAATTTTACTGTTTCTTTATATCTTGAAACCGAATAAAACATTGTAATAATTTACAATAGATAAGATATTTGTTACAACTGCTTTCGAACATATTGCAAGCAAAATGCTTTTTTTTAATTTTAAATTACTTCAGAGATGCAATGCAAAATCATCCTCATCCACGACACTTTACCGAATGGTAAAAATTAATAATAACGATGTAGCAACATGACACCATTAATTACCATTCTGTAGTTAGTTACAAACTGTGAGTATGACAGTAAGAAAAGTCGCTGAGTATAAGATCTTTCACCGTCGCCTCTTTGTCACTCTCCCTGGCCTCCCTTTGAGGTTGTTTCTAATAACAGGAGAGTAGCTCGAACGTTGTTTGTGATGGCATCCGTTTTCGCCATCTACTGGAAAAAATCTGAGCAGACAGTCGAGCGTTTTAGCCTACCGTTTAAACAGACGCCAGGGTGTACCGTATAACTTGTCTTCTAATTTAGTTTTAAATGAAACATCTGAGTATCTCTCTGAAGACCCCGAAAATAATCTTCGTAACAGTATCTTTCAGTAGCAAATGCCAAACTCTCGATTTATTTCCCTTTAAGAAATAAACTTCTCCACATGAGGTGATTTATACAACTGAATATCTAACGGGTATTTTTCCCTCATGATTAAAGTTCTCTATGTCTTTTTTTTAACTTGAGTAATCGTATGGTGTCGCTGTGACTAGAACTGGTGAATACATCAGCGCCACCTTGCCCCAAATAAACAACAACCCTAATCTCGCTTACAATTTCTCAAAACTACAAAACGAGTTTTAGACCGGTGTTAAGGAACCCACAATATTTCGGGATTCTCCGAGAAGTAGCTGCTTTTTCGACAGTCGGCCTTGTGGTGGCGCTGCTGGTCACCGCTTCCAGATACCTGGAGAATCCATGTGACTACATGAAACATTTAATGCCTAACACGGTTAAGATTCCATTAAAATGTCGCGACCATTATTGTTTTGTTTCATAAAATTTACAACAACAAAAAAAGAAGAAGAAAACAACCTCTGTGGTTCTTAATATAAAACCATCATTATTAGTTGTTGTTTTTTTGTATGTGCAAGAGAACCAACCGGTAAAACGTTTTTCTAATATCTGTAGCACGCATAAATGGATTCAAATATCCTGAAGACAACTTTGAGAAATTTAAAAGAAATAGTTTTTTTTTCCCTAAGCCATAACAAGTCTTTATTTTTCAAAATTTGTCAGCTGTGTTCGATCACCAGTTTTTTTTGGGGGGGGGAGTTGAGCTTGATTTCTTTTTTTTTACAGAAGATATTAGGAATTAAAACGCTTGGCCGGATAAAATAGGTGGTAAAGGTCTAAAAATTATTACCTTTACAGAAAAGTTGTGCGAAAACAATATCCAATAGAGCTTTTAATTCCTTCAACCGGAAGAAAGATCTGTTCAGGAATGAAGCTGATGGCTGATACAAAAAGAAACGTAAATGAATAGCAGGGCCGGAACTCGTTGCCATGGTAAAAAGAAAAAAATTTTTGTTTTTCTGGTTAAATCTCATTTTGTGTGATTTTTTTTTTTTCTTTTAAAAAAATATCGCACAGAAAATGTTTTCGAAAGTCAAAGTTTCCAACCTGCGGCTTTTTACTTTTAAAGACTGGAATAAATTGCCATTTTTGTTGTTGTTGTTGTTGTTATATTTCAGGCAAATGAGAAAAGCCACACGAATATTTTTCCAAGTTCAAATAATTAAGTAAATGCACAATTGTAGAAAACATTTTTAAAAAATTTGCACCTAGACGTTTCCTTGCATGAATTAAGGGGAATCTACCATACAGCACGTGCGTGTGTATGCATTCGCGGTGGAGTTTTTAAGATCGTGGTAGGGTTAACGGTCGTCGAGGCTGTATCGGTCTCACGCCTGTTGATCGGTTCACGGGGGTAGACGTAGGTTCGGGTTGAGAGGGTAACACACTAATCTGGTCATATTTTGTATTAATAAAATGCGGAAAAACTGATTTAAAAATAAAATGGACATGTTTACTGCTGATCTGTGAAGCGTTACCTTAAAAATAACGAATTGTATATATATTTTTTAAATTAATTTTATTAATCGATTCAAATATTTAGTAGATTTATTTAATATTCCATTAATGAATAAGGCTCACTAAATAAAATAGATGATTACTGAATTTAAAATTTAGAAAAGCAGGCAAACGTGGCATAAGAAACGGCACGAAACTAAGTTAGGAATAATCGCGTGAAACGTAAGTCTTAATTAATTTAAATAAAATCATTAATTAATTTTAGTATACGGGCGCGAGTATCTGTGTTAGGGTTTTGCATTGGCCATATGTTGTAACTGCATGTAAAATCAGCTGAACGCCCTAATGGCTGTCGGCAGTATCACCTCTGTGTGTGTAGATGTGTGTGTAGGTGCGTGTGTGGGGGTGTGTTGATGTGTGTGTAGGTGCGTGTGTGGGGTGTGTTGATGTGTGTGTAGGTGCGTGTGTGGGGTGTGTTGATGTGTGTGTAGGTGCGTGTGTGGAGTGTGTTGATGTGTGTGTAGCTGCGTGTGTGGGGTGTGTTGATGTGTGTTGTGTACAGGTGTATGTTTGGGTGTGTCTATAAGTGTGTGTTTAGATGTGTGTGGCATTATTCTTTCTTTTTTAATCTGTCTCTATTTACTCGACAGTCCGCTTGTACATGTGTCGACTGTGTTTATATATATATAGCGTGACTTTGAAAAAAGTGCATCAAAAGTTTCTACTATTGGTAATAAATTCGTGTAATAAGCCACGCATTGAGTCAGAATCAATAAGTTTTGGCATTCTGACTTTTGGGTGATCTCTACGAAATATAGGAAAAAAAGGGTTTCCTCTTTAATTCTTGTTTTTATGAAGCTGATGCATCCATCAGACATTATGGTTCGCATTCTAACCCAAATTAGCCACTGCCAGAATATTTCACGCCATACATATTTCTTTTCCCCCTCCTCCGTCCATTTTGAAAAACCCCGTAGATAATCGAGATGACGTTAAATGGCAACAAATTCCATCACTCTGAGTGATGGGTACAATTTCTTGGCGTACGTGAGTGAAATCGTTATTGGCATATCTTACAAAGCCTCCGAAAGAAGTCTCGTTCTATTCGACATGGGAAAATGAAATCACAAACAACAAATAGAAAACTACCTCCTTTTTGTTGTTTCTGTTGCCGATTTAGCGTAATTCAGTAAATATATGGACCTGCTCGTGCTGTCGACTTTCTGATTGGTTGCCAGAGAAACCCAGAGCGGTATTGGCGAGAGTGCTGAGAAATCAAACACCGGATTAAATGATAAGCTTACGTTGCAGTTTTAACCGATCCTCAGGATATTTCGCTCTTGTCTGACTTGTTAAATACTTTATTCCACACTCGTGAAGCGTTAAAGTGTCACTGCTTCTGTTAGGGAAGTGTATTTCCGAGTAATTAATAATAGCTTAAATGTCTGTGTAGTAGCAACCAGAATAATATACTTACTATGAAAATAGCGCAGATTTGGTCCTTAAACAGAAATATTGGAGCGATAGCTTTTCGATTAAAAGTACCCTTTTCTTGCCTTGCTCGTCTGTTTTCCAAGTCAGTAGAAGGGGCCGGAAGCATCGTCGCGAGAGAGTTTTCGGACAAAAACTTTGGACTCTGGAACCCACGTCTACTCTTAACCAAGTCGGGACCATAACATTCTCCGTTACCAACTTTGAGACTGGTTCCATTCGGTGGAAGCGGACTAGCGTACGGTTTGAGGAATTTATAATGAGGACAAGAGCAATGCCACATCCGTTCAGACTCGATGGCGCAGGGGAACTGCTGGCTGCGCGTGTATCTTACGTCGGAACAAAATTATCGTTACATCTCCTTTAATAAATATCACATGGAACTGATAAAACAAGGCTTTTAATGTATATTGAATACTGTCTAAATTTTTGTTTCAAGGTGGTCTCTCGGTTTTTAGTATGAGTCGTTAGAGTATAAGTGACATTTTGGTTGAGCCTTACATCATCAGCGCCTCTAGTGGTCGAAAATCCACCGACATTTGAGGCGCTCACAGCGGCTTGAACAAGTTTATATCTCACGTCGGTACCCGTGCTGACACCTGGTGACGATTTTCCCGAGAAAACTAACTGATGGAATGGACAGCATTTTCTCTTTTTTGTTGTTATTTTAGCTTCTGTCTGATATGAACTTCTGCTCTCAACGTTTGCAAACAGTTTCTCGATTTTCAAACATTGGCAGGATTGCAGTCTTTACTAATTAAAGCTAACTTTTCTTCACTGCAGGCTTATTGATTTCAAGTCTTACTCCATCGATACAAACATATACTTTTTAATGCTCGCCATAGTATTTAATTAAATGTGTCGCGTTTCTATCGGTGATGTCGGAGCCGAGCCAAACTACAGCGAGACCATCGTCCTACGGAGTTTCATTCTTTGTTTTATGCAGTTTTTCGTTTTGGTTTAATCTGGAATTACATCAGATCTTTGGCAAAACCCCAACCCCCTTTCTCCCTGATGAATTATTCAAAACGTCCTCTTGCCACACGCTTAAATGTCAGGACTACGACTGAAATGGAACACGAAATCTCTGTTTTCTTTAAGATAATAATCGGGAACAGTCATTTTCAGAAATGAACTTGTAAATCATTTAAAATTCTATCCAACTAAATCCTGTTTGCATCAGAAAGGAAAAAAAAAATATAATTGATTTCTCAAATTGGAAGTCGTAAAAACCTGCGATTCAAATTGAATTCTATTTTTTATGAGGAAAAACATTAAAATTAAAAATGAAAAAACAACTCTGTTATAATATTAATGTGCTGGGGTAGTCTGAATGTTTTCTTTTATAATAAATTCCACATGTTCATTTATTATTATTATTATTATTATTATTATTATTATTATTATTATTATTATTATTATTATTATTATTATTATTATAGTAGTAGTAGTAGTAGTAGTAGTAGTAGTAGTAGCAGTAGTAGTAGCAGTAGCAGTAGTAGTAGTAGTAGCAGTAGCAGTAGTAATAGTAGTAGTAGTAGCAGTAGCAGTAGTAGCAGTAGCAGTAGTAGTAGTAGTAGTAGCAGTAGCAGCAGTAGTAGCAGTAGTATATTCCCAGTTAAAGTTAAAGGCTGCACAAAAGTCCATCTTTACTTCATTTTTAATCATTAATACAACAGACTGATGAATCACATGATTTTGGAATTCACGTGGCGTTTAGCACATCTTTCACATTTAATGCCGTGTAAACACCATGTAATTCCTTCTCGTTCTTCTTCAGCAGCCGGGCTGGGTGAGTTTCCGATGTGCCTTCGGGATCTAGAAAGAAATTAAGGGTTCAGGTGAGGACTTCCCGCAGTAGGCTCGTGGCTGCTCTTCTCAAACTGTTCTCTTCCTCTCGGTTTAGAGAACTGACATCAGACACGGGAGGAGTCCTCTGGCGGCTGGCCGTTTTACATTGGGGCTCATATTCAAAGATGAAGATAAAGAATAGGTACCACAAAAAGATGGTATTTTAATTCTTTATATGAGAATATTTTTTTTTTATTTTGAAAGATCCGTAACACACGGTCGATTTAAAGCAACAGCGAGCGGTATCGTACACGTCGTCAGTGGCACTTTGACGTTTAAGGTAGCGGAACACCCGTTCACCTGTAAGGTGCCCGTAAATCTATTTTACCAAATAACCGAAGTATTGGTCTTAAACTTCTGAGTGGACGCAATACCATTAGTTTGTATGTGTCACCTTTACCACGTCACTAATGACTGACATAAGGATGATGTTTTATCAATAGATAATTTGATCGCGTTCTGTTAAATATTGGAATTGGTGTTAATCTGTTTGCTAAATCTCCTTGTTCATGTATCTCTTCTTTTTAAAGGGCTGAGCATTCAAATTACTTGTGGAATCGTATCTTATCTTAAAGCATACACTCGCTCTTCATACTTTTCAAGTGCGATCGAGCAACACAGATCCGCTTATCTCCCGAGGCTGTAGTCGTGGTGATCAAACTACTCTGGACCGCAGTAGCTTTATCACTCTCCATCTCCGGCATTCATCGTGGGGTCGATCATTCACCTTTCGATATACGGAAAGGAAAGGACCGGCGAAAGGGTCCGCTTCGGTCGAAACGGTCTACAAGAACTTCGGTCTGGGATCTCACCAGGGTCAGTGGTAACTAGTCCCATTTGAAGATTTCATTGGTATCTTTAACAGTGAAAAAACAAAAAAAAAGGGGGGATAACTCTTATCGACTGTCTCAGATAACCAAGTGGATATTTCGGCGCGCTGTAGGCCCGGCCCTTTTCTCCGGGGTTACCGGAGGTACCCGGTGGCGAACCAGCGAAGACGGTTCGGGACGAGCGGCTGGTGTATCGTCCACGTGTTTATCTTGTGGCGGTGTTTGACAGAACACTAAAGCGCGCACTGACTTCGCACGAGGAAACTAATCTTCCTCGCTTTCATTCGCAATAAATGGAAGGTCGGAGAATTAAAGATTTATCCCACGGGAGAGTAGACGGATAATAACTTTTTAGAATTATTATTACTTAGAACTCGGGTAAAATTCCGAGGGGTTGGGAGGGGAAGATGGAGATTAGCGGTTAGGGGCCGCTGGTTTATCCCGTGATCCGTGGTTCCATCGCGATAATTATACGGGTTCTGCGAGACGAGGCAGTAATCTCCAAACCAGGTGCGACATTTCTCGCGGGTGCTAATTAGAGACATTCGTTAATTACTATCGTAGTTAAGCAACTACGTGCTTTAATGGCCGCGACTCTGAAGGATCTCTCCCTCCCCGTCTTCTCACACAAAGAATACCAGGTGCCGGGGTTTGGCGCGTGTTGCAGAATCAGAGGTTGTCCGGAGAGAGGAGGAAGGGCGGTAGGGGGAGAGAAATAGGTAGGAAGAAGAGAGCGGCTGTCGCATCATCCGTCTGACGGAAACCTCTCGAGAATGATTACGAAAGAAGTCTCGAACCATCCACCGAGGCCGGCTGTTGAATAAGGGAAGAAGTTCCGGGGGAATAGCATCAGTGAGTTCATCAGCTGCTGAGGACGGGATCTCGCGGTCAATCGATAGAATTCAGGAGAGCATCTTCTGGAAGTAGTGAAGAAATTGATCAGTAACCAAGCTGAGATTTCAGCCGCATGATACGGTCGGGAAATACGCGGAGACGAAACATCTTTTACGCCTGCTGCGCAGTGCCACTGCGAGTAATTATGTCTTCTCAGAGCTCGGCGCTGATTGCGCTGTGCTTATTTATTCGCCTTCGTGGCGCATAAAACATCTAATGAAAGGGTAGGCAACGAGAAGGTAGGGAGCGAGCGGAATCACCTCATTAAGGTGTTTTTCTCCGTTATTTTATTTTGGGGAGATGCTGGGAAAATGAAGCAACCACCTGGTTATGAACAATAAATAAAGGACCTGCGTCGCATTAGAAAATGGCGTCAACTTTAATTCGTCTACTCACGCTGGGTCTGCGATCGCCAGCAGCCCCTTTTGTCTTGTAGCTGTATATCCCGGTTGTAGCCTGGTTTGGACAGAATGCAGATAGCCCGCAGTGCCGCACTACTAGGTTAGTTTCTGCAGCCGCAACTGGAAGGAAGGGGTTAATCTTTTACGTCGGGATTCGGGTCAAATTGGGTATCGGAAAACTGTTTTTTTTTAGCATATCGTTTATTAATCCTCTGTACACCATCTGTCCCATCAGATTTGCATTACTCAGCTCAGGTTGCGTCAGAGGGGCCGTGACCTTCCTCGTCGATGTAACCTCTTGTGACGACAACGGTATTTTGGTCCAAACCCCACCTGTTTTGTATTGGCAGTACACGCGGTCAGTCCGGCACTAAGGCTGACCTGTGCTTCTAGGCTAGGGTGGTGTTCAGAGGGTTAAAATGTGAAAAGGAAGAATTTAAAGACGGGAAATGTTATAAAACAAAGAATGAAGACAAGTAGAAAATTCGCTGGCTTATTTTTATTAGCGTCGAGAGGAAATAAGAAAAACAACAATAGAAGGGAGGTGGTCCTTTATTGCCCTTTTTTAATGTTTTGTTCTACATCAGGTGTTCTGGCAGAGTTGTTGACGTGAATTAAATTATTAATGAAGGCGACCAGAAATTTAGTAATCTTCTCGACGAGCCCTTGACCCGAGCAAATTATCAGTCAGACCAACCGCACTTCCGCTGAGAGGATTGACCCGATGACCCCCTGGGTTCTTCCTGAGATACTGATTTTGATAATTCGCCCAACTAAATGGACCCTTCTGCATCATTCCGCGATCCCGGAGTTGTTTACCCACCGTCCCTCGTCGCCAGAACTTCCCACTTCTCCCGCCTTCCGCTCGTGTGATTTCTGACTCGTTGAGAGAAAAAGACTTGAGAAAAACTCCGACTTGCCAAGAATACCTGAGTGCACGCCGAACAGGTTCGTGGTTCCAATGCCAACCTATCCATTTAAATCTGGTCAGTTCTGTACGCGACCAAAACGAGATTAATCCTGTGCTTCTATACGCAAACGGAGTTCGTGAGGCTAGCGGAGAGACACGGGTCGGAAATTACGACTTCGACTGGTTTCCTTTTAATTATCCGATCGAGACCGAGGGGGAGCGGGGGTGGAAACTGTTAGGCTTCTTCTCTCTTTTTTTGTCCCTTTTTTTATCGTTTCGAATGACTTCTGAACTCACGCTGCTAGTCAGTGAGATGGCGAGGCAGCGCCTTGTTGCAGGTGATGCTGAACGCCCCGAGAGGAGAGAAGACCGGGATTCGCTAGGTCGTCAAAACGAAAGTAAGTGTCTGACTTTTAATAAAGCACTAAAGGATTAACGCTCCGTCGGGTTTACGATCCCGGACAGCGGGGCTGGGAGTTTCCTGCAAGTCCCCGGGCATCAAGAGTATCCAGTCAAAAAAACTGACGACCTCCTGCGGTGCGCGCAGACTGCTTTGCTTCCCGTGAGTGCCATATAGGAACCATTTGACGAACTGAAGCCGTGTCACCATAAGTTACGAACGATCGCTGATGAGATCAGCCGTGCGCGCTGACTAAATCACAGGACGGTACAGCAAGAGGCGATGTATCCAGGTAAATGGCGTAGATCATGTCGCGTTCCTTTGACTGATCTGGTTCTTCCACCCCTCCCCCCAACTCTCCAGCCATCGCTATCCCTCGCCTGAGCGGTCAGGAATCCATTACCAGTAATAACGACGTGAAGAAAATATCGCCGAAAAATAAGAGAAATGCTTGCGGATCTGAAAATCAAACTGCATAACTGAGCTAGGAATAAACTCTTCTGTTGTTCATATTTATTTACTTTAACCTCTCATTCTGCTCCAAAACAAAGATTAGCGTGAATAAACCATCGGGTTGCAAGAAAGCGTTCATAACTAACTTAGATTAACGGCTAATCTCGGATCGAAGAGCATACATCAAAAGATACACGAGTGGTTTAAAAGGTTTCATCAGTTTCCTAAACAAGGAATTCATAAATTATTCCAACGTACGTCATACAAAGGCAGACAATTTTATTTCTAAAGGTAAAATTATTGTGTGGATTTAAAATTTATCTTTTATCTACCTGAATAACACTTCCTATCGCAATGAATTGACTCATCTAGACCTTATATTTGCATTATTAACTTATGCAGATATTAATGATTTTGTTCTTGCTCGCTAAGTCGATTTTAACCAGTCTGCTAATTTTTAGGGTTGATTTTTGTCTAGAGATCTATTCTGTATCCGGCCAGTCGCCTGTCAAGTTCGGTCGAGTGTTCTCCGAGTCAAGTCCTCAAAGGATCAGCTGAGTGACAATATATAGCACCCTGCCATAATAATTTGGCACTCTTTTTTGTTAGTTTGTTGTATAAAATGGCAAATAAAGGCAATCGATAAAGCGAATGTTGTGTTACTAATTGGTCCAGCCAAGCGGAAAGAATGTCAACTTTGTTTGGCATCCAATCAACAAAGTTTTGTATTTCGGCGTGGATCAGACTGGGAGCCTTCTATACTTTCGTCATATTGGCGACACGTGGATGAGTTGATCAACGTTGACGATCCAGGTATGGTCGAAGATACTCGAGAGGATTCATAAGAGACTTCTGATACCCACAAAAGAAGCTATGTACTTCGATTTTCTTCCTACAGACTGTAGTCACAAGGGATTCGGCGTGCAGAGCGTCCCCCCGACGAATATCGACACTGAATATCGGTATATCTCATTGGCACAATGGTAGGTGTGACTTTCAAAAAGCAATGTAGCCGAAAAATCTGAGATATCCTTCGACAGTGACGAATTCCAAATATCCACGATGGCAGAGAGCGGCCCATACCATGACAACCCCGACCCAACTGAAGACATTGTGGTTAAAAATCTTCGTTAGGTCTTCTCCAAAAACCCAACTGCCATCTTCAGATAAATTCTAGACTTATAAATGAAAGTAAGAATACAATCTGTCAATACTCACCGGTGCTTCCAGATAAGTCTGCTGGCTAGATCCGTCTATTATTGTAACTTTATTAGACAGTCGTTACTGCAGTTATATAGTCTTTTGGTACTTTAATTCATTTTATACAGATGGATTAAAGATGATGTTTTGTTGGATGATGACAGATGGAAGAGACCTCAAACTCTTGATGTGGTAACATCTAGAAGACTATGTTCAGTTTTTATAACGTACATATTATCAACATTAAATGAATTATACGAGGTCTGACGAAAAAGTATCCGACTTTAGTTATTCCCGTGGGAAGTAATGACGTTAGGGAGGCGAAAGTGTGCATAGTGGAGTCGCTTGCCTTCATGCGAATGCGTGATTTTTGGCGGGCTCGCTGGATGCGTCAGTTGATGTCAGGCGTCTACTACTTACTGGTCGCATTTTCATTTCGCCTGTGATGACGGAACGTGTGGAGCAACGATCTTGCATCAAGTTTTGCCAAAAGCTTGAAGATACCCAAGCGGAAACAATTTGCAAAATTCAACAGGCTTTTGGTGACAATTCCATGGGTGTTACCCAAATAAAAGTTTGGTACAAGAGGTCCAAAGATGGCAGCACACCGGTGGAGAGTGACCAGCGTTCCGGGAGGCCGTCAACAAGCCGCAATGCAGTTGTTATCGAGAAAGTGCGGACCATGATAATGGAGGATCGTTGTTTGACGGGGAGGGAAATTGGTGACGGGGCTGGGGTCGGTAAAGATCCTGCACATGCAATTTTAAAGGAGGATTTGGGCTTGCGCAGAGTGGCAGCGAAATTTGTGCCCAAGCTGCTTTCTCAGGAACAACAACTTCGTCTTGAGGTTGCGCAGGACCTGCTGGATACTGCCAACAGGGATCCTGAGTTCCAGCATACCGTGATAACTGGAGATGAGACGTGGGTGAACGGGTACGACCCGGAAACCAAAGCTCAGTCATCACAGTGGAAGCACCAAACGTCGCCAAGGCCCAAAAAAGCACGTCAGGTCCGGAGCAAAATCAAGGTGATGCTGACTGTTTTCTTCGACTATCGAGGCGTTGTGCATCACGAATAAGCACCAGAAGGACAAACAGTTACAAAGGAGTACTATCAGGAAGTCCTCCGACGTCTTCGTGATGCAGTTCGGCGCAAAAGACTGGATCTGTGGGCCTCGCAAAACTGGCAACTGCATCATGACAACGCCTTGGCTCATTCGTCGCAGCTGATCCAAGGTTTCTTGGCAAAGAAAGGCATTTCGCTCATTCGCCAGGCTCCCTACTCTCAGACATGGCTCCTTCTGACTTCTGGTTGTTCCCAAAAATGAAGATGCCACTGAAAGGCTCCTGCTATGAGAGCCGAGAGGACATCATGCGGAATGCGACGGCGGAGCTGAGAGCCATTCCGGAAGAAGTATTCCAGATGTGGTTTGAACAGTGGAAGGATCGCTGGGTTAAGTGTGTGGAGGCACAAGGGGCCCACTTCGAAGGGGATTAGCAATTGAACCTCACCAAGTACGTAATTTTTTTCCCAGCCTAAGGTCGGATACTTTTTCGACAGACCACGTAATATAACACTTAATATTATTGTCGTTGCAGAGTTTCTTAAAATTAATTAACGAATAAGAATTCCAAAATAATGTGGGCAGCCTTCAGGATAGCGGAACAACTGAAAATGCCTCAATGTACTGCAGACGGAAGTGGTGCAAAGAAAATCCACGGTTAGAGGCGGTCGGCGAATGATAAAAGGATAATATGGCAGATGACTGTCAATGGTGATGTTTCCTCTCCGACGCAAAGGCGATTAATTCAATTCATGTCTGGTCTGTGCGAGACGTATTTCTCATTAACCAGGCGTGCTTCTATTCAGAATTTCTCTACAATTCGCATCTCATCAACTTTTTTTAAATTTTTATTATTTTTTTCCCCAGTTTCAAAAGGGGCGAGAGGGCTCCTCACCCGCCCCCAGGTGGCGCTCTCTCCGCTCTGTAGAGCTTGCTGAATAAATTCATTTAAAAAGAGGGGAAGGAAAAATACACGCACGCACTGACACAAGCAGCTCTTATCGCTTTAAAGTAGTAGTTACGATTGTTCCGTTATCCTTTATTTGCTGTATTTCTATACCTTTACCGATGAACTAAGGAATGATGAAGTAGCCCTTTACGTCTTCCGTAATTTTGGTCCTACAGAACCAAACTTCACGGTGACTTATTCATTAAGCGCCAATAAAGTCAATCTTTGCGAATTATATTTGATTTCAACAATCACAAGAATCCGGAGTCTGTTCGACTTTTTTCTGTACTTTGTGGTCATGTTCCAGATGCAAACAACAAAAAAAAAAATAAATAAAAGGACTTAATAACATAATAAGGGACAATTTCCTTATTTTCCTTGCAGAATAAGGCATTTCAGTTTTATTACTCGGTGGAATAATAAATAAATGTAATCAACTTAGAATTCCTAAGATAATTTTAAAAGCCCATTTTCGGAAATTGAAATACAACCGACATATTTACTTTTTAAAATTACTCTCTTTTTAATAATAATAATAATAATAATAATAATAAATAATAATAATAATTAATAATAATAATAATAATAATAATAATAATAATAATAATAATAATAATAATAATAATAATAATAATAATAATAATAATACTAATAATAATAATAATAATAATAATAATACTAATAATAATAATAATAATATAATAATAATAATTAATAATAATAATATAATAATAATAATAATAATAATAATAATAATAATAATAATATAATAATAATAATAATAATAATAATAATAATATAATAATAATAATAATAATAATAATATAATAATAATAATAATAATAATAATAATAATAAATGTTGTTTGTAGCCAGACTGATATTAAGAACACTTTTTTACCGGAAGTGTTATTTTAGCAACGAAATTATTAGTATTAGTTTACAGAAATCGGTAGTTAATTGGAAAGCGAGAGAAATACAAACTACAAATAGCGACATTCAAATCAATTAGTTCACGTAATATTTGAAATAAAATCACAGTATAATCGAAAGAGCAAAATTATTCTTTCATCCACCCATTAAATTAGAGCGCCATGTAAGTGACTAGCATTCGACGTCAGAACTACGGCACAGCTTTTACAGAAATAGGCAGCTTTGCGTTTCTTTGACTGTATGGCGCTCGGAGTTTGGACATCCCTAGCAAAAACCGGTTTTTATTATCCTTAAATGCATCGCAATTATAAAAATATTTTCCTGCGGGAATGAACTGTAGCCTTCTGAGAGCCCCAATCCCGTACCATTGTGGGGAGGCGCTGATGCATATCCTTCGTGGGCCAACTAAATCGGCTGTTAAAGGGGATCAGAAAAACCTTCATGATCCATTCTCGAACTTTTCCACATCGGGTCACCGCCGCTTGGCGAAAAGCGAAAGTGGTCGCGGTTAGGTGAGATTCAATTGAGGAGTTCGGTCGGCTATGACAGACAATCAGCAGAATCCAAGACAGGTCTCGCCTACCTCTTTTGTTGCAGTCGTTCAAGAAGAAACAGGCCGTAATCGCTTTGCTTAGCATCAGAGAGAAATGGGGCCAACGCCATGCTCACTGTATAGTCAAGGTTCAATCTCGACTTCCTGGAGGGCAGGATACACATAAGAAGGCGACTCCCCCGCAGAGCAGGTGATTTGTGATCGCTATGGCGCTTGATCATTCATGGTGTGGGGAGGCATAACAGTAGTGACGTCTAATAGGATGCGTCTTACAAGATACTCCATCAACGACTGTTGCGGACTTTGTCGAGATGATCCGACCTTGAACAACAACAACAACAACAACTACAGACTACAGCGCGCGACAGACGAGACCGGAAATGACGGACAGCTTGGCGAGAAGAGTGTCGACGAGACGACCGAAGGTCTCCGTGATGTATCCGGTCACCACAGGGGCGGGTGTTTGGTTGGGATGGGTTCTAGACGGTTGTACTCCATGTCGTTCGCGAGCCCCTGAGCGACGGGCCGGCGACTGTCAGCCTGTTCTCTCGAGGTCGGAGCAGCAAAACTCAACAGCATTTTACAGTCGCGCGCGCGCGTACGCAGAAAGCTTATTAAAGGGAAATGTAATTCCGCCTCTTTCCACAAAGAAATGTCCATTATATTCAACAAAACCGCCCTTTGCGATCCCTGGAGAAACCCGTTTTACACACTGGCATTTTAGTTCTCCCTACCGTTCCCCTTCTTCTCCACAGCAGCAAGGAATAAAAATCAATGGTGATAAATAATGCATAGACGCCATTGTTCCTCAGTAGGCTGCAGTTGATTGTTTGTCAAAGACCGCGCAATTTGATTTATCGCTATGAAAGCCGATGGTTTACCGAGCGAGTGAGCGCTAGGAAATCCTATTTACGGTTACACCTCTACCATTATCCAAACGGCTTCTGCGTCTGATGTAATAAATTAAAAGACGATTAAGAGCTTAGATTATACCTCACAAAGTTATCAGCGGACATTTTTCCTCAATAAGACATCGAATTGCGGATGGAGACCTCTCTGTTCTTTGTGAAAATAATGGGGCACTTTAAAAAAAAAAAACAAACAAACAAACAAACAAACAAATTGACTACAGTCTTCGATCGTGGTGAGTTTGTGCAAAGAAATCAAAAGGAATGGAACGGAGGGTGGAAACTAACGTGGCCCCGCGCAGGGCATTGTGGGATATCGTTACCAAGTTTTAGAAACTCCGTTTCAAAATTAGCAACAATATACACAGGGGTTTGAGTAACGCGCGCAGTTAGTATTCTGCATTCTCAGAAACGACAAAATTTACATAAAATTCTAAGTGGTGCATTTAATCATCGGCACCTTTAGCAGACAATAATAAAATAAGATTTTGTTTTTTTTATTAAGAAATTATCTGAGATGAAATATTTTAAATATTTTAGCCACAAATAAATTAGGTTTTTATCAGAACCAAACTTTTAAATAAGTAGAGTAAAAAAGTTTGCGTTTTACATCAGTACGACTCGTTAATTATATTGCAGCTCTGTTCTGTCTGGCTGGATCAGTTATTAGCGATTCTTAGAGAGAGAGAGAGAGAGAACAGAGAGCAATGACGTCAATACAGAGGAGGGGAGGGAGAGAGAGAGAGATGACGTCAGTACAGAGAGAGATGACGTCAGTACAGAGAGAGGTGACGTCAATACATAGAGAGAACAGAGAGCAATGACGTCAATACAGAGGAGGAGAGAGAGAGAGAGAGATCTCCTCATCCCTTGCTAAGATGAAGCTGGCGAACCCCGACAAGCGGAAACTTTCTAATCACGAACTCGTGCGCGCAGTAGCGGTTAACCTCTGTTTGCCGGCGAGGTTTACTTTGATAATGCGGTTCGTGTGACCTTTGAAAAAAAAAGAAGAAAAAATGTTACAACAAAAAGCGTCTTTAAATAGATTAACTGAAAAGTCAGAGAGGCTTTTCTCAGAAAGCTCTCTCAGTTTACGATGCGACTGTTGTTGTTTGAGTATGGTACAGTAAATGTAATGAAATGAACTAAACAAACGCAATACTGTATACTACTTTCGTTTTCTAAGGATTTAAAAGATCAGGGGAAAATACCTACAGCGCCCTGCAATAATAATTTGACTACCTGTTAGGTATTGCGATGTTGGTTTGTCGTACGAAAAGACAATGCAAGCATTAGAGCGAAATTCTTCATGTTGGTACATTCTCGAACCGCCATTTGCAGTGCGAAGAGCGTCTATCCTATTTGGCGTTAAATCAACGAGATTTTGTATCACAGTCTGATCTAGGTTTCCCTATCTCTGTGAGAAAGATATGACATCAGTACAGAGAGAGAGAGAGAGAGAGAGAGAGAGGAGAGAGAGAGAGACAGAGTTCTTTAATTTTCTTATATTGGCAAAATTTGTACGGTTGGTTCTCAGATGATGGATGATATATAATACCATCCGCCTGAAAATAACTGGCATCGAATGTTAGCATGTCTTTGTTGCTACGATGGTAAGAAGTGGCATTCAGCGTTTGCAACATCCTCTCATAAAAGATCATATTTTACACTCGTAAATCATTTTTTTTTAAAAAGCCCACGTTCCAGTTGTAAGCGAGAACTCAACAAGCGAAAATTTAAATCAGTTTTCTCCCTTCTATACTGCATAGTCCATTTAACCAATTGATGGAGTCTGTTCTCTTGCACTTCAAGATACGTTTTGCTATAAATCTCCTCGAGGTTCGCTTTAGTATCAGATCTAGAGACATTCATGTTTAATTGTATTTTATATAAATTGTTTTATGCAAATTTTCTGGAGAATTTAGGAGAGTTTATTTCCCACACTAAAGTAACAAAATTATCATAATATATTTTGAATTCTTTGGGTAGGAAATGCGCCAATTATATCTTAGATGTTTGATCTTACGTATATATATATATATTAGATATGCCGAAAGACTGTTTCAGTTTCTCAAAATTTGCCTAAATGGGAATAACTAACAATGAGAATCATAGATACTTCGTTTTTATGTAAAATAGTCGCCGTATTAGAACTTTTCCTGATTTCTTTTTAACTTAAACAAAAGTCTTTTAGTTGGTTGGGCTTTATATATATATATCGATTGCTACCGGCAGATTTTAATTCCTTTGATCTGTAAAACAACGGTCATCGAAGAATCGGCAGACTTTGATGGTTTACTTTCTTTCAGGTGCCGCTGTGAAATCAAAGAATGTTCCAGAAATTCGAAATTGATAGATATTGCTTTCCTCGCAGTATTCATTCTTTCGATTTCCTGTCTCGAAGAATACCTTTCAAAAAACAGAACTAATCAGGTTTTGTCAGAAAGAGGGAGATTAGTCCCCGCTAACGACGAATGGAAGAAGTGAATTCCGCTTTTACGGATGTGACCGGTTTACACAGTAACCTACACCCCGTGCCATTTAATACAGTATTGGAGAATTTCGTCCTTGCTTCATCTTTGAAAATTGCAGTAGAAAAAAACAGGAAACCACGACATTAAATAGGTATGGTTGTAAATATCTTGTAAGTAGCCTATGAAAACGGTCTTTCGTCCGCTATAGTGGGGCCCATCTTCAGTTGTGAGGCTGGCGGTGCAACAGTAATCGTGGGACGACGGAACTCATTTGGTTCATGTCGCCCTGACGGCCGGCCAGCTGACTCCGCACTGATCAGCATGTTTACGAAGGCGGCCATGGAACGGTTCGGTTCGGTTCGGTTCTGTTCGGTTCGGTTCGGTTGGCAGCAAAAAAAAAAAAAAAAACATTTTTAAAAAATTATTCAAATAGTCATCTTGGTTTTAATGACAAACCGTCATGCTGTTTTTTGCGAGCACAGAATTCAGGATTCAACGGTCGAAAGAAACCTATTAGGCTGCTTCTTAATGTTGGGGGGGGATAAAACGAAGTACCCGGCGAACCTCACGTTGGGAAGCTGGTCATACAGCATGTTCCCATCAAAGACCAAGACAGCAGGATGACGCTAACGATTCTCGTGGTTACCTTTTAAAAAAAATTTTGCTTTACAAAGGCAAAATGGATGACTGAAAAGTAAGTGGTATTGTCTGTGCGGAATGTTTAGCCTTTCGAAGGTAATATATACTTTACTCTGGCTGGAGCTTCGAAAGAAAGAAAGCATTTAGTTAAATATTAAACGTAGTAAATTTGAGTTGCTAAAGGCACGACCGATGCAGAAACATATATTTTTATGTCATCAACTTTGAACATGGATAATATAAAGTGATGGGAATGTCTTAACACAGATCACCAATGTCAGACTCTTAGATTTTGTTTTCTTATTTTCTTTGTCGTGGCTGGCTCACACGCGGTGATGGCGGTGCTACGATTGTCTAAACGAAACTCCTAGAGTTTAGGGGGAATTTACTATTGTACAGTTTCATTGTTTGTCGCTGGTTGTTCATTCTATTCGTCCGCACATCTGTTGCTATAGGAATATTGTCTGGTATCAACCATTGCAAATGGTTCGAGTGATTGGGCCGGGAAAACAAAAACTAATTACTTTCGTTCGATTGCTTTGTTAAGAATCAAAGTAAAATCAAAATGCCTAGGAACTTTCTTGACAGGAGACCTGTTGCAGAACGTAAGTGCGTAGAGGCACGAGTCGCGATCATACGATACGTTACGGACCGCCGCCCACGCGTCTGTGCTGCCCTTTACTGATGTTTGCGTTTCGTGCTTATTACAAAACCACTCACGAAAATGTATCAAACGCAATACAAAAAAAAATAATTAATTAAATAATCTCAGATGATAAAATAAAGATTATTACTATCTTGGGATATTCTTGTCCTTTTGAAGTGAAAGTAAGAAGCAGCGACGCCAGAATCTTTACTAATTCCCATTCATCAAACTGTCTTGCACAGCTATGACGCACGAAAAGTCTTCTATGGTCTCAGTGACGAGGGATCTTCGGCACGTGCTGCTATTTCTCCGATTTCAGCCAGTGCTAATTTTGATCACTGCCTGTTTTCAATGTAAGCTGTCAAGACCATTTCCCATGAGGTACCTAACTATACGACCCCTTTCCTTTTGCACCCTTCCCTGGGTTGGTTGCCAAACCTACAACCTGTTGAGCGCGCGACGGTGTCTTTGAAATGTTATCACAGACCTAAATTCTGCTTATCCGCTTCTTCTATAAGCATGATTCGTTTTTGGTACCTCGTTTGTAAGCCTGACTCTATCCATCTTTGTATTTTTGTATCTGTTGGCTGTCCGTAAAAATCGGCAGATAACAGAGTAGTCCCCTTGAAGCGCTAAATTCGACGGTCTCTACGCGAGAGCGAAACAACGACTTCCGGTTGGAAACTACCCAATAAGCTCTTATCCACGCCCTTTTTGCTTAAATTACAGCACAATGGATTATTAAAATTATACCGGGTTTGAATTAATAAACACGCGGCGGCCTTGATTTGCCGGAACACTCTGGCCGCCGTTCTCTGTAGATTATGGATAAGTTACCACTGCTGTCGGTCGGCTCTCTGAATGTATTGACGAGGAAGTGCCACCGAGAAGCGTATGTTTGTCGACGCATCCTTATCCTAAACGCAGAGTAAACACTTGACCGCATAGCGCTGTTGCAGGGGAACATCTGTCGCCATATTTATCGAAATGCAAACACAATACGAAGCGCCACCATATAAGAATAGTGAGGACTGCCATTTGAATGGCGAGATGAATTAAGCGCGGACAGTCGTTTCTTCATATTATTTAGCGCCATATTAATTTAAGAATCAATAATTTGCATAAAAAATTATAGTTTAAAATTTTCCTAAATGGCTGAAAAAGCATAGCACATGTTCAAGTTGCCAACCTGCAGTTTTTAGCTAATATCTTGCAATCATGGCATCGGAAAGACTAAATCTCATTTCACTGATCCTATTAACCACGATGCCTTTTAACGTTCAGTAAAATCTAACTATAAAATTTTAACAAATCAAAGGATATAAAATTTTACTAAAATACAGTTGAGTTGTCTTCCTTTGTTTCTGCATAACGTTATTTGGCTGTCTTCATCATTTTCAAAGTCTCTTCCACTTGGATATTCCTATTTCTGCGCGCGTGTGTGTGTGTGTGTTTTTTTTCTACTTAATTCCACATTAGACCGGATTATTAAACTTCCTTTAAGTTATTTCCCTCCTCTTCCTTTTCTCTACTTTCTCTTTAGTCTTGCAGCTTTTGATTATTTGATATCGACAATAGAAATTATAAAAGCCGATATAGGGTATAATTACTTAGACATCCATTAGATTTCTTAATGGCGGAAACCGTAGAGCACTAATTCGGAAAGTGAAAATAGAACAGACAGTGACGTCATAACGGACGCAAACGCTATGCTGCAGTGCAGCTCCATCTGGCACAACTATGTCGCGAAAAAGAAACGATGATTTCTTACATGTGCTTTTTTAAATTCTTTTTTGACAGAAGAGCTATAACGCACATTTTTAACAGCCAATAAAAGCCTAAATTAAAACTGTTTTTTTCAAAATATCAGTGGATATGTAATATAGTTTCTGTTATGACGTAAATTAAGACAGTTTCCACTGGTCTCGTATAGCAGTAAAATGCATGGGAGTAAGTCTACCTCTTACCTGGCTGTTCGCGGACAGTAAAAACGGACCGTTTCGATCATTCGTTTTTACTTAACTATATTATTTGTTAATAAAACAAAAAAAAAACTATCTAATTCTTGAGTTTTACATTTACTGTTGCTGGTAGTGAATGTGGTTGTCAAAAGAAATTCAACTATGTATAGCCTTTTTCTATTTTTGATATTTGAACATCCAGTGAAATCAGAGTCTGTTTTCCAGGATTTAAATTAAACCCAATATTTCTAAATAGCAGATTTTGAACAAAAGTAGAAATGGCAATTTTTAAATTAAACAAAACTATGATTTTCCACACATTTCGTGCAAAAGAATATTAAGGCGAAAATTCATTATATTCTTACGTATTTGACGATAAGTTCTGACCTCATTGAATTCAGAACATATTACACAGACACCCTTTAAAATTTTTCAAATCGAGATTTTGAATTTCAAGTAGTAAAATATCCCTGAGGATGGTATCTGTGTATTATACTTTGTGCCGCTTTCATTAGAACTATAAATTAGCCAGTAATCCGATAAATTCATATTTACAGTGTTAATTTTATACTTTTGGATAAAGTTTATGGCTTCTTTTCTGAAGCAGTTTTTCTATGCCATTAAACAAAAATATTCCGACAGGTACCATTGACATGGTTTTCCAATTATATAGTTTGACAAGTTGTCGAAAAACTTCTACTGCAGATTTTAATTTAATTCTTTGTTTTCAGTGGTTTTTAATAAGAAGGTCATCCGTTTTATTCGTTAACTATGGATAACCACAATGATAAACTATAGCTAAATCAATGTAGGTGTTTTTTTTTTTCATTTTTAATATCTATTCACTTTTTAATCTTCTTTTGCGATTATATGAGTAGTAAGTTCCAAACCTTTCGTGTCACATTTTGACGTTTGACTTTTTGGACTTCCGACTGTCACGTGACTGATGCATTCTTGGGTATACACGATGAGTTTTAAAACTTACAGTTTAAATAAAGCAGCGATACAGCGGAAATGCCAGCATCTAATAACAACTTTTTTTATCGAAGTATCAATTGCCAGATGTGGAAATATAGTAGAACCTACTGCTTATATAAAATTGTAAACTCTTAGATCACAAACTAAGCTTTGTTGTAAAATTATTGGCGTTTGTTGCAATATTTCAATGAGAAATTACCTTCAACGAGGCTTCTTTTTTAATTGTTTTTTTTGTATTATTATTATTTTAGAAGTTAAGTTTTAGTGCGAGAGACATAATTTTTAATCCGAAAAAACGATTCTTTAAATAGCTTGGGTACTCGCCGCAGAATTTTACAGCATCGTAAAGAAAACAAAAATTATGGCGATAGCATCGAAGGCGATAATGGTAAATTTCCACACTCTTTTAATCTACTATGCAACAACGGTGGAAGCGCTCTGAAAGTCTTCCAGCCTTCAACTGGTCCTAGTCTTAGCCATAAAACAATAAAGAATGCAATCGATGCCACGCATGGAAATTTTCTGACATCAAGTAGCAGAAAGTCGTTAAAAAACAAGAACGTGTGTTTTAAATTAATCAAGAATAAATGTCACAAAACATTGAACGTGGTAGCGACCGATCTGTGACGGGCAATACATCATATTAATTGCGTCATTTGGGAGCTAAATGAAATGTGAATTCTCAATGTGAGAGACTCGTTTAGAATTAAGTGGTATTATATTAGACGCTTAAAAAGTTGGTCACATCAATGGAATTCGAAGTATAAGCATGGCCGAAAGATTGGAAATGTTTTTTTTTTTTTTCTTTATGCAAAAGCTGGGATTATATTTAAATATTTTAAGTTGTACGTGAAACAACTCATCGTAAGAATTATTTAGCTATAGATATTAAAATATCCAATTTCAACCTGCAGTTTATTTATAAGCTCGTTGTCGAGTCTTACACGTTGTGAAAGGTAGCTGATTGGTGGACGTGGAGCGTATTCACTAGTCATGCTGGCCCAACTACTTCCAGTGAGTCCTAGGCTGCCATTTATAGTTTCTCTCGCTCTGGTGGCGAAGAAGGACAAAACACAAAGTACTTTGGAAGTATCAGTGCCGAACACACCTAAGGTGTCACACAATCCTATTATCACGCTCGGATGGTGTTCCAAGTCAAGGAACAAAATAGTTAAATAGGTTAGGATAACCAAACAGCTTTAAAAAATCTTTCATTAATGTTCCATGTCTTTCTGGAAGAAAGTCTTCGTTCTACCAGTAATCATCAAAACTATTCTTACATTTTTTTATTCCAAAGTTTTTGTGCTTTTCTCCTGTTTTATGCTGTTTTCCTTTTCTATATAGTAGAATTTTCTCTTTTTGGTAATTGGCCAGCGCATATTCTAATCAAAGCTGATTTCTCCATTCTTTTTAATGTCTGTTTAAACAACTTTGTCTCCTGGAGGCCTGTTTTACCAATTTTGTCTCTTTTGGATGCCTGTTTTGCCAGCTTTGTCTCTTGGATGCCTGTTTTACCAATTTTGTCTCTTTTGGATGCCTGTTTGGCCAACTTTCTCTTTGGATGCCTGTTTTTGCCAATTTTGTCGCTTTTGGGTGGCTGTTTTACCATCTTTATCTCTTTAATGTCTGTTTAAACAAATTTTCTCCTTGATACCTGTTTTACCATTTTTTCTTCTCTCTTGGATGCCTGTTTTGTCAAGGTTCCTTCTTTTTACATGCTTCCTTTTTTCCTTTTTTTTTTCGTTCATAGCTTTCCCAATTTCATCTTTTCAAATATCCACAGCTTATATGTTCTTCATATCCGGCTGAAGCTTCCTCAATACTGACTGCCGCAGGTTATGGCATTACGTCAGGAAACAAAAATTAGGCGCACGCGCGATGGGATACATTGAGTGAATGAACCTTGTACGAATCTTATATATGGGTTCTTTCCTTGTAATCATTACATAAGATGGTTGTGTTAATTCTATTTAAATTCTGTATGCTCCTCGCGGGCATCAAATACGATTTTATTTTTATATTCTTTGCATCACGCCCCCCCCCCAACCCGCGCTCATCTGTGTGCTCTCTCTTTTATGACTTCTAATGATACGAACGTCCCTGACCACTCGCGGCAGCGGCATCTACACTCCGTCTGCACCCGCATCCAGGAAGTAGGCAAATCTCTGCGTCTTTGAAACACGCGGTGGTATTTTTTCCTAGGTAAATAGACTGCAGATTTTCCATGTTTATGGCGGTGAATGTCATCGGGAGGAATCCTGTAGGTAGCTGTTACTGGGAATTTCTGACAATTATCGTCACGAATAATAAAAGCGTTATTATTGGCAACAGAAAAGAAGAAGATTCTGAAGAGCAACCCATTAAATAAGGACGCAATTCGATGGGACGGAATGAAGCTGCGCAAAACGGACAACCCGGGGGGGATATCCGCTTGTATAACCCGCAAAGACTTTTTTAAAAAAAAAAAATCGTTCGCTGTCCTTCTAGAATTCCATTCTTTCTTCGTAGCGTTCGTTGGCTAGCTGAACTAATACCTTTCTACTTCTCAGCCAGTTTTCTAAACTTCTAATCGATAAGCTATTTTAAAACCGACACTGATTGTCCGAGGTACGCAGAGGCGATGTTTGTTTCTTGGTGAATTCGCCTGTTTTAGATCCAAATTTAGCAAACGCTTTTAAATTTAGCCAAAAGTAAATTAAAGAACTAGAAGAAAATCTAAAAATAGACATCTAACACCCTCAAAAACATGAAAATAAGAAGGCCAGTGCGAGTAAAACATCTGCATTAGATGAACTATAAGTAGTAGGTTTACATATATAATAATAATAATAATAATAATAATAATAATAATAATAATAAGAAGAAGAATTTGTAATATATTTTTTTTAAATACGGTACTAGAAAAAAAACATTAGTTTAAAATCAATTAAACCACTTAATTCTAGACAAAGTATTCTTTAGGAACGTAAAAAAGTTTTACACTGATTGAATATACAGAGACATCCCTATTTTTAATACATAATGACGAACGAACATCTGGAGCAGAATAAAAAACTGCAGGATTCTTCCTAATCAGAGAGTTCCGCCCCTTCCATTACAAAGACATTTTTAAATACACTACTCAAAATAGCGCCGAAAGAGTAACATTTCCTTGCTTAGCAAATTAGATTCTGTTATCAAAAGGGAGTTTGGTGAGGATTAAGGCTTCTTTCTATTATTTCATTGTTTTTATTCACAAGTTTATGAGGACAGACTCGCTCTGTATTTGACAACGTTCAGGGTGGAATTTTTTTTTCTTAACACAAGAAAAAACTCGTAAAATTATCAGAAAGCAGAATGAAATAGATGAGGACTGGCTTCCCAGACAGTAGACGGTTAATCCTGGGGTTTCTTCTTCTTGTCAGCAGTAACTGAACTAAGCCACGATTCTTTTTACCTTGAAATCGTTCTTCTTTCGTAATTGTCAGGGTTTAGTCGGTTTAGTCATATACTCGAGATTCCCCGCTCTCGAACAAACATCCTCCATTCGTAGATTGAGATCAGGGTGGGGGGGGCAGGGTTTGTACATACAACAGAACAAATCACCCTAGAAAATAGCTGTTGTTATCTCCCATGGCTACACTGCTGCTGCCATAAAACGAGCTACAGACAAGGGAAATAACTCACATCGTTAAAAAATATCCAACTGACGTTTTCACGAATGAAGTTGTTCCTGAAAATTATAGTTCGGTTTTATTAATTCGCAGAGGAAACGAATTATTTCGCTATGGGAGAAAAACCCCAACATTTTCTCTTCTGATTTCTACGTCGCGTTGTACTCGATATGATATTTTATACACTGGTAAAGAACAACTGTAAGTTTATGGTAAAAGAAAGTGCTCGAACATAAGTAATATCTACTGTAATCGTCTTTGTCTACATATTCAACAATCCCTGCAGAAAGACTGCGGCTAGCAGCGTCCGTGTAATATTGACGCAGTCGTTGGTTACCGTTTATGTGCTGTAAACAATATTTCAGCTAAGACTTTATGCAGTGTTGCATTAGATTACAGTCGGGTGTGTGGAAGAACGTTGCAGTATATTGCTTTGCTTTTGTAGCAGTATACTACGACGAGTTGTTTACCTTCCTCATACCACCGAAGGTAAATGTAATCCTACGGTACGGAGTCAACGCTCTCGTGACATAAACAGGTGGTTGGACCCACACGGATTCGTCATTGCAAATAGTTACATTAATGACGATGGTTATGTCTCCCACGGCTTCTGTGACTCAACCCGCGGTAAGTAATGCACATATAAAGAGTAGTAGGGTCTACGTGCCAGACAGGTGGTGTTCAGAAAGTTAACGAATTAATAATACAAAAAAAAATAAATAAAACATTATTATTATTGAGGAAGTCGTTAATACTTTGGAAGTAACTCGGTACATAAGGAAAAGCCAGAGGATCTGTTCACATTGGTAACGCAATGTCGCTCCTAGTTATGGCCACGTCTCTTCCTCGGCAAATCAATGAAACAGATGGAAAACACGTCTTACAAGGTCTTTAATTGAAAATACAATCAGGCAGCGACAAAGTCTATTCCTGTCAATTCCTTTCTGCCCAAAATGCTATCAGCTATATCGACTCTGGGATTAGATTATTCGCTAGAAAAGAAACAGCACCAACAAGGAAGAAAGAGTTCTGGTGGAGGACGTTTTAATTCCAGCCTGGCTTAAAACAAACATGGATTTTCCACTCCCTGGAAACCTTTTTCGCTGTCTAATCAGAATCCTTTAGCCTATAACGGATGGCTCGCTGCGGAGTAATCGAACTATGGATCGAGGTAAGCCGTCTTTTAACCTTACAGAACGTACAAAGCTGTATATTTCAATCCTTTCTTGTTATTTTTTTTAAAAAATGTCTCTCTGGTTTCAAATATTTGAATAATAATTTTGACAGGTGGGGTGACAGATAACCCCCCAGTCTTACCCATGTAATGAAATCACTTCAGGACGGGTGCTGTCGGTCGTTGGAAAAGACGTGTAGATTTCTTTCACGTGATGCCGGTTGACCGCATATGCAGGGGTAGACGGGATAAAGGGGAAAATAACCTACCTTTATGTGACGATGATTATGCCGACAGCGACAGGACAGTTAATTAAAACTCGCGGTTTGGAGCGGCCTTTTATAGGTGTGTTCTTTGGCTTTGACAGAGCCAGGTGAAGTTCAACAAGTTTCGCACGTGTTTAGCTTTAGAAAAGGACAAAATTTAGCGTTTTTAACGGGATTAAAGTCAGAGAGAGAGAGAGGTGACTTCAATACATAGAGAACATAGAGAGAAATGACGTCAATACAGAGGAGGGAGGTGAGAGAGAGAGATGACGTCAGTACAGAGAGAGATGACGTCAGTAGAGAGAGGTGACGTCAATACATAGAGAGAACAGAGAGAAATGACGTCAATACAGAGGAGGGAGTGAGAGAGAGAGAGAGAGAGAGAGAGAGAGATAGAGAGAGAGAGAGAAGAGAGAGAGAGAGAGAGAGAGAGAGAGAGAGATGATGGAGAGAGAGAGAGAGCGAGAGAGAGAGAGAGAGAGGTGACGTCAATACAGAGGAGAGAGATGACGTCAGTACAGAGAGAGATGACGTCAGTAGAGAGAGAGGTGACGTCAATACATAGAGAGAACAGAGAGAAATGACGTCAATACAGAGGAGGGAGAGAGAGAGAGAGAGATCCCGGGGTTACGTCTTGTTACGCCATCTCTTTGGGGCCACAGACACAACAAAGACTCCCTCGTGTGGGGATAGACTGGATAAGGCCAGCTGACCGACGACGTGTGGTCAGTACGGTCGGTAAGCGCTTCTGGGGAAAACGTTAGCCACAATTAATGCCGGTGAAAGGCAGCAACGCTCGTGAGCTCTTGGACAACGGTAATTATCAGAAGGTATTGGAGGAATGGATCGCCATGTCCTCGGGGGCAGCCCCTCCCCTCTGGTACCGTTTCCTTTCAGTCTATAAGGTGAGTGTTTCGCTTTCAACGTGTGGCGCACGCCGACACCCGATCTACCGTGGTATTCCGGCGAATTTATTATAGGAGGGGGGAATTCCCCCTGATTCTTGTACCCACGTATACTGTATTGAGAGAAAAGAGGAAATTAGCTTAAGACGAGCAATTTATATGAGGAACAGAGAACTATCCCAAAAATGGAACATGAATTTTTTCTTTAAATAATAATAATAATAATAATAATAATAATAATAATAATATAATAATAATAATAATAATAATAATAATAATAATAATAATAATATATAATAATAATAATAATAATAATATAATAATAATAATAAGAAGAAGAAGAAGAAGAAGAAGAAGAAATATTAAAAGTTTGTTGATTTGTTTCTAATTCCGCACCACAAACATAATTTCCACGGAACTAACTTCAGGTTTGTTTATTAATAATCCAACAACGCAAAAGAATTCTTAAAAAAAATGGTCGGGTATTTCTTACAGCACGACAAAGATTCCTACGAATTGAAAGGAATTGTAGATTCTCGTCGTTTGGCATCCCTTTTTCGGTAAAAATCAATCAAGAGCAAATAAAGTCTTTCACCTTAATCCGAACAAGAAATCCTAGATGCGTACAGTTATTAACCACACTAGCATTCTAACTCCATCCTATCAAAAACAACCGAAAACCATTGGCTGCCATCTGCTCGCAGAAATGGAAAATTGCGTCTTCCCTACCCATTTGTGGAAAAATCTATTGAAGTCAAGAAAGTCATCTTTGGAAATCTCATCGAGTTGCCGCAAAGTCATTGCATCAGTGTTTATCTTCAAACTCCAGGCTCTTTTCTGTCCGCATCCCTTGTTCCTTGTCCAGTCTTAATTAATCCGGGAAATCAACAGCGGGTCTCTTTTATTACGGAAGATTTTATAGAAATTTTCGGTCGCTGAGCCTTCTGAAGTCACTAGAAAAGAACAACAAAACCTCGAGTTTCGTTTAGCTTCAACAAAGGGGCAGGAAACCAAGGTGGTTTCTCCAAAAGCCCCCAGGAAAGAGAAACGTCTCCGGGTCACGCTATGCTTACTGTTAATCAGATGCCGGCCATAGTTACTGTATTCATATTGTCAGAAATAGCCCAAAATTGCCTGAGTTCCAGCTGCAATCTTAAAGTAAAAACTTTCTGGAATTCCATCTGTAGAAAAAGTTAATTTTTTGCAGCTGGAAATTACGCACTACGTTTCCTGGCTGATGATGGATCTCTAGCTGTTCTTCGTTTATCGGTCTACGTGTAGGAAGAATTCCCGAAACTTATGTAATTATTCATAATCGAGTTAATAAAATGTACTTGGAATATCTAACTTTACCTCTCTTGACAGGTGTGAGCTAGAAGTGAGAAATAGTGTGGGGGTAATATTCTTGGTGACCAAGTAAGGCATCTAAGTAAGGTTGAAGGAGTCTCTTGAACGGTAACCAAGGTGCTATCGGGGTAGAAGTTACCCGTCAGACCACGGTCGCGAATATCCGGAAAACCATAACTCTGGAGGAAAGACTAATCTGGTAAAGAAAAGCGAAAAGAATTATATATATATAGGTTCGCCAAACCGAGGCGTTTGCTTCTGGGAATGTAATTGGGGCCCTCAGTCATTTGGCAGTCCAGTAGCAATTTAGCACTAGATCAACAAATAGTGCTAAGATTGGGAGGGAAAGCAGACACAATTCAATGAGAGAGCCCAGCATCTTCACCCAAAACAATTGTATCACATATCTTCATGGTTTACTGAGAGAACCGTCCGCTTAAAATACTCCATCCTTTTTATCCTACTTACATCGCCGATCAAAGGCTTGAAACAAAACGCGGATTTCCTGAATATTACATAAAACGAAGGAAAAGTGCGAACATATTTTAGATATTTGCGAAGAAACGTTGGTTTTATCCAAATATCCATTTATGCCTCGTCTTGTAAAATCCAGGCATTTCAGCGATTCAGTTTTTTTTTCAAATTACGCCAGTCTTTCTAAGTTCCCATCATTATTTCTCTGCCATTTGCCTCCCACAGAATTGTGAGACTTCACAAAACCTTTAGTTCGCGCGACCTAAGCGGATCCAAGAAAACGCGTCCATGTTTGTTTTGGTCTGCGTGATTGAGATGATAGCTTGGGAGTCGTTTCCCTGTTGGACAACAAACTCTTCACCAACAATTTTGGGACGCTAGGCGGCGCTGACTGCCGTCGCCGTGCGCCTTGATATTTTTTTTTTCTTTCAGAAGTCACCGCTCGGTCTTGTCTCAGACATCCCCGAGACATCGCCCCTATGATCCACTGCATCAGTTAGGCGATCCCTAACTTTAATGAAGAAAAAAGCACAAAACAAAACACCGCGTGTGTTGACTGGAACAAGAAAAAATTTTGTTTTATTGATCCGTAATACCCTTCCTCCACGTGTTCCTGTCCACGAAACTCCAGTTTTTGTAGAATTTTGCCCGCCGAAGATTCTCTCCCCCCAGACTCCACTTTCAGGCCACCGATCCAAGACGCTCGTTTACTCTTATGAGAAAAACTGGCTTCGCTCAGGTGATAGTTATCTATTCCGCAATTTCTGGCGCTGTGTGGGGCCCCTCCAAACACAGGAAATCGCTGGAAAATAACCGAATAAGGTAATGAATGCTAATATATGAAAGAAAAAAATTTTCACGTTGATATTTGTCCCAGCAAAGCGAGATTGTATTTCATTATGCGAAGAATCACATTGGTAAGAAGTGGTGCGGGCGTGTAGCCGAGCTTGGATCAACTATTCTTCGAGAAACTTAATTTTTTTGTATTTTTTCAAAGCAATTAAAATATGCACGTAAACTACCAAGCCGAGAAAATTCCTCAGTTTATCGATCAAACGGTTTCTGAAGTTCCAAACGCAGTGAGTCCACGGAAAATGTTCGGCTTCTCCATTCTGTAGGCCACGTAAAAAGAGACGCCATCACCAGGATGACGTCAACCTGTGGCCGATCAGCACTCACAGGTAACTCTAGAAGTCTGATTGAGAAAGAACCCTACCGTTCCACATTCAGTGCGTTCTAATTCTTATTTATTCTCTCCCCCCCTTTTTTTTTTTCGTCTGCTAAAAGAATTAATAAATTATGCATTTTTAATTAGATTATTTAACATTTTTTTTGTTGTTTTGTTGTTGTATCGTGTTTCTATGTAGTTTCTTCTGGTCTAAATATGTTTCGAATTATCCATCGGTTTTCCCTTGTACATCTTTTATTAACTTGTGCATTTTTTAACAACTCCCGATATTTTTCTAGATATAAATATACAGTAGTGCAAAAGTCTTAGGAAACCTCAGATGATGTAGAATTCTTGCTGGATAAGCACATCTGGTAAGAAATCGTGGTAATTTTACGAGCAGCGTATACCGATATGGCTACTCTTGAGTGGGTAGCAGTTTAAAGGTTAATCTAACTTTTTCTATTTCAATTTCCTGTTTGTCATAAATTACTGGGTAATTCTAGGGTAGCCTACAACTTTTGCACGCTGCCGAAAATGCTCTGGCTTGGGGATATAATCTGAATTTTCTGGAATCACTCTTCTATTTTCGTCTCGTGTTCTTTAAGCTAATTCATCTTAAAAAGAAAGTAAGTAATCATACTTACAATTTAAATATATATAATAATTCTAAGTTAATTCTCTTTTGCGTTGAATTAGGCTTCCAGTCTAACTGAGAAACCATGCTGATTTATTCCAATTCAACAAGTCATTTTGTAAATAGAAAGTGAAATGAAGTCAAGAGATGTCCAAAAGACAGATTATTATTAGTAAGTCCCTGATCATACATCAAAATTCACGTGAAAATATGCACAAGAAAGAGGAGAAAATATATTACAATATCCTTTGTACTTGACTTTTGCCTTATATGGCCTTCCGCAGAAAAGCACTTTGCGATTTAAGCCGTATTTATATTTCGCAGAAGAGAAAGAATGGGAGGCTTTAATTAATTTATATTGATTTTGCTTTATTATAACACTAAATCAAATGGTTCGGTCTTGCCGTCTTCTTACGTAACTTGTGGAATGATTCATCAGTTGAAAGACCAATTTGTTAAAACGCTGTCTGAATATACAGGAGACAGAGAGAAGAGGCCTCATTATAGAATCACTTTTGAAAACCGGGCCGTAGCTTCAAAACAATCGATGCCGGAGTGCACTTGAATGATTGATTATCTGCCGTCATTATGTTTCTCATCAAACAAACTTCTTATTCGTAGTATACCAGCGCTGGGTCATAGCTTCTAAGAGACTGGCTGCTAACTACCTTCAATTGACAATGGTAAACGATGTAAATAATACAAAATTTTTAATTTTATTTACGAATATTTTTCCTCGCATTTCAATTAAAATTTAAATAGTTCTATAGGACAATTTAAACGTAAAATCACCATCATCAGGGTTAATGTTGAGAACTACTTCTGTCATGCGTTTACTAGTGTCGCAACCTAGTGTCGAACCCACGAACTGCTGTTTGTTGACGTTTTGTTTCTTAGTAACCATCTGTGGGATTTATCAATGACGAATTTATTATTATTATTATTATTATTATTATTATTATTATTATTATTATTATTATTATAGCATAGTTTCCAATGAAAAGGATTTGTTTTTGTAAAAGCCGATATTTCTGTATCCATTAGGTTCAAAGATGTTGTTCACACTATCACGTATTGACCAACTATTTCTGATACAGCGCGACTGGCTGGCCATTATCTTAAGACCTATACCTAATAACGGAATGGACCACCTTTTGCCCGAATATCAGCCATGACACGACGTCCCACAGAATCCGTAAGATGCTAGAAGGTTCCCTTCGGGATATTTTGTTTAACATTGTACGCAAAGTATGTAGCGAGGTAGGCAGACAGTCGTAATGGTAAATGCGTCTTTAATTGGATTGAGATCCGGATATTGTGCTGGCTCTGGAAGATGCCTGAACCTCCGTGATGTTGCTCAAATCATGAGCGCACAATGTGGATACAGCGGACTGGACCATTGTCATTTTTGAAGTAGTCGGCTTTGTCAGGGTACACATGAAGCATCGTTGTGTGCACTTGCTCGGAAATCAGTGGTAAGCTTTGGCATTTATTCTGACTTCTATACAGACCAAGAAGGCCCAAGGTATGCCAGCAAAACAAGACCCTTGACTTTACCATCACAGGTGTGGTGATAAAACCAGACAAGAGGCATCAAGTACATCGTATAGCTTTCTCTAAATCTGCCTCCTTTCATCTATGCAAAAGGAAAAAAAGGATAAAGCATGACTCTTTATACAACATCACTTCGGCATTCTCTCTAGTCCAATCACTGCGCTCCTTACACCACACGGAGCGTCTTTTCATGCTGGTAACAAAGATTAGTAGTTTACGCAATAGTCTCTTACCGTGCAGGACACGGCTGGAGATGGGTGTGAGTTTTCCTGCAGTATGTGCCTCTGTCAGCTGATCTATGACTGCTGAACTTCACCATTCCGTATAACCAACGTTCTTTTCTCTCTTTTTTTGCCGTTACGTTTCACTCTCTCGCGGCAGAAGTTTTCTCCACCTCTCGCTGATGCCGATAAACTCGAACGACTGATGTCTTGGAGCACCCTAACAACGAGACTATCTCGGCCGCCGCGCAACACGCCGGACTTGCGCTCAAGATCGCGACTTTTCCGGATGCTGCAATGTTGCTTTTTTTCCTCCCATCTGTTAGACTGACTGCAAATGTGCTTGTCCAGGTCTAAATGATGCAGGATCATCTGCGGCCGATGTCTGCAGTTCGGGTTTGGCCCAAATTGGAACGGGGTGCATAAGCTGGTGTTCCGATGAACTGGAATAGCAGCCGAATGGTCGACAGAGGTTCGTGATCAAAATCAAAGACAGTTTATTACGACATCCATTGTAAACCCTAACCCCTCCACACCACACCCACCCCCGGAGAGAACAGAAGACAAAAGAAATTTGAAATAAACTAAAATTAACGATCAACTGTTAGCGACATTCCTTTCCTTCGTGCTCTGTCCAACCATATTGTTTGCATTTGCTGTGAGATGATTAGTTCCACCTCCCTGACCAATCTTTTCTCAAAAACATTTTAGTGTCACCAACACAAACTGATCACAGACGACTATTGGTTCATTTCCCAGTACTAATCATTACATGAAATCGACATCGTTTTTAACACTGGATCATTGTTTTTCCTTTCCAATAGTTTTCCAAATTCATTAAGAAAACTTGTAATAAACCCGATTACCCTCGATTATCGATCTATTTAGTTGTGCCAATCATCGAACTTAAAATTACGATCAATTCTAAAAACAAACATCTATTCCACCTGTTGATCCTCATGAAGTGATATAAACCGATTATAATCTATTATTGGTCATTTCGGATTGGATATTCCGATAATCCGCACTCAGATCTCGGCAGTAAAACATTAAAAATATTTCGTCTTTTGTCCTTTTCAATAAATCTGCTCAAAGGTCGACCTGTTTGATGCTGAGGTTTTCCGCCTAAAACATAAAGGAAAATGAAAAAAAAAAAAAAACGTTTCCTAGAAATTATCAACAAAATCCTTCACGTTTATTTATCGTTAAATTGAATATAATGCTTGTAAATTATCATCAGCTATTGTCTCCAGTCGCGCCATTATTTCAGAACGCATTAGTTATCAACGTTGTGACAGATATCGCAACAAAAACCGGAGATATCTCACTGTTTATAGCAGAAACAAATAATGGGTACAGGGCCCACGGAGCACCTGTAGATGTCTGCTAGGAGCCGAAAGTGAACGCGTACTGAGATTAGAAAATGTGTTTTTTTGTTTTTAAGTAAAAAAAAATCTTTTCGTGTAAAATGTATAAATATTTGTAGATTTGACA
Source organism: Nautilus pompilius (assembly GCA_018389105.1). Lineage (NCBI taxonomy): Eukaryota > Metazoa > Mollusca > Cephalopoda > Nautilida > Nautilidae > Nautilus > Nautilus pompilius. Next base: position 458,218 of record JACATO010002140.1, read on the forward strand.
ACTTAATCTTTATCCAGCTGTTTCTGAATTAAAACACGCATTTTATTTTATTAGATAAAATAGAGGCAGAGGTGTTTTATCTATTACCTAACAACCACATATTAGTGAGTTGGGTGTACATTCTTGATTGACGCCGTGATGATGTAATAATGAAATGATATAATCCAAGGTGATGACATCTGGTTAAAGTACATATGACCGATATAAAAAAAAAACCGCCAGGGCTTAGCAAAAGTTTGACTGATTTCAAATATTGTCACGCAAGATTGTTTTCAATAAATTATGTTTCTCACTCAATTTCCATAAGTATACAAAATATTTATTCTAAACCATTTTTTTAGGTTTTTAAATAAGATACAATAATTAATTTCAATAATTTCATATCTTTCATCTGTAAAAACCTATTTTATTTAATCATTACTTGTCAACAAATCGTCGCCATTTTTCTGTTTAAGCTTCGGAATTAGTACTGAATCAGTAGAATTAAAACAAATATAATTCTATTTTTTATAAAAGGACAAATCGATTTAGCTATAGTGAAACAGTTTCGCGTTTAATTATTTGCAAAATAGGAGATATTTCTATTTCCCAAAGCGCCCAAAAACAGGAGCAAAACGTGCGTCGCTTACTACTCATAGTTTTTTTTTATAGTTTTATTCAACTGCTATCCCAAACATTTCAAAGAGACCTGGAGTGATAAGAGATTTGACTCGTAATTACAAAATAGTTCTTAAATAAAAGTTGCATCCTGAAAACCAGTGTCTTTTCTTTTAAGTGACATTGATCAGACTGTTTTCATTAAGAAATAATTCCTTGATGACTGTAATTCTAATATCGACGAACTGATTTTCTTGATGGTGCATCATTTCTGTTAGCTTCGAAAAACATCGCAATTTTGTAGGTCTTAAATCTTTCAGCGATTACAGAGTTTCGGACGCAGCAGAATGCTTTAGAATCGTGCAGTACTGCTGGAATAAAAAAGAATACACACACACACACACACACTAACTTTGGTTCTGAAACAGAGCCCATTATCAGAATTAAACCTCCTATTTTATACGCACAAAGTACAAGTCCTTATGGAAACAGCAGGGCAAACCTTTAAAAAAATTAGAATTTCTGAGTCGTCTCATCCACGCCTCCTGTCTATCACCTGGTGTTTCATCGTCTTCGATGTCACAGTCTCCACGGTAGAAACGTAAAAAAAACCAGTTTCTCACTTGCTTGACTGATGCTAGATTCGCCAAACTTTTTGTAGTCGCATCTAAGCCATGATTCAGAACTTTTCTCACTTGTTTCCAACGTTGATTTTAGGACCGCCTAAATTATTTCGTGTGCCGATCACGTGATAATGCCGCGCATGCGCACTTCGAAACAGAATGTATTTCCTCAAATACAGGAAAACGTCACGCGAATCCAAACGTTTGCACCTGATTATTATTTCTTTATTGAATTCTTATAAATACTTGGTAACGTTTTACTTGCAGCTAGCGTTCATATAAGATAACCTTAACATAATATGCATTTGTACAAAGATATAGTATTTTTAGAAAGAGAAAGATTATTACAGCAGGAACTACTTTCCCTGCAGGAAAGTGTTTCCGCGAGTTGAGCTATTCCCATAACCGTCACGGACAAAGATTGAGGATGGACCAGATATTATCCGCCGTTCAATAACTTCGTCCCAGAGGATATTAACTGGGATATCCAGCTCCTTTTGAAAAAAAAAAATTTTTTTTTATTTTAATATATTCAGACAAATTTGTGTGGTTTGGTTTTCTATTTGACTGCTAAGGTTGAGGGTCTGGGTTCGAATCCCGATCTGAACCTGTTCAGTTTGGCGTACGCAACTCTTCATGGAACATTTTCTTCCCGTACTACTTCCCAAGCCGGCCGCCGTGTGGCGCTCCTCCGCGTTCCTAACCAAATCTCAAAATAGTTCTCCCGGTCAGTCTGTAAGCACGCGATTCCTACTCTCGTAACCAAGATAGAGCCCCAGCAACCCCTGTACACTGTAAAGTGGTACGACCAACGGAAGGGGGTGGGGTAAATGTACTGAAAAGTAATAGAACAGAACAAAATTTGGTGCAAATAATCCGCTAAGCAACGTCTCTCGGTTTTTCTTTAATTAAATACACTTTCAAACGGTTCTATTATCCCACACTACCAGATGGAGTTTTCAATTATCTGAAGCGCCTTTAAGAAAGTCTTATCAACACCGAGGACGCTGTTCTCTTTATTCTGAATCACAATTAAATACTGGCCTGTTGCCGGATCACATCAGCGTAGTTGTGCTCTAACCTTTGAACTACGAATAAATAATTTTTCCTCAGCTCTTAAATATCACAACCCCCCACCCCTCCTCCCTGCTTTCCTTCCCCGCCGAATGGAACCTTAAAACAATAGTTTCGATATAAACCCGTTTTGGATTTCACGACACTCGCGTATTAACCGAGCTCGTAGAAGAAGCAGTTAGCTGAGAGTCAGACCCTGGGAAATCGACATGTACCAGGTCTTATACACCTGCTGCGAGGCTAAGAAAGTCGTGAAATATTAACCCCATTACTCGCCAGATGATGCACTGGTTTAGGAAATGTGCAAGAGTAGTTGGCGTAAATCTGAAATGCAATAAACTTTGCTGTCAAGACGGGAGACTAAGCCGATCTAACTGCCATCGCTGTGAACTGCATCGCCCTGATTTAGCGACAGTAAAAAGCGGTTATCTTCCCATAACCTGCCAATGAAATCTGCAACTTCCAATTTTTTAAATTTTTTTTACCTCCAGTGTTCTGTAGGTCAACGGCAAGCTAACGATCTACCTGAGATCCGGATTCCAGCATTCGCTTTATACTGCCGGAGCTGTTTTCTTTTTTTTGTTTTTATTTCGGGGCTTCGCTTCTCAATTAGTGCAGCACCAATCTCGGCTGAGAAATGACATCTGCCAGCTGAACGACCGCGTCGACCAGAAATCATCGAATGGCGCTGAGCGGAACAACGATCAATCCGCGATCCCACCACCGCCTCCCCGGGTGAGTTCTCGCTTTTCGGGAGGGGAAGTTTAGGGGGGTGGAGATGAAATTTGATTTTCTCGTCAGAGAGGGTGGGCGCGTACCTAAGAAAACCGGACGGTTGTAATTAACCGGAACGAAAAACTCGGCCAGCTGCCGAACTTACGACGAATTTTAATCGCTGTGTTCTCGCCTCTACTCGCGATGGCAGCTTCATTTCTTCTTCGTGAGAGCCGATGTGGAATTATTTTGCTGCTGTGTGCCTTGCCACAGGAGAGCGAAACGGGCTTGCGAAGCCATAAGTCAGGATAAGTTGGTTCTGGCCTAAAACGGTGTTTTGTTTTCTAGTTTATCCGTCACGCAGAGAAGCAGTAATCCGTCCATGGCCTATGCAAGAACCCCAGCGATGAGAAATGCTTGCTAATCTACACTGGCGGCCAGAATTATTACCCGCCCTTGTGTATTTAAAGAAGATACTGAGTGTTTATCCCTTGTGACGATGGAAGTATTTCTTTACCGTAATAAAAACAATTACGTGTTGTTTTGATAATTTTGTATTCTACTGGTGGTACAATCATTTACTAACACAGCGGTAAACTTCCAGAAATGGCGCTGGGGTATTATTCTAACACAAAAAAATACATGCAATAAATCAAGAAACAAAAGATATGTTTAACCCTCTTTATACCACCTGGCGTGTGTTAGCGCCCGACCACTCTTTAAATCTGTATTTTCAACACAGGTTGGGTTATAGGGCTGTGACACATAGCAACCCCCGCCTCATTCATATAAGCTTTTGTAGGGCTTGTCTACATATACAGCCACTTCAGCACGAATAGTGACTAGTCAGAGCTTTCAGGCTGAGGTAGAGCCCCCATCGCACAAGTAAGGTAAAAAAAAAAAAATTAGCACGGAATTCAGCAGATTAAAACATTGCAGTACTCATAATATAATTAATATTTTACAAAAGTATGAGTTAAATAAGCCCATGCGATAAATTTGGTCACAACTCTGAATTGATCTATTCGATCCCTGCTAAGCCAATGTGATTATTATTATTTTAAATATCGAATTGAGCCGAAAGCTTAACCGAGTTTTAATTATGAGTTCTGGCATCGGTAAATGTTGATATTCGAAAATGTGTTTACTGTCCTTCGCTCAATATTCTTAATTATTGTGAAGAACAGCTATTGGATTTTCTCTTACATGTCTGAGGTGCAAACTGGATAACTCTGTTATTTTGGTTGATCGAGATATTCTAGTGAATCATCGCCGTCAAATCGCATCGCCGCAGAACGTCCGGAACATTCTTTCCAGCACCTGTCTCGGGATTCTCGCGCTACAAGTTGCAGATGTCGATATCAAATTGAGAAGATGACGACGAAGATTTCTCTCTCTTCCCCGGACACACCTGCTGCCCCACCACCCCGGGGTTTCTTCGTGTCAGCGAATTTCCACGTTCCAGCCGATTCGCAGCATGGTCATCACATTGTCTGTGAAATGGTAGCAGGCCAGTTTGTTCGCCTCATCGTCCACGCGGTAACTTGCTGAAACGCGTGGGCATCATGGCGCTGACAATGGAGACGACTTTGTTTCGCCTTCATGTGGAAACTGTTTCAGAAAGGTCTCCACGAGTCGTTGGCGTACATACTCGGAAATCTCACACGTTTCTACCTTTGTTTTTTGGGGGTTTCTTGAGTTAAAAAATATAACCATAAAAATATCTTTAAAACAATTTTTATTACCTCTCGCAGTCGCATTTCGAATGAAAATATTTCACACTTTTTTCAGTAGATAAACTAGCGATAATCTGTTTCACATTGTCGAGATTGCTTTATCTAAGCAGGGATTTAAATTATCGTCTTATTTGTTTTTCCTTCTTTCAACTGACAATCCAGATATCCTTGCATGTGCGCGATGGATTTATGCTGTATCCCTTGGTTCCAATTTCAGACTGTAATCGGAGAAGAAGCATAGCTTGTAATGCAATTCTTCTGAAAAATAAACCCAGCATATCTCAGACAGTAAGGTCGATAGAGCGATAGATGTGCTTTTAAAAATGGCAAATGTACCCCGAAAAGTTTAGACGTATTTCGGAAAGCGCCAGCTCTGTCTTCCCATCACGCCAGATTGCCATCCACACCATGGCACACCTGTCTCCACATGTCGTCGTTGGTTGAAGAAATTCGAGTTTGAAATCTTTGTTGTCTTCGAAGCCAGGCGCGACTCCTCCAGGCGTTAAGTGCTTAGATCCAGGCCGATCGAAGAAAGGGGACAAGCCGGCCGCCAATATCCGGACGCATTCTTCGCCAGCGGTGTCAGCGAAGTGCGAACGTGATGAGTAATGGCAGGGGCTTGCGGTATGTAAATTTCGATCACGTACGTTTACTTTGTGGGAGTGCTGTATATATATATATATATATTATCTATCAGCCCAGCCAAATATCATAAATGCAGCTAACAAGAGGATTGTTCACAAACTCAATATCTGCATCATTTATTGCTGGTGTGTTATATTTACCAATGCCTTCTATGAAGATTTTAATTTATTTATAATGCATCTTGATATGCATATTTACTTGCTGATGCTTGGGACATGTGCCGAGCGTGCATGCAGTAACTAGGCCACACACACACACACACACCACACACACACACACTCACACCCCGGTTATGACGATCTGTCACTATATCTTTTCTGCCTTTTACCCCCATGAAATATTCCTTATTTTAGTGTGGCCGCCATGTTTGGTACCTGAGGTCGCGCGTTTGACAGAAGCGACGAGGGGAGGCAACTGCCATCTTCGTGCGTTCTCCGACCTTCCGTGAGAGGCCGACCGACAGGTTAATTAGCGAGCGAGTGGAGGGCTTCCCCTTCACAGCCGTCAGCGCGGCGGCCTTCCGGACCTAGGAGGAAGGTGGATCGACGTCGATCTGGTCGGAGGAGGAGGATGGGAATGGCGCGCGTGCTGAAACAGTTAGACAGAAAATCCCGAGCAGGTCGAGCTGCTACACGAGTTAGCCAAGAGGTCTTCCCTTGGAGTTTGCAGAGAAAAGAAATAGAGCGATTGGAAAACGTTCCGGTTTCAGCAGGGCAGCCCGACAGGTGTTTGATCGGCTCCTTTGTGGCAAAGAATCACTGTGAGAAATAAATGGATTTTGTCCCCGGTAGCCGGGTCATCCCTTTAAAAAATTCTTGGCTTCGGTATAAAACGCAATCATGCAATCGAACTCGGCGCTGGGTAAAATCCATGTTAATACTGATCGCATAGGCCTTTAATTTGTCATTAAATGTAAAGTAAAGATGGACTCTATTCGTCTTTAATGAATTAACGAACACAGACCTTTTAAAATTCCGAGTGCTAGGCAGGGTCCGATTTCCGGCTGAGTTTCGGCCTTAGAGATTCCAGACGTTGCCTAGTTATCTTTATCGTTCTCGCAATAAAGTCGATATTCTAAAGATGGAGTTCCTCAAGGGTCACATTGGTTTCGCCGATTCTCTGCCCGCTGTTATTCTGTTTCAGGAAATGTGGTTCCCAGGAGCAGAAGTGATCATTGCTGCGACATCTTTTGCTTTCGCAAGAATATTTCGGCCCACCGAGGCGAAGCCAAGCGTGTTTGTGCTGTTCCCTAAATTATCCATCTCCAGTCCACCTGACAAACATTAGGGAATGGATCCGCCTTCACGTTCGCCATTGTATCCCATATCTATCGGCGATGCTTATCCGCGTCTGATGACAAATATATAGCCGAGTAGGCTGAAGTCACGTTCAGTCTTCAGATCGGTTGTGTATTGATGCCAGGTTGTACCAACCTAGCCAGTTAATGGTTTTCATAAACAAAAGAGTTTTCCTTGCCGACTGGTTTAGCCTTAGAGAGCCAGGTGAATGCTTTCTTCTTTTAACAGTAGCGGATAAGTAAACATGCGCTGCGACCTGACACCGTACTTTGTCGTGTTCCACCAATGATGGATAATAACCAGTGATCTCCATCCTCCTCATAACTAATCATCATCATATCTCCATCGCGATACGCCGTTCTTCGTTGTTGGTCATGTGTTGTTGTTTTTTTTTTCTAATTAAGCTGGATACGTAACTGGTATTAGCAATAATCCTTAGAAGATTACCGTAGTTTAAGGAAGGTCAAGACTAGGAAACAATAAAGGATAAACGATGGTGGCTGTATACTGAATCAACTACACGTCCGACGAACACCTATTCCACCATTTTTTTCCTTTATGATCCTCTTATTTCACACGCTGAAGGCTGTCCATTGTCACCGAAAATCAATTATTCCCGAGCGTTTCTCGTAAATTGAAGACCAAGATAACAGTGGGAGTGGACTGCAAGGAAAATTAAGATAACAGGACTTACCGAAAAGGGAAAACGAATATTGGCGGCGGAAAAAGAAATAGCTTCGCCCATTTGAAGTACGCTGATAAAGGGAATGTTGGATAGCATTGAACAGATAAAAAGTCTATTTCTGTTTGAAAACAGTGGTGTTTTTATCATTTTTATTTGAGTTGTTCAGTGCAGAATTATATGGGAGGAGGAACGTATAATGCAGCAGTATACTGCCCTCACACCATTGGATAGAGAAGAAACGTCCGGCAGTTTGATTCGAAGATTCATTGTAGTTCTTTAGGTACAAGGAATGTATTATGGTAAAAAAAGAAAAATTACAGGAGCCGCATAAGGTGTTTTCCCTCAGTCTTACCTACGTGACGTTACGGTCTCCAGTACTGCATGATGATCCGTACCAAAACCTACACGGGAACAGGAGACGGTGAAGCAGAACTACCTACCGGAAACGTTCATCTTTAGATGTGGAAAAAAAAGAATTCTGGGTGGACCGGATTTACCAATGTAGTAAATACAAGCACAAGATGTTTGTGCCGAATAAGATTCTGCGTTATAGGCTCTTCGAAAAGCAAATGAACGTATACTAATTTATATGATAAATCATGATGGTTATATATATATATATGTGTGTGTGTGTGTATATATAATTATACCATTTCTGCAAACGTTATTAAGTATAATTTTTATCAAGATCTCTCATATTTAAAAACTTTCCAAGCAAGTAGGAGTAAATAATGAACAATTTTGGATGATTTATTACATTTTGTGGTGCATGAGGACTGTTCCCTAACTTCCCTTAAGTATTACAGGAATTCCATCATCTTTTTTTAAAGGATTCATGTAAAGCAGAAAGCAATTACTATAGTAACACCTGCTGAAGAATTTTAGAAGAAAGCTGTTACAGATCAGTCTATTTCGACGAAAGTTGAAGAAGAATGTTTTCGGTTTTTTTTTTTTAAAAAAAAAAGAAAATGTTATTAGCAAATTCGCCGGCCTATTTTTAAGAAGAATCAAATTAAAAACCGAAGCGGAGAAATGGCTAGCGAGGCGAGCAAACATCTTGAGGTTGGACGCGGAGAATTCATTAAAAACTGAGAGCGAGCGCTCTGAGGGGTCTCGTCAAGTGGGTAGTGATGAGGCTGACATTTAAACTGTCGGCAAACTAGTAGAGTCTATGAACGACGCGTTTCTACCGTAGAACAAACAGTCCAGGAAAAAAATAAAACTCTAGAAGCAAGAATTTTAATTTCTTTTCATGATTTATCGAGTGTTCTCTCTCTCTCCATATCTCCATCTCTCTCTCCATCTCCATCTCTCTCTCTCTCTCTCGCTCTCTCTCTCTCTCTCTTCGCTCTCTATCGGCGCGCGTCGGCTCGTCTCTCTCTCGCTCCATAGCTCCATCTCTCTCTCAATCGCTCTCTCTCTCTCTCTCCTCTCTCGCTCTCGGAGCTCTCTCTCTCTCTCGCTCTTTTTTTTTTTTTTTTTTTTTTTCTCTCTCTCTCCTCTCTTCTCTCTCTCTCTCTCTCTCTCTCTCTCTCTCTCTCTCTCTCTCTCTCCATATCTCCATCTCTCTCCATCTCTCTCTCTCTCTCTCTCTCTCTCTCCATATCTCATCTCTCTCATCTCCCATATTCTCTCTCTCTCTCTCTCTCTCTCTCTCTCTCTCTCTCTCTCTCTCTCTCTTCTCTCTCTCTCTCTTCTCTCTCTCTCTCTCTCTTATCTCTCTCTCTCTTTCTCCATCTCCATATCTCCATCTCTCTCTCTCTTTCTCCATCTCCATATCTCCATCTCTCTCCATCTCTCTCTCTCTCTCTCTCTCTCTCCATATCTCCATCTCTCCCATCTCTCTCTCTCTCTCTCTCAATATATATATCCATCTCTCTCCATCCATCTTTGTGTGTGGTTGGTTGTGTGTGTGTGTGTGTGTGTGTTGTGTGTGTGTGTGTGTGTGTGCGCGCGCGCGCGCGCAGTCCTGTTTTAATTCGGTTGAGCTCCCGGGGCTGTAATAGTGAAGAGTATTTTTCGCCTACCTCAAGAAACGAAATTAACTAATTCCTGCGGTCTAAGTGCTCCACCGGTCGCCAAATTAATATGAACAGAGTTTCATATAGTAATTTCGCTTAGCATAATGGAAGGATTTAAAAAAAAAAAAAACAGATGGAATTGCAGATTAAAAGTGAATGACAACACGAAGTATTAGAAAGTTGTCTCCCATTTCTCACGAGATGATGGGCATTATTGCATATGTATTTTAAAAGTTGGTAACGAAAAGAGCTGAACTCGGATGTTATTTATGTAAATGACCTAATCACTGCCAGACTAAATGGTTTGACTAACATTTCTCTGCATTTAATCTTTGCAGTTATCCAGTAATAAAACTGAGATTAAGTTGCTTGGATAATGAAGTCATGTTGATGGGTTATCTCCTATTATATAATTTTAGTGAAACTGTTTACCCATTATCAAAACACTATAACTCTGTATAACCTTTTTAGTCAAGTAATCAACCCAGACGAATCTAATTTACTAAATTAAGGAAACTACACAACAGGCGAAACATTGTTTACTTGACGTTCATATAAACATATACAAGGGATACTTTTCTATAACCTAGTAAACAAAGTGTATATAACATTTTGGGACGCCCTGTATTTTTTAATGGGTAAATAGATATTAAGTCGTGTGGATAACGACATCATGAAGATGCTACGAAGGCATAGTCCTTATTCGAGAATGGGTATTGATTTATCGGAGAAAGTCCAGTATATATTTAATAAAGTCTATCCAGATGCCATGCTGAACGAATGGAAATATCAGATCTACCATCATTGAATTGAAAATATTTTGGAGGACACCTAATATTAAGTTTCCAATTCAGAGGGTTCCAGAGCATGGACAAAGAAAAATTGCTTCTATTATCTACGTTTACTGATACGATGCGTCATAAGTACAAATTACCACAGATTCTGCGACGATAAGATATCAGGGGATATTATTTGGTAATAGAGTTGTTAATTGTTAATGAATGGAATGAATTACCGGCAAATGTTAATAGAGATAGTGTTAATCAGTTTAAGAATTGAATTAATGGCAAATTGTCTTTATAGGGACTCTTCCATACTCATTGATGGCTTCTTGCATATTTTTTTTTCTACGAGAATAAACAGGTACATTATATACAGATAAATTTTAGCATGTATACTGTCTTGGCATCATTACGTGCAAATAGTCTTCACTGCTGCAAGCATAGGCTATTGTCAAAGTTGATTTCGCTAAACGGACACCCATATTTACTGACTATAACTAAGCTGTGTCTGCTAATCCAGAATTATCCTATTCCTGTCTTCAAAGATATTAATATGACCAGATTCATTTTGTCTTTTGCAAAAGTGGATCATTAATACGAAACGCTTTTGTAAAAGGGTATCCTATGCAAGTTTACATTAGCCATTGACGTAGCGATGCTATCATAAAATAAGTCCCATCAGGCAAACACTAGCTTTGGTTTTCTTCATCAAAGAAATTTGTCCTAAGTTCTACATAGAAAAGTTCGTAAATGATAATTATTTCCGATAAATCACGCAGCACCCGGTGTGATTGATTTGAACAAATCCTGCAACATCATCATTTAGAAGAATCCTGATGTTTGTTAAGAAGCAGGCCTTATTTACCTGGTAACCCAGATTAATTTTGTATTAAATAATCCATATCGTTAACATGGAGAAAAAAATAATTAATTAAATTCAAACATTCCATGCGTTTCAAGCGTGGCACGAGTAAGTGGCTCTTCTGTGAAAGAAACAAAGATAATTACGTGAGCGTCAGAGTTACTATAGAGCTGTGCGTCACAGCTACAAAAAGATGGCGCATCTTGTTTTGCTTGTATGGGTTTTGGCGTCACCACTCTTCTGTCTCACTTCAAAATAGTTCAGATGATCGATAGACAACGTTTACTATTATTAGTTATTTCTAATGCAATTTAGCATTGAATCCGAATGGCAAATATGTTAAATATACGAAGACCTCGGTGTTCTCTTCATTGAAAAACTAGCAGATTTCGTTTAATCTGTAAAAAATACTATTCTAATTGGTTTATAATCTGTGATTGCTTATAAATGTAATTCTATTTTTTTTTCCTGTTGCCACTTTTAATCTAATTATCTAGCTACTTCATCACAGCTGCTATAGTCATTTTTTCTTCCTGGCTCTTTTTTTGTTGTTGGGCTGAATGCATATTACACCAGCAATCAACTAGATGTTTTTTAATAACCGGACGACTTTTTTCTTATTATTATTACGTTAGTTAACTGTCAATAATGGCTTTTCACGCTATAAACACACCCGCGTGAGGAACCTGATAAAAATCTGGTGACATTTCGAGTAAGGAATAAATTCCAGAGAGCAGCGAGAATTTTAAATAGAAGAAAGATGTCAGAACTGCGTTAGTGATGGGTGGCAGGCGATTTACGACACACAAAAAATAGAGAAAATTGAGTAGAATTTTATAATTAAATGCTGTTCCTTTAAGTTTTCGCTTTTCTAAATCAGGGTAACATACATTTAAAGAAAAATCCCTCCTTCATAAGAACAGCAGATGATACAAATATAGAACACTGGTTAAAGCAAATAATATTACCAGTCGTAACGATATGCGCTTGGCACTCTGGGAAGGTGCGCGCTAAGTGTGCCGGGAAGATACGAAACTGTGCGGTAGATGTATTTCAACATTGAAAAAACTTAAAGAAAGGAAATTTTTTTTTCGTCTTCTTCTTTCTTTCTTAACAAGAGTAATGCGAATTTCTTTTTTTTTTTTACTTACCATCGGATATTGAAAATCCCTCGCGTACTTTCTGGTAGCAGAATAGTTTCCTGGAGAAAATTAACTAACTGTCAACACTTCGGGCGGCCATCTAATTGGTTCGGTCTGTTCGTGCGTCTCACGAAGCATCAAAGACTCGAGCCCGTTCGATCACACCTCGTAATAGCCGATCGTAAGACAGGGATCAAATAAATATCTGACGCAGAAAGGGGGTGCAGCCAAGAAAGGGTTTATTCGCATTCCTTACAGCTGTCTCTTTGGCGGTTTCAGTCTCCCTTCTCTAAGCAGGAACGAAGAGTGGTTTGCCGTAGCGGTATCCTCTGGAAGCAAGCAAAAAGAAACCATCTTATCTGTCAACAATTTTCCGTCATCTCAGTTATTTTAATAAAAAAAAAACAACCCTCCGTTGATCGACGACAAGAAATTATATCTTGCAGACTAAAACGAAATAGCGCGACACAGACGATTCATTTACTCTCTAACCGATCAGTAACCAGCTATGGCCGCCGCTTCCACCATCACTGAAACAAGCTCTACCCCTTTGCATCTTTAACGAATGACCTAAAGAACCGAGAGACTGTTTACCTGGAATTTTACTAGCTTCCATGTTTAATGACATCGAAGCACCGCTCAAAGCTGGTCTCCTAACTGGTTTTCATAACGCAACCATTATAAGAAATCAGTCTAACGACTATTGCGGCAAAACATCTTCATCGCCATTAAAGGGACGTCGCAGGTTACACGGTCAGTTGTTTTTACTTACAATGGCTATCCTCTAGGGATACATGGCATTTCAAGAATCCAGTTTTCCCGCCAGCGTTGCCTTCTGACTTACGCGTGTAAATCACAGCAAAGAAAGAAAAGCAGCATGTTCTAAGTTAAATGTTGGGTTATCTCCCCTGCTGTCAGTTCCCACTCTAGAACTCTATTTCGTCGTTCACAATATAGAAATAAACGAGTTATGCAATGAAAGCGAATGTCTCGAGTTTGCGTGTATGAGCGCAAATTATCGAAGCTGTAAAAAAATTTTTTGCGGTGGTTTGCTCATACTTCATCTTTAATCGCAACTTTAAGAACAGAAACATCATCTTTACTTTGCATCTACTTTATTATTTTTCACATTTAATGCCATGTAAGTGTCACGTAAATATAGCAATGTGCTTTTTTAAAGCCAGAAACGTTAACTATCCTCTAGAAGTTTTTTTATTTCTGTTTTTTAAACTGTTTTATAGTATTAAAAAAAGAAGTAAATGAATAGGAAAAACTGGATAACACCGGTTCCATTGTTCCTTTTTTTTTTAAAAAATCGTCTCTGGTTTTAAGTAATTATTATTCTCAATATTCTAAAAAGGAACAATAACCTCTCAAAATGGGATTTCTAGGATAACTTGTAATTGCAGCTGTTCGTACTTGCTCGTCACAAAAGCAAAGTTTAAGAATCTACTTAAAACGGAATTTAAAAAATCCTCAAAAAGTAGGTTTTGAGAAATTTTCTTTTTTGTTATTATTGTTGTTGTTGTTGTTGTCGTCGCAACAGCTTAACTATTTTCCTTCTTTCGTCGTTTGCTAAGGATCAGACATGTTTATCAAGTGAATTTTTTTCCATCATTAACACTTAAGCACCAGGAGTAACTAATCGATGAACACCGCTTTGTGTCTTCACGCCGAAGCTTTTCGTTGAGCGCCTAAAAATACATCTTTAGGTCCTCCAACAAGATTCCGAACCATCAGTTTTCTAAATTGTCACTAAATAGTGAAAGAACCGAAAGACTTTACATTTAATATTAATTATCTTCGAGCTTTTGTCGCTGAGGAGGAATTGGTTTGGGGCTTTCTCCTTTGTCTCGTAGCTAATAACGCACTGACTCCATTGAAAGGAAACTTCGCTAAATTTTAGATTTATTGCTTCGAGTGACAGATCGTTTCTTTAAAATATTTACAACCTGAACATTTGTTAATATTTCCTAAGCTCCAGCCTCTACCACATGCAGTCTGATTCCTGCAAACCATGACGGACATCCAACGATGTAGACAACACTTCCACACCTACTTGTGTGGGGGGGGTGTACACGAGACATGAAAAGCGAACTGTACCGCAAATAACCGGTAAACAAAGATTAAAGCATTTGCCGTAGAATCGTCAAACCTTTAGGGGAAAATAACTCGAACAATCCACTGGCATCCACCAGTTGAAGGTGCTCGGATATTGTTTCTTTTGTGGTTAACTTGTGCAACTGACATAAAATATTTCGCAGTCGTGTGCAAGAATAATTTTGAAATGTAAGTCTTTTCTTGTTGCTCTAAGCGGTATTTGTGAGTGTGGCTCATAGCTTATCGGGAAAGGGCAGGTTTAGCTGTGCGTAAAGCGTATTGTTTACCTGTGGATGTGACCAGTCTCATCTCCATGGGAGGTGGTGGAGATAGCTATTAGAACTTGTTTATTCTTTTCCTGATCATTGGCGGTAGGAAACTAAAGTAGCTGGGAAAAAACCTTGCATAGGATGGGCTGAATACACTTCCGCATCCATGGAAATTTTAGCTACAGTAATCCGTCCTTCTTATATTTAACGATGCTTTTGTTTGTTTAACAGCAAATAAGTGGAAGACTCTTGAAGGCTCATTCCGAGTATTCCGCACCAAATCTGCTTCAATGTGTAAATAAAGTTTCTCTTAGAAATGATAAAAGAAAAGGCTAAACGAAAACTTGTACGAAACAGTGAAATTAGTTTGATTTTCTACGGTCGTTTTGTGCTTCGTTCCACGTAAATAATAGAACATATGGATAAACCCGTCCAAGACAAAAACTATCACATATCAGAAACGTCATTCGAGCGCTAACTCATTAAATGCAACCGCCAATTGCAATCAGCTCGTCTCAGTTATTTCTCTTGGTGTGTGAGAGGCGATGACCTGAGATCTGACTTGTGGCGACATGGTTGATTTTGTGCTCCTAACAAGTCTTGACGATGGCACTATCCCTCGGAAGAAAGGAAAAAGACAGGTAGGCTTTTTTCTTAAATTATTATGAAAATTGTTTTCAGCAAAAGTGCAGTTCCTGAATATTTTTTTGGAAGTAACTCAGATGCTGCTGTCATTTATATTTTGTAGGCAGGGTAGTGTTACGTTTTTAACAAAGTCAATAGCGTAAAAACTAATGACGTAAAAAGCCAGTAACGTAAAAGCTAATGACGTAAAAAGTCAGTAACGTAAAAGCTAATGACGTAAAAAGCCAGTAACGTAAAAGCTAATGACGTAAAAAGCCAGTAACGTAAAGCTAATGACGTAAAAATCCAGTAACGTAAAAGCTAATGACGTAAAAAGCCAGTAACGTAAAAGCTAATGACGTAAAAAGCCAGTAACGTAAAAGCTAATGACGTAAAAAGCCAGTAACGTAAAGCTAATGACGTAAAAAGCCAGTAACGTAAAAGCTAATGACGTAAAAAGCCAGTAACGTAAAGCTAATGACGTAAAAAGCCAGTAACGTAAAAGCTAATGACGTAAAAAGCCAGTAACGTAAAAGCTAATGACGTAAAAAGCCAGTAACGTAAAAGCTAATGACGTAAAAAGCCAGTAACGTAAAAGCTAATGACGTAAAAAGCCAGTAACGTAAAGCTAATGACGTAAAAAGCCAGTAACGTAAAAGCTAATGACGTAAAAAGCCAGTAACGTAAAGCTAATGACGTAAAAAGCCAGTAACGTAAAAGCTAATGACGTAAAAAGCCAGTAACGTAAAAGCTAATGACGTAAAAAGCCAGTAACGTAAAGCTAATGACGTAAAAAGCCAGTAACGTAAAAACTAATGACGTAAAAAGCCAGTAACGTAAAAGCTAATGACGTAAAAAGCCAGTAACGTAAAAACTAATGACGTAAAAAGCCAGTAACGTAAAAAGTCATTGTTTCTTTAAATTATATCTTAAATTGTAAATTAGCATAAATATTCTAAGTCTTCACTGAATAGAAAAATAACTACCCAGCGTAAAGTCATGCATCATCAAGCTTAGACCAGTCTTGTTGCAGGAAACATAACAATGAAAGCCGAAATTTTGAGTTCAAACAACTGCAAGATTGTTTTTCTTAGTTTTTTTTATTATTGATTTGGGAGATTTTTACTTTGTTCCTGAAATGGTATCATGCTTTGCAGGAAAATTTTTTTAAATGAACGGAGATTTGTCTCTTAGATGGAATCAGATATCTCATTGTATCCGAACCTTCAATGAGATTTCTGGAAAACTCGTAGATATTGTTTTTTAATAAATTAATTTTTGACGCTATTATTTCGTTTGGTACATTTTAATACCATGTAACGAAAGTAAGCCAATCGTTTTACGTTATACCAGCGTTCAGAACCAAAACCTGGTCAACGAAATCTTTCCAACTTTAATTCTACTTAGTATTAATGTTACAGCGCATCTTTCATGTAAGGTTTTCTTCTGCCGTGAAAACAATTTTGCCTGTAATATCATCTTATAGGTATTTTCATATGATGCCGAAATTTACCATAATAAACCTTGGTTTGTTTTGCTTGTATCATTCTTTTCTGTTAATACTGGTGTTTTATGAAAAAACAGTGTCTTTAATCCATTTAAAGGCATAATGCTAAACACAAATCTTTACTAGTTAGCAAAGTCTTATCATCTATAGCTATGATAAGTATCTGCTGCGATCCCACAACTAAACCTTCTAGCTCACTGCTGTGATATGTTCTTATACCAAAAACCTCAAAACTGGGGTTCACCGTGAACAAGAACACACCAAAGGAAAGGGGAAAAAAAAAACAGAAACGAGATATAAGACTAATCCAATATAACGTGAAATATGATAAGCACTGTATTCAGGTGGAAAGTGGAACAAACTATATCCTGGAACCTTTAAACAAATTAGCATAATAAAGATACAAAACAGGGACAATCTTGTTTATCTTCGCTTACGCCTAGTCTCAAATATGCAGTTCAAATTTATTGTCCCAGTTTTGTTAGGATTGTTGACAGTCAGGAAGGAGAACAAGAATATTTTTACCAAGATAAGTTTAGAAATCAAATGTCTTATTATTACACGGAAAGTTCGGGTTGAACATGGTTATCACCTCTGCCATTTTAATTTGTGGAATAGTTTGTTCTATTGCCGTCTTCGAGCTTATTTTTGGAATCCATGTATAATAATATCCGCATATCAGTTGTTACTTCTAGTTTTCATGCCACAAAGATTTTCAAATGTATAAGCGTTTTGATATGGCAGGGCGCTGGAGCTGGATACATGAAGCAAACTGCCTGGTATGACTATTAATTAAACAGCCCATACATTCCAAAATTCCTTGTCTAAACAACTTAAAAAGCGGAAGTTAAATATAAGTTGGACTTCTTTTTCCTTTTAGTAAATAATTACATATATATATATATATAAAAGAATAATACTAAAATATCACACCTTATTTTTTAATTATGGTGTTAATATATATATATAGAATGTGAAAGTTTTAACTAGTTGCCTTTTTTTTCTAACCTTCTTGTAAGCATTTCTCTGGTTTCCGCATCCTGCGAGTAAAACGTTTGCGCCCTCAACGACAATTGCTCACAGAAGATGGCTGATCGGTGTTGGGCCGTCGTTTTCTCCTCTGTGAAGTATTTTGACCGCTGTTAATTAACTAAATAAATTCCTTAAGCTCTTTTTTTATGACCGTGTAACCGTCCGGTCATTACCTTTTCTTAGACCCCGAAATTATAAACGATTCGGGTTCGTTTACAGACTGAGCATTCGGCCTTAGTTTCCATGAGTAGGTAGGCTGTTTTTCGTTGTGCTTTTTTTTAAGGCGCAAAAGTATTTTCTTTTCTTTTTTTTTTCATTATCTGTTGTTTCCACAAAACTCTGTTTTCCCATTCCAGACGTGATGCTATGAGGTACGATTTCCTCCGAAGATACATTGGCTACTCCACCAATTTGCCTCAATTTAACGCATACCAACGGAAATTGTTTCAGAGGGCTGGGCACGCCAAAGAACCGGATGCCGTCCTTTTCAGATCAGTCGTGCAGCGTTTGATTACCAAATTACATTGGCGCGGATTAATAGGGTGTTCCGAAGTGGGTAGAGGAAATCGGCGGAAGGGCTCGAGGTGGGGGGCTGATTAGCAATTGTGTTTCATTTGGATCCGGCGCACAAGCCGGTATTGCTTCGACGGATGGTTCTCGGTAGTTAAGTATATCGAAAGTAAGTTTTTTTCTAAGCTTCGTTTGTTGTCAGCTCGGCGAGCCGGAGCAGAGGAAAAGCTAGCAGCGTTTCGCCGAGTGAAGGTGCCCGTTTTGTGTAAAGTCGGCTTTTTTTGCTGGGAATGTGCATGGTTAGGTAAAAAACATTTGTTCCATTCCGGGGAAAGATAAGTGTGTAGATTCTATCAAAACTTCTGGAATATTTTGAGAACTGAATACTAAAATATATTTTTCAGTTATTTTTTTTTAGCTTAACTACTCAAAAGTGTTGCCTTTTGTGTTCTTTCTGCTAATACTAGCAACATCGTAAAAATGGAGGCGGGGGATAGAAAATATCCTTCAGAATTAGAAGTGAAATCACTCGTCATCACCTGTAATGGTCGTCCACACCATGGCGCTGATACAGAACGTCAGTAATGGTCGTCCACACCATGGCGCTGATACAGAAAGTCAGTAATGGTCGTCCACACCATGGCGCTGATACAGAACGTCAGTAATGGTCGTCCACACCATGGCGCTGATACAGAAAGTCAGTAATGGTCGTCCACACCATGGTACTGATACAGAACGTCAGTAATGGTCGTCCACACCATGGCGCTGATACAGAAAGTCAAGTAATGGTCGTCCACACCATGGCGCTGATACAGAAAGTCAGTAATGGTCGTCCACACCATGGTACTGATACAGAAAGTCAGTAATGGTCGTCCACACCATGGCGCTGATACAGAAAGTCAGTAATGGTCGTCCACACCATGGTACTGATACAGAAAGTCAGTAATGGTCGTCCACACCATGGCGCTGACACAGAAAGTCAGTAATGGTCGTCCACACCATGGCGCTGATACAGAAAGTCAGTAATGGTCGTCCACACCATGGCGCTGATACAGAAAGTCAGTAATGGTCGTCCACACCATGGCGCTGATACAGAAAGTCAGTTTTATAGGACACATGCTGTCACATACTGAAAACTAATCGCTATTAGGATGATATAGCAGGCATAACAAACCAATTGTCATTATTATGATATACCAGGCATAACTTACATAGTTACAGCACATTTTTTCATGCTCAAGTGGCCATTACGTCACTGTTTTCACGCTTAAGTAATAAAGCACGAGGAGAACTGTCAGTTGGTAGATCACAGTTATTGTTTTGCTTCTATCGGACTGGTTAACTGTTTCAAGTGCGCGTCATCGAACGACGGTTCATCTCTGATATAAAAATCTAGATTTTAAGGATATCTGCATTTGGCTTTCTTCGATTATCGCCCTTCGCCCCGTCCCCCTCCTCTTCTTCCCTACTCCCCATTGTCTACTGATGTCAAAAATGGCGAACGTTCCGATCGACTTCAGAGCTGGTCATCAACGACAGCGTGTACTTAACGAGCAAATAGGGTGGAAAGTGTTAGCACTGTCCTGGAGAGAGACCAGCTGGGTACCCCCTGCAAAAACGAATCAACAAATAACTCGAAGGGTTCTCCATAACCTTGGTTATCATATGCAAGGTGATCTCAGGAAGCCCCCTGTTCGCCTGTTTCCGCAGAACCCCGCAAATTTTCATCGTCACGCAGACCGCCAAATGTAGTTCTCAAGGTCAGAGGGATTCGCTGTCGATTTGAAATTGTTTTCTGATTAAGCTGAGGCACGCGGAGGGGGTTTTCCATTGCGACTGTCCACGACCAACGGTCGGAAATGAAGGTTGTCCCCTGTGGTTATGGCGGGATTGGGTGCAAATGAAACGGATGTGGCGTTCATCGACCAGCTCTGCTACTATCGTTTACTTAGCATCGAATTCATTATTGGACACACAGCTTCATCCCTGAACTGCTCGGAAGACGGAAAACATTCCCCGGATTCCGGAACCCGAATTTAAATTCTATTGCAACACGAGTAAATCTGGATAGGAAATACGCTCGATCCACCCATGTCCAGATAATGTAGGTCGGGTGAAGGCTGAAGACACTTAGCTTCTAGACGACCTTGATCAGATGGCAACACAGTGCCTGATCGATCCCCTGCCTAATTGGTTCAGGATCTAGTGAATGCATCAGTAGGTGCCACCAGATAATAAATTTTACGTTTCATGTAAATTGTTGGTCGGTAGATTGCGTCTCTAAAAGAAATTATGATGTCACAATCGTCGATTTTGCTCCTAAACAGATTTGCGTCCGACACTTTGTTATAGCTGAGGCGGAAAGTTATCCTTTTTCTTCCCCTCGCTTGGGTTTTACACTAAGATTTTAACTGTTTATGATGGGAGGAAACATTGTTAACGTCAACACAAGATTTGCTGCCATTCTTTTCTTTAACTTCGATAAAAATAAATGCAATATTATTATCTGTCTGTGACGATGCATCATGAAATGTCTCCTTACAGAATTATTAATTAGAATAATTTGCAAAAATGAAAAAAAAACACACACACACACTACGCCACTTTGTACTAAGTTAATGGAAATTATGGGGGGGGAGAAGTTAAATAAAGTAGAAGAGGTAAGAGGTATCTGAAGTGATTAATTACTTGTATCTGACTTTTTATCCTGTATGATGTGGGTAAATAATTAATATAATTTGAAAAAAAATTGTTGCGACATGAATTATTCTGTTTTCTTTCTTTCTAATCCCACCAGGATGAAAAAAATAGAATTTTAAAATAGATTTAATTTCAAGGTCCTTCGCCTATGGTCTGTTTATACAAGATGCATCAGTGATTTTTGATTTGATAAAAAATACTTTAAAATCTGGTTGATATTTTACCTTGAACTACTGACAATCGCGTTATAGAACAAGATTGATTTTCTCTTTTATTGAATAGCAGATTAAAATATTTAAAAGAAAAAAGAATTGATTTTTTTTGGTATTATTATCATTAAACGCAAAGGCACTCAGTGAATACTAATTTAGAGTATTCATATTATTTAGAAATTAAATTAAAACTACTTTTTTAGTCAAAGGGGCCATGGTTTTCAAAAAACAATGTCGAGTCGGGAGCCAAAGCGATAATTAACTTCTACGATGCCGAAGCATGTAAGCGTTTGAACAATAGCAAAACGAGTTTCCATTAAGGACTCTGAGTGGTCTCCACATGCAAAAATTTATTCCTATTCATTAAATTACATTTAATTCAAACGTACATTAATTTTGAAAGCCACACATTGTTTCAATTAAAATCTAATGTTTGCAGCTTGCGTAGGCCGCTATTTTGTCATGTATTCCGAAGTAGAAGAGACAAAAACAGAGCTGCTCGTTACAGGAGAAAGTTTCCGCAGCGCCAGAAATTCCTAATTAAACGTGTACATGGCCCACGTGATTACATATAAATGAGGCTCGATAATCGACCTCGACGTCATGCGCCTATGTATAGATGAGCAACAATCAACGTCACGTGCCTTGATCTCTATGACGTCGATTACAGCTCATCTATAAGTTTAGCCAGGAATTAATTAATGACTGTTTTCTATGTTTCAATCTAGTAAAGCTTCGTGTCACTTATCAAGAAACAATGGAAATTCTCGGACTCGCTAAAATTAAATCTTACATGATACTGAAGTGAATGATTTGCATAATTATTGACAGCCTTACAAAAATCCTTAGTTTGTTCTATTAAGATTCATTCCAAACATTCACGGTGCCCTTCGCCTGGATAATGTAAATTCGTGAAGACTTTTGATAGAATTATTATCACCGGAGAACGAAAGAGAAGAAAAGACGTGAAACAATATGCAAATTAAAAACAAATTTTAAACGATTCCTTACTTGTCAGTTTGTTTTTCCTCTCTCGTGTGTCTGCTTGTCCTCAATTTCCATCACATGGATACTTATCGCTCGAAACATTTCCAGCCATCAAACACAGCCCAGCTTCCCGCATCGCCCGTAGCAATGCTGACTTGAAAGACCGATGATATCTTTGCCTAACATTAAATATAAATGACAGTCACTGCCGCCGAAATTCTTCTTAATTTGAGTCGTTACGGATATACTGGGGGAGAGGGGTTAGAGAGAATTAAATTAAAAATGAAATTGTAGATTACAGCAAGTGTTTAAAAGGGGTTTTTATATGTTTACAAGACTGTAATATAACACTAAACAGGACTAAAGAACAATAGCGTGTAAGGCAGTGGGTTGTTGTTGTTCTTGTTTTATTAAGCTGTTGTGACAGCGTGCTTAGTGTCTGCTAATGTCGCGTTCTCTAGTTCGAATCCCGGTCGGATCGGACCCTGTCTGGTGAACGTCCGTGATATGTGCTTCTTCTTCTTCTTTGCCAGCACCTCGAGAGGTAGCACTCCGGCTTCCTTCTACATCTAAAGAATGAAAAATCCCGGTAAGGTATTCGCGTCGAAGTAGGAAGCACTTGTGCGGCATGGCAACGCTTCTGAACGGACAACAGCGGCAGGATCCTTACTTACCAGGGTTGTCTCCCCTGTATGCATTTGCGTAACTCGTTTTTTTTTTTGTTTTGTTTTCATTTATTTACCAGAAGAATGGGGGATAACAAAAGAACTATAGGAGAGTTTATCTTCTGATCTCATCATTTCTGTTGCGGATTCCAGATCCGAGAGAGCGCCCCACCTCTCTTACTGAAGGCTGCCCGTGACCGAACGAAACAACGCGTTACGGATCCAGGCTGGCGGCGGCGCCTCGTCGAGAGAATTTGCATTAAAGCGCACTGTCGCCGATTGACTTTCGCTCAAGAACACGTTGGGTTAAAACTTCCTTAAAGGCAAGACTTGGTCTTCTGGTAATCGCAGCCAGAGGGCGGTGACTGACGCACGTTTGACTGTGACGTCACTGAGCGATCGTGGAGGCGGAATCTCAGACGTCTAACGGCAGCTTGGTTAGAGAATTTTAAAACTTTTGTGGGAGGGGTAGGGTTAGGGACCACAAAAGAGAAGACAAGAATCCAAGTTTAAATCAACAGCGGGTGCAAGTTTGAATATATAATTAGTTGATCTTGGCATTTAAAATGAGCTAAAACTTTTGGTCTTTTTTTATAGCCTCCTGCCAAAGAGGTAATTTCGTTAAAACACTGATCCCATCATTAAGGGAGAGGAAAAAAACCAACACGAAAAATAATGCTATTAAAAACGGATAAATTCTTGAAAATCTGCTCAGTGCCAGTCCGTCTGACTCCGCTCTCCAGGACAGCGACCATAAACTATACCGGTTCTTAACAATTTGGGTCTTTTGGTTTTTTTTTTCCTAGCGTCAGGTTAAACAAACACAAAAATTATCAGAATTCACTCGAAGAGAATTTCAAATTCTATATAAATTGTTTTTGAATACGTCGTTCTTTTTCTTCTCATAGTTTTCTATATTATTTGTTATTAATATTTGGGATAGGCAGTACGTGAAATAGTGAGCTTCCTTATATTGGACATTTGGCAGCGCGGTAGTTTGGTGGTTAGTTTACTGAACTGCTAAGGATGAGGATCCGAACTAGAAACCTAGTCGGCCATTTTGACGTACCTCCCGTTCATAGTTTCTTCTCGTCCTTCTTCAGCAGCCGGTCACGTGGGTTTCCTTTCGGCGCACCATATTTTTCCCAACATCTAAGGTTCTAACAGGGACTTTCTGCTCTGGGGGTTCCTATCCCCGCCCATTTTGGAGATGGGTATTCAGCATGTGAAATCTCTCCTGCAAACCGTGTTTCAGGGGTCAGTCGCGAATGTGGTGTCTCTAACCCCCGATGATGGTGATGGCAAATCTTTGTTTTGTTCACATTTTCAGGGTGCCATAATGGCTTAAAGAACACTGTTAAGGAAAAAAAATACTTTAAAATATTAAAAAGAGTTCAGTGTAAGTTTTTCAACAATGTTTCGCAGTTTTAAAAATGTAGGATATGGAAGAAAATAAATTGAGAATACGAGTTTCTCACTGTTTTGACTTCTAATAATCTACTGCTTTTCAACGTGTCCATACATATCTTGGACTATCGACAGTCGCCGGGGATTGAAGTCTCCAGACCTCCGCACAGATCGATATGGAAGATATTTGTTATCAAGACAACTGTTAATGAATTTAATAAATCATCTGCTAGACGAGTTGATACTGATAAGATTAATCCTTTTAAAGAATCGTGTTGATGGCCGTTTGTCTTCTCTAGGCACTCTCTCACGAGGTATCTTAACATCTTACATCCTTGTAACCAATAAACAAAACAATAAACTATATTTGTTGGTAATTCATTTTAATCATTAACAATTCTATTTTGAATAGAACATTTATAATAAGGATGGTTCGAACCAGCTTTTTAATAAAACTGAGAAATATTTTTTCCCTGTGGGCCTTGCGTAAGCCATGAAGACTTCTTGCTTCCCTTTAACAATTAAAGTAGATTAAACTAGACTAAAATGTAGTGGCTGACCACGAGGTACAAGGGTGAACTTAGCAGGATTTCGAATCCTTTGTTTGAGCCAGTGATACGTTACTTTAATCTGTTCGCTCGAATGAACAGGTGAATGCGAATCGTTTGGTTTTGAACGTCCAAATGGTTAGCGTCAATCTACTATGACGCCCCTACTGATACCATAAATATTCTTCTACCTTTCCGTGTTGGTTGTTGGATAGTTGCACACCATTCTGTCACGGCCTGTATGGCTTAGTTTATTTTACTTTACAAGTATTTCCAAGGTAAATAACTATTCATGAGTGCTGTTTGTTGACTAACTGACACTGTCATGTAGTGCATAATGGTGAAAATATCTTGATCGCCCACAAATTTGTTAATGAAAAAAACTTCTGTTCTGTGACATCTTGTAACTTGCTTAGTCGAATTATAGTTATTTTCCATAGTACCCGCTTTACTTGACAGTCGTGTTAGTTTACATGTTCACCTGTATCAAACATCAGCAGGGAAAACAATAAAGATTGAACACTTTTAATCTCTATAAGTATTCAAAAACTTCCAAGTCCAAATTCTAAAGATTGTGTTTTTAAAACTCTATTATTTTTTTAATATTTGATTTTTTAAAAAAATTATTATCTGCTTCTGCACAACATATGCAAATGCCTTAAAGAACCACAGTTTCGTCTAATGGCATAGATTTCATCAATTACGTAGAGTGGTACGAAACTTCACAAAATTCCGTTCATTTTCCACTGTAGCCGTAGAGATTGTCCTACTTCAGGAAAATACATTTCTTTCATTAACAACTCCAGCTTTAAGAGCCACCTTGACACAGTAGTAAATCTGCAGTCATGACCTTTGGTGGCTGCAGACAGCCGAAAGAATCTGCTCCTATCCACATGACTAAAATCTCCATTTATTTTGAAAGCCTTGATCGGGTCTCTTTAAAGACTGACATTCAAAACTACGCCAATCTGATCGCTTAAGTCGTTCAGTATATTTTAAAACTGGAAACAGTTGTCAGTCTCTTTCTAATACTTTAAAATCATTACTTAAAATTAATCTTCTCATCTGCACATCATTTTCAAGGTGTGGATGAACTAAGAACAGATTGAAATTGTGGTAATCCGTTAATTATTCCAAGTACTTTTTTATCATTTAGTCACTGAGATGCGTTGAGGTTTTCTGTTTTAATTCTTCTATTTCCATTAAGGACAAATTTAACGCCAAAATTCTTAAAGAGCAAAGATATTTTGCTGATAATAATTTTTCTTTTCTAAAACTAATAATTAGTATATGTCTTATAATAATGATTAGTAAAAATTTTACTTTCCATTTGAACCTGTTTCTACTTTAAAAGTTAATGTAATGAAGCACTCATGTTTATCCTAATCAACACTTAATTATAGACCAGTTACTTAACCACGGTAGTATGCAAAGTTTTCAAATTCTTTATTAGAGCCAGTTTTAAAAATACTTTTATTAAAGCTAATATTTTAAGAGAAAATCTAGAATTTTAGACGACTTTAC
The DNA here is from genome assembly GCA_018389105.1 of Nautilus pompilius. Taxonomy (NCBI): domain Eukaryota; kingdom Metazoa; phylum Mollusca; class Cephalopoda; order Nautilida; family Nautilidae; genus Nautilus; species Nautilus pompilius. Next base: position 484,482 of record JACATO010002140.1, read on the forward strand.
CAAATTATTCGAATGTAAAACATCACGCCTACACTGCAAAGTTTCTGGTAGTTTCACATAAAGACAAAAGGAAAATGAGATGGGGAAGCTGCACAGCGCATTTGTATTATAACTACAGAACTTGTTAGCAATCAAATTAATTTGGGTATTGTTAAAGTATCAAGAAGTCTCCAGTGGTGTTCCACGGGATCCAGTTTCCGGTCCTTTTTTCCCCCCTTTCTTTATATAAATGATATTGATTAGCAGAGCATGTTAATATTTAAAGGTTTTCGGATGACAGTAAAATGTAGGCTGGATTCAATACTGAAAAAGATACAATTAATTTTTAGGCTAATTTGAATAATTTATTAAGATTGTCAGTTAATTATAAAATTTGCTTTAATGCTAAAACTGTTCAATTATCCTAGCGGGAAATATAAATAGTGATAATAGATTATCGTTGTATGGCTGACACAAAACTGGGAAAATGTAGATTCAGAAAAAGGATATTGTGAATTATCTGTTAATCAAAATCTCATATATGAAGAGCAGCGCATTTCAGCTGACAATGGAAGTAGATTATCAGGAGGAATTGACCAGAGAGGATTAGAAAAAGTGGTTAAAAATTTTGTACTTCTGTTGTATATATTCTTGGTTCATCCACATCTCAATCGTACTGGGTAGGAGAAGAGTTTTTACATCAGAATATACGTGGATTTATTGACAAATAATTCAGCACAGATTTACCGGAATCTTCGAGGTCTTGAGCATTTAGAATACGCTGGGCGATTAAAAGCATTAGATATACCAAGTTTGAATTACAGACATTTCAGAGTATTTATAGGTTTTGAGCGTGTGGAAAGAGAGAAGTGTTTAGGGCTATCTTCAAATGCCAAAAGTAGAGGTTTAAATTACAGATTAAATAAGATTTTTTTCAAGAATATATATATTTTATCAATAGAATTGTTGATGAACGTAATAGATGACCGTCAACAATCAGTTTAACCTGTGAGCAATCAGGGATTTCTTCTAGCATTTACTGCCAACCAGGAACTGGTGGACCAACAACCTATTTTTATGGTAAACACAAGTATTGAATGAGTTAACTTCCGGGTACAGTGAACTTAGAAATAAAAAAAAGGCTTATTATATGTGTCAACAATATTTCACCACAAGCCGTCTTGGAGTCGTCCGATTCGCTGTGTAACAAAGCGCCGTTTGGTCCGTTATGTCGATTCTACTTTTGGTTGCATTTTAACTCAGAATAAACACCAGTGGACTGATGTTTCGGCAGTTCCACTTATGTATCTTTGTCTCAAGCATGAAAAATGTTCCGGAATATCCTGGTATTTATGGAGAGATTGGTCCAAGAGAGGAACATTCTAAAACATTTTGGAGCATTCTGAAACATTACATGACGTCCGTAAAAGAGCATTTTCCGAGAAGAAACCGTTTCCCTCTGAAACAGGACCCAGTTTAATAACACGAGCTGTTCCGGCTAAATAACTTATCCCGAGGATGCATAAATTCCAAAAGATTGCGGTTACAAACTGTTTTAGTTGTTAGGATAAACGTCTTGACAGGGAAGTTTCATGAAGCAAATATTTTGGTATTTATACCATTTTTAAATGTCGTGCTCGAAGCAATTAACCCAGCAGATGGTTTCTGGTTTAAATATTACACCGATGGCCATTCATTTCCCATTGTAGCTTTTGCATAAACTTTAATGTCTTATTTGCTTTTTTTTCCAAATACTAAACTAACCTTGTGTTCTGTTTTCAGAGAAATGAAGAAGCCATAATCGAGTTGCTACGTTTATAATCAGTATTTATCGAAATTTCTTGCGTGAGAATATCAAGAAAATTGTAGTACAGAAAAGGTATGCATAATGGAGCCATTTCTTTAAGACTGAAAACTATTTAGAAAAGTTTTTGAGAAAAAAGAAAATTTCGCAGTAAATCCGTATTATAGAGATGCGGAAATGATCACATTCTGGTTGTAACGTACAAGTTCATCTTAGAAGAAGAAACGTTTCGGAATGTAAACAACGACGACAGACCAGCATAGTTAATATTTTCAATAATATTTATTAATGTTGTTTAATTATTATGTATTAGTTTCAACTTATATATTTAGTGTTTTCGAAAATACGAATTGCTCCCTCTTATGTTTTTAAACAAAATATTAAGTGTCCATTGCGCGTTTTACAATGTAAGTGTCCCTCTTTTAAACATAGCAAAGCCTTGTGGGTTTTTTATCCAAGGGGGCCCTGTACTAAGCATAGTTACTGTCGTAATATCTTGTGGAAAATGCCAGCATAGTGTAATAAACTAGTCAACTTCAACAGCTGTCCACTACAGCAAGTCTTTAACTAATGAACGTTATTTTAAGAGAAAACTTAAAATAACGGCTAAATGAAGTACAAAGCAAATGTGCAACCATTATTTTAGTATTGTATAGTTATACCTGAAAGAAATTACAGCTTGGTGAATCAACAACTTTGACCGCCAGTGTATATTTGTTACAAACACGATAGTGGTCAACGCAGGGGAGCGGCGGATGATATCCAATAATTTTGGCCACCAACGTAAGTGATTTTAACTGTCGTACAGAAATGAAGACAAACATCAGCCCTTCCGAGCCGGTTACTAACTAACCAGTCTTGTCTATCGTTAGGTGTCACTACTAAAAAAGAAACATAACAGCCGAGAGGAGAAAGTCTTTCAAAACTGACCACGATAACATCTTCATAGTCGACTGACCATCCGCCGGTTCCGTATCAGCCTTTCAAACCGCTTTGCCTATAATGAGCTAGCGAGAACGTGGTTACGAGAAGCTTTTTAAGAAGTCGTCCCGCTACAGCACGGGCTGAAATACGGCTATTGTTTTCGTCGAGAGGTTTCATAGAAAGTCCAAAATAAGGTAATGCGCAGTTATAAGTCAGCGCTCGAAAATTGATTTATAAAATCAAGCAAAATATTTAACAGCTGAACAAGTGAGACTGCCATTCTTGCTGACGATGATGGTTTTTCTTGTACCTCCGTGGAACTGTCGATTACTTGAGCTTTTAACTTTGATATATAAGATTTCCGTTTCCATTCCACGAAGAACCGTTCTGAATTCTCTGGTAGCAACTCTGTAAATTCTCTTATGCACTTTAATGAAGTTTTATCACATCGATTATCTTCTATAACAAGTTTTCCACTCTTCTGATGCAAAGTATAATGAATATGCGTAAGCTAAAGTCTCTCTCTCTCTATCGATATAATCTCTCTCCCCCTCTCTCTCTACTGACGTCATCTCTCTCTTTCTCTCTCCCCCTCTCTCTCTACTGACGTCATCTCTCTCTATCTCTCTCTCTCTCACCCCCTCTCTCTATATCTCTCTCTCTATCGATATAATCTCTCTCCCCCTCTCTCTGTACTGACGTCATCTCTCTCTATCTCTCTCTCTCTCTCTCTCTCTCTCTCTCCCCCTCTCTCTCTATATCTCTCTCTCTATCGATATAATCTCTCTCCCCCTCTCTCTCTCTACTGACGTCATCTCTCTCTTTCTCTCTCTCTCTCCCCCTCTCTCTACTGACGTCATGTCTCTCTATCGCTCTCTCTCTCCCCCTCTCTCCACTGACGTCATCTCCCTCTCTCTCTCTCTTCCTGCCATTTGCATATTTCGAAACAACTGTACTGTAATTGATGAAGAACAAATATATATACTTTGTCTAACTTTTCTATTTAATGTATATAACTCATTTAAATATATACATCTAGTTCGCGTATGAACAATGTCAAATTTTCACTTTTTTCATAAAATATTAATGAACGATATGGGAACCAACTTAATAGATCTTCAATAACAAGATTTGTCCACAGTCGATGGCGGGCGTTTGCACTGCAAATATTTACCATGCGTGGAAAGTGGACTTAGACGTCAATCCTTTCAAATTTTAAAGATTTATGAGTAAGCTCCCCTTATCTCCAAAAACACGCTGGCAAATTGGTTCATCCGAAAGCAAGAGATCATGAAGGAAAAAAATGTGTGATGCAAAACTTTTATCATCTGAACGAAATCTGTTTTGACTGCTTAATTACATTTGCCAAAAGAATATTTGAACCTTTATTTATGGCCCGTTCACTGCATTCGAGATCATTTTGTCTGTTTATTTTATGTTATTTTCTTAGTTTTTAATTCTAACAAAGCAAAATCATATCTTTTGAAACCCGATATTCCAAGCACCATCGAAAATTCTATCAGAGTATGCACCAAATGTCGTTAATAGACGTCGTAAAAGAGAATGAATCAGCCTTCCCTTTGTTTGGCATGAAACTGCAGTGGCGAGATCGAAACAAAGATAAGACAACAAAATATAAAATGGAAGACGAAAAAGAGTTGAGAAATTAACACAAGAAAAATATACCGCACACTTTTCTGTTTGACAGGAGTTTCTTTAAACCAGACTTTATTGCGCACATCTAACCTTTTAACCAATGACTGATTTGTCAAGCAGGTTAATTTATTATAGCATACTTGGTGGAAATTTGCTGAATGTTTTACAAAACTGTCCGATTCTCGTATGCATTAGCTAGCAATTTGAATGATTAGTTTGGATGTACTTTTATTGGACTTGATAGTTTGGTGTGGATCTAGATTATCTTTCTTGTTTTTAAACATTAGGTGGCAAGAATTCTTCTTCATCTTTCTTTTTTTTACACTAAGAGCTTAAAATAATAAAGAAAAGGCCAGCTTTGGGCTGGTTTTAATGAACGTAAATATTAAATTTAAGAACTTATAGACCAACCGCGGGTCGCAATGTTGCGTTGGTTTAGTTAGAATATTTTTCGTAATGAAGGTTTAAGTTTCCAAAACACAGTCAAATGGTATTAGTATTTATTTTAACCAGCCTGGGATCCAAAGTCTTGGAAAAGCTTCCTGTTGTAGAGAGAGACATTTAATCCTTTCCATTAAGTTTGTAAAGAATGCCCTTACTGGCAAGCACCGAAGCAACATCAACTGTCAGAGGGGCAAAGCATCAGAAGAATTCCTTTTTACCAAACTAAGCAACCAGCGATTCTCTTGGCTCTAAAAGCGCGAGAAACATCTATATGCAATCTATCGGGCAAGACACTCAACCCTCACCTTAACCCTAATACAACCGTACAGATTACGATGTAACCATAACCCTGATCCTAGTCCAGACGTCTATAGGTAATCAATTGGACAGAGCATCATGATAATTAACAACGCCAATAGAAGATATAAAATAAATATCGTACCTTATGAAAATATTATGAACCTCAGATTCCTTTTTTAGAATTAAAAGTGGTAATAAGTGTGGCTTTACTTCGTTTCTCCATTAAATATTTGACAGAAAAGGCCATTATTACGACGGAAAAGATTAACTAAATAAAACTGGAATATAATTACCTAGGAGAATATGAATCATTTAACTGTATACCCTAAAATAGAGTTGTTTTTTCTGTAATAATGTCATTTATTGCAATTTTCAGCAAAAAATAATATTGGAAAAACAAGATATTACTGCGAATTATGCAAGAGTAATAGACGAAAAATACAATGTTTCACATAAACTAGAGTTAATTATTACAGTTTACCTGTAAAGGGCAACGGATCTTAGCTGAAAACAGTCGTGTGGATAAGAATTAACCAGGATATCAAACATTGAAAAGTAATAGTTATGTTGTATAAATCCAAGTTTTGTCCGCATCTTGGATATGCTGTGCGGGCAATAAGTACTTATTTGAGAAAGGAAAGTGATTTATTAGAGAAACTTCAGTATATATTTACTAGAATTTTTCCAGGTAAGAATAATTTAGAATATGAAAATCAATTTTAAAAATATTAAATTTACCAAGTTTAAACTTTTTAAGTTTCAGGAGAGACCGTAATAAATTCAAAATAATTAGGGATTTTGAGTAAACGGATAGAGAAAGGTTTATTGCCTGTTTACATTTACTAATGATAAAGGACAGAGTTATAAATTAAGAAATATTCCAGCACGAGTAGAATATTTGTGATAATAAAATAGTCAATGGTTGAAACAAGTTATCAGTTAATGTGGCTAATGGTGATAGCAATAATCAGATGGAGAATTTTGACTGTGATCAGTTATTTTGACCGGAGAGGAACCCTGGATGGTGTATGTCTTCCTGCTATCTTTTTAAAAACCACTAAGTAAACTAAGCCATACCTACTGCAGGTGCCAGGTTTATTAGAGTGGACAATTGAGTGAAAAGTAAAGTTTAACTCTAGTAGATCTAAACTGTTTAAACAAGATACTGATAATCAAAGCTGCTGCTACAAGACTAAACGTAGCTTCGAGGAAGGATCGACGAAATATTCAAAAACAAATTCCTTAATGAAAAAAAAAAAAAAAAGAGCAAGTGAATTTCAGCCAGTAACAAAATACCGGTAATTTACCCATCTCGAATAAGCAGCGTAGGTGCGCAATTATATTCGAGGTTTGGGGGAAATATTGGAAAAGGCTTCAGCAAAGATTTACTGGAATGTTTTCTCAGTGTCTGGGACACGGTACTCGAACTTCAACAACTTCCCATGGCGCCCCCTATGAGACACAAGGGTGGTGAAGTCGGGTTGTATGCTCCAGGCGTCAGTTCGAAGGGGTTTGTTGGAGAGTAAGAGGAATTTTCCTGTTGCATTTAATCTTTGAAAGTGTAGTGAAGGATACTTTGCATCCGTAGGTTGAGAGAAACATCCAGATACTGGACGATTTTGAGATTCTTGGAAGATGGTCAACTAATTTCCAAAACTCCACTTCTTTTTTTAAAGTTTTTTTTTTTTTTATTTTGACAGTACCGTCATGCCAATTCATCAGAATCTTCGATTCCACGAAATCCGTCAACAGATTCATAGCTCCTAGTTGTGAGCAGATTTCCTCCATTCCATCCGTCTCAGTGCGGAAAATCAGGAGGAAACGTGTGCGGCGGTTCTTAAAATCGCTAAATCTGGCATTATAACTTTCGTTCAGCTCAGCCAACAAGTCACAGAATTGATCTTGGTCGCGAGGGGAAGCATCTGGGGTCCCGACCCCCTTCATCACTTTCTGCACGCTTGAAGAAAGACGGTAATCGTCTTCACCGGTACTGCTGGTGAGTAGCTGCAGTTTAGCCGAAACTATTTCGACAGCCTTCGTAAAATCCGCAGACAGTCTTATTGTTGCGTTGCGTTGTAACGACTAACTCGTTTAAGTGCTGCGTAATGTCGCACAGACACGCTACAGCGAGCATCGGTTCCTTATCGCCTAAGAAAGGAGATCGTTCGGTTTGTCCTCGTCCGACAATAAACAGTTTTAAAAGGTTCAAAAACTTCCACAAAGAATTGGAAAGCATGCATCCTCTTGAGAGCCATCTTACCTCCATGTGCAAAACTGAATCTCCATACTGGATGTCAAATTCATCGCACAGGAGATTAAGCTGCTGGCGGTTCCTTTCCCGGGCTCCAACATGATTATTTACCAATTCGATTACACCTGCCATCACGCCATTTAGTGGACGAAACTTAGCAAATAATGCTTGCTGGTGTGCAGAGCAACGATACGAAGAAATGCCATTCTCTGCACCACTGGTTTTCAGTGTTTATTTCAATAAAGCTACAGCGCCATTCTTATTATACCTGGTACAGAAGGAGCGCCGCGGGTTTCTGATTGCTGCAATATTTTCACGTTTGTCAAGGTATCCAATACAACGTTTTTTTTTTGTTTTTTTCTATTTCCTCTCCAGTTGTTCCGTTTTGTAGGGGAAACCATGTCAAGCGATTTTTCTCGTCAGGTCAAATTCGGCACTGACAGCTCTGACGAATATAAATATCAGTGACTGTGTAATGTCAGTGATATCCGGGCTCTCATCCATTGCGAGGCTAACGAACCCAGAAGCTGAAGATCTTTCTCGAGCACATTCTCAATTATTTTCTGCGATATCCGATGCCCTTCAGGACGTCATCGAATCACATAGCTCAAGTTTTCTCACCTCTTTCTCTCCAGACCCTTTCTGTAAAGGGGGGGGCAGTGTAGAACGGGACCATTGGTATGCAGCCTTCCATCATCTCACCAGCCACCATTATTTCCCGTTTTGTTTTGTACCGCACATCTGTGACGTTTTGGCTGGCACTAAGATCAAAAAGGGCTTTGTGGAATTGTCATTTGATGTTTCAGCTTTTTTTTAACTCTTTCTTTCCCGAGTTCTCTCTTCGCAGCGGAAAATCATAACTATAATTCGGATGACTAATGGTGTGATGTCTTATTAAATTCTGAACAGTTTTAAATGTTAGATTCACCTCCTTTGTGCGTTTATACGTTGTTATTTTGATTTGTTTTGGTAATGTTTTGTTGTGAGTCTTCTTCTCCTCTTCTCTCCCTTCCCGGGATTTTTAACGATGCTATGAATAGGATGGAGGTCGGAGTGTCCTTGGTCCTTGTAAGCGTTAAAATCGACCGAAATACCTCTCTTTATTTACAGATGTGAGAGAATAACTGTAGAGTCTGCAGGAGATCTACGGTGCCGGCTGGGAAAGAGGAAATCGTGCCAGGGAGACGAGCCAAACCAAACTGTCGACGTTCAGCTCCCTTAGCTGTTCGCGTGTAAGGGTTATCCTATCCTTGTGAGAAGTTCGTGTGTAGTATGAAGCAACCGACGATTCCATTCGCGGAAACGAACGAAAAAATTACAGTTGCAAACAAAACTGATAATCATAATTGCATGGCATTGACGATAGACCTGGCCATTACAGCAGTCCACCAACTTTCAGCAATGGCTGACTAGGCGTCGCTGAGAACCTAAACTTTGCCCAAGCCGCCTCTGAGGTTGGAGACGGGGAATTTCCGTAAATATCGCGCAATTATATATATATATATATTAAAATACGGAAAATTCTGCTTTCGATTACGGTTGGAAAAAACGAAAGTAGAGCCATGTTTGTTTTGTTCGATAATCACGTGACAGTGTGCGGATTCCCGGTTCTCCAGGTGGATAAATCAAAGCTTAGCGGATTTCTTTAGAAGTCGGGGTTCCGTTTTCACTTTTAAGACGTAGTGACATCTATCTTAGCAAAGAGTTTTAAAGCAAGAATTCCATGCCTAAGACAGATATTCAAAACCAAAACGGGGGCCTTCACTCTCCACTTACCGCGCGCGCGCACACTTTAAAATCCATCATCCGTGGATGAGTTGCTAGGCGCGGCTGGCCAGCACGAAGCTGTGTCCGCATCTTACTAATCCGGATACTGATGAAACCTGAAAGGCCCTTGAATCTAAACGACAAGAAAGCTTACCATTTTTTTTTCCTCTTAGAGTCCTCGTGTTTTCCGTATATTTCGCGTATGGCCCAGAAGTTTTCTTTTTTCCTACTTCAACCCAAGATATCTGTGCCCCGCATAACTTTATTTGCGTGGTTTCCCTGGTAACGGTACAAGCTCATTAGACATGTGAACATATTTTAGTATTGTCTGTTTCTTTATATATATATATCCTTTAATTTAAAGATGACACTTGTTTGAATGAAGTGCCACAGAGATTTCCCATTTTAAAAAAAAAATCTATTCAGATGGAACAAATCTGAAATATTGATCCACAAACTCAACTAGAATAATACAAAAGCCATACTCATGACCTTCACCTTCGGAATACCTCTGATCGAGCCGCATTTAGGTCTTTTTAAAATAACCATCTATTTCCACGTTGGATTTCAAATTGCCTTATTTTTCAATTTCGGTTATATTTGCCATTAAATCTGTGGACGAAACTCCAACGTGGTATGTAACTTCACTGCGTTTACGTAACTTGATTAAACATTCAAGCAAAATTTAAAAATTCTACTCTGAACCAAAACTTTTGCCCAGAGCTGTGTCTGTTTTATATTCATTTCGTAATAATAATAATAATAATAATAATAATAATAATAATACTTGGCTTATAATTTATTTCAATATGGACATATTAAAAGAACTAGGCGCCGCGTATGTCTTATGTTGAAGTAATTAGAAAAGTTGCTGGAAGCCAGGATCTTATAAGACTTTGAATTTTTTTCTCGACGATAGGCTTTATTTTTTAATAAGCCAACTGAAGTCGTCGGCAGATGGCGCTAATGGACTGTTACGGGTCACAGCGGTCAGTATTGCGCAGATCTTCTCACATAATAGTGTCAATGCCATTTAAAGGTCTGAACCGACGCGCTAGACCCAAGGAAGAGAAACACGTTAGAACAGACGGCACTGCTTAAATGGTGTTTAAAATCACTGAGCCATCAATAAAGGTTCAACCGTCATCCCTTTTTGGGGGGCTACGATATCCCTGGAAGAAAGAAGCGAGCAACTAATTCTCCCCTTTTGCAAATGTTTTTAATATTCCTTGCTGTATTGAAACAATTCATTTTAGAATTTATTCAGTTAATACCCACCCCACCCCCCTCCACCTCGATATCCGCCTTAGATTTTCTTGCCACACATTTGGTAAAAGCAAAGCACAAGACGATTTTCTGTAAAGAATGGGGAAATTCTAGAACTGCCATGTTAAGTAAGTGGCTTAATTTCTAGGTCTGGTACGCTGTTGTCTAAACTTTCCCCTTTTTTGTTAAACTTTAATACACTATCTTGTTTTTCTTTTTTTTTTTAATAAACCTACGTTTTAGGGCACTTGTATTTCTTACTGATCTCCGAATCGTCTTGTTGTTCCTATTGCACTCAATCTTTTTCTTTTACTTTTGTTGTCAATTTACAAAGATGGAACGTTTCTCTTGACTTTAAAAGAAAACTAGTCAGCTTTAAGAAAAAAAAATAATAATAATAAGCATGCACCAATAACTGGAGCATGTAATTAATTGTAGTGTATCTTTCCTTCTTTTTTTTCCTTTCAGAAACTGCTTTTAATTTTGGGGACCTGACGACTGCAGCTAGCAGAGAAGATGATTCCCTCTCAGAAGCTGTCGGGTCAAGAAACCATTCCCAAAGATTGCCAACTGACCCCCTAGTGGAGATGAGATGGATCCCAGAAAAAAAGAAGAGACGTAACGCCTTGCTGAAAGCTTTCCCCTTCCTTAAGACCTTCTTTCTTATTCCTTTTTGTTTTTTCGAGTACGCTTCACCCATCCAAACGTTATGCCCCGAGAGGCCTTGCACGGCGACGACTGTATCGGAAATTTGTTTGTGGTTGTCTTGGCGACACAGCGACGCTGATGCCTGCTTGAAAGCTGGTGAATTTATTTTTTATTTACTTAAAATTCTTGGAAATAAATTATACGGGTAAGTTCTAAGATGAAAAAAAAAAAGAATTTTATTTTCCACAGTAAATTAAGTCTTCATTGACAGATTCCAGCCTTCTTTGGAAAGCTAATACCGCTTTTGTTGTTATTGCTGCTGTTGTTGTTGTTGTTGTGTTGTTGTTGTTGCTGAGCGAGTTGGACTTCCGAACGAGGCTCTGTCAATGGCATCGCATCCCGTAAAGATAAATGGCCTGTTCTCTGTCGAGTCCTCGTTACTGAGAGATGTTCATCGAGCCGACAAGCGGCCCGGTCCATCCGACACCGGGGGCCCCAAGGACCCGGGAGGTCTCTCTCACGTCGGGCTGCTGCTGCTCCTGCTGATGATGATGTTGATGATGATGATGATGATGATGATGATTGTTGTTGTTGTTGTTGTTGAGCGAGTTGGACTTCCGAACGAGGTTCTTTCAATGGCATCGCATCCCGTAAAGATAAGTGGCCTGATGATGATGATGATGGTGATGGTGATGTTTGACAAAACATAGAAATTGAATAGAAGTATAACATAAACTGTTTAAATTCCTAAATTTGTCTTTGTTCCGTAGAGGACTACAAAGTGATAAAATCTATTTTACTGCTCTAAGCAACATTCGGACCTTCTTAGGGCGTCATATCGACACCGACTGATTCGACAAGGCGCAGAGAATCGCTGTCATTTTTTTTTTCTGGGATGATGAATTGAAAAACAAACTGCGACAAAATTACCTGCAATCTTTTTGTCAGTTTACAGTTTAAGGCACCGATATAAATCTGTATCAGACAACTATCCCCAAAATATACCCGCGTATTAATCTTGCGATGGCGGTTGGGGTTGCCAGCAGGTGTCAACCGAAATTCCAATAAGAACAGTCGGTTTATTTTACACTGACTTTAAACGAGAAAAGGCGGAAAACAAATTAACCTGTGTTACTGCTGTGTGTTTGTTAACATTGTCAGAAGAAAGTGTTAATGAGAAGAAAGAACTCATGTCTCCCCCTAACCCACCCACCACCCACACACACACCAATACTGCACGGGGCCGCAAGATTTATACCGTGTGAACTAAACCAGGAGGATTTAGTTCATCTTATTTCTAAAAAAAAAATTAAAATACAAATCTCCATACTCAATATGCTAATTATAATTATGATAAAGTCGCTTAAGGCATAACCTGTATCATTGATTCCTTTCCTGTGTAAAGATGGTGCAGTCTAGCAGATACCATAGGTCTTGTAAGTTTTCCTTTTCGCGCCGCGCCTTCTCGCTTTGGTTATGGAAGTGCAACGAATCGCGCTTCTGAGAATCGATGTGGTTCCATTCCAATTTAGACTAACAAATTCCAGCTTTGTAGTTGCAAGGATGCACAAAGGCACCACAGGGTTGTGGAAAATCCTGAAAACGAAAATTCATAATCCATCATTGCAATTTTTTATGTGATTGATTCTGTTGCAATTGAAAAAATATTATCACTGTGTGTGTGTGTTATATATCTTATCCTGTATATTATTTAAATATCTACTGTTAACCTGTTTATTCATTTTAAGTTATTTTAGTGGAGTTTTTCTCTTAGATCTAACAGCTTCCTGTGTAGTAGGGACCGACTTCCGCTGCTGTGCACTAATCAATTTCAACTGGAAACAAGCACCGCCGAGCACAAAGGAACGTTCTTCGAGCAAAGCCGTCTCTTCTTGGCTATCCACAGATGCTGGAAATAATTAGTAATCGGCAGACAGACCGACAGCGAATTTCTGAATAATTAAAGAATCAAAAAGCTTTGATCTTTGGACTAGCACGAGCACCGATATTCTGATGCGGTTTAGATAAGCGAGGATAATGCTCTGTTCAAGTATGAAAAGAAAATGAATGAAGGAAATACGTTACCTAACTTTGGGGCAGTGGTTTGACGAAAGAAAATTGACTAAATGCGTTCTCTTAATATATGCATCATTGCGCCAGCCCTGCCGATTCCATCTGTAAGATTCCGACATGATTTCTTTTTTGTTGGCTTCTTCCCACATCCAGAGACATAACCAAATCCTAACAGATCCGTAATACTGTGAAAAATTCTAGCATAAAGTCATTTCTTATTGAAAACCTGCTGGGGGGGTTACCAAAGAGGATCTGGCTTTTGTTTCTCCAGTACGCGCTATCTACACTTCTATTATTTATTAGTTGTGTTTTTTTTTTTTTTTGAGGATCCCTATCCTGACTGCAGGATCTCGAGGACATCTCACAAATATAAGCTGGAAGCTGTAAGGTATGTTGATGGGGGCATGAGCTCGCTAGCTGAGTACGGTTGGGGACCTTTAAAAAAGCGGACAGAGGGAAAGCCAGTCGAGATTTAGCCGCAGAATCTCCACTGCAAATACCCAAAAATCCCCATCCCAACTTTTCTGTTTACTTTGAGTTCCGTTGATTTTTTTAAAAAAGAGATATTCTGTCTGTTATTACAACTATAATTAATCTTTTATGGTTTGCGTGTCCGTAGTTAACCTTATCAAGACATTACGAAGTGGTGCAGACTTTTACCGAATAGATACTGCACTGTTTTTATATACGTATCAACGAGAACTCTTCAGTTCGCGGTTATAGATCATGTTATATCACTAATCTGAGTCGTGATGACTGCAGCTGTTGAAAACCCACTCTTCCAGCCGAATGTACTTCTGCCAACTATATACCCGCGTACTGTGAATGGGCCTGCAAGTTCCCTTCAAGATGGTGCAGATCTGCTTCGTAGAAGATATCCGTAATTTTGACGTTGGATCGTAGTGATGCAATTCTATCCATTCACTGGGAAGTTTTGACCATCAATTTTAAAACATGGCAACATTAATCAGAAACTGTCGCAGAATGGTGAGCAGTGCGCGTGGCCGCACGGTGGCGCCAGTTCACAGGATAGCTTCAGGTTGTACCGAATCTTCTTGTGCGGAAGCAACAGCATCCGGTAGGTATGTGTCAAGCAATGACATCGGGTATTAGAGATAGATGGGCAGTTTTCGTATTTAATATTTTCTTTTAAAATCTGTTAATGAATATTAGTGCGAGGTTATGTGATTGGAACCTGGTTACGTCTCTAATCGCTTTAGTCGTTGCGGGAACAACAAACATTGTTGAACACTTTATAACTCACTCAAGTTCTACTCAAAAGCTAAACAGCATCTAGAAATTATGCTAAAGATGAGTAAACGATTTTAAACCGCAAATTCAATTTTTTTGGTTCAAATTGTTGAATTTTCAATAACTTTAGAGTCCATGCTTAAAAACTGCTTTGCAGAACAAATTCGGAAAGTTAAATCCACCCTATTCAATGATTTTCTAATTTTTTTAGAATTAATCAGAAGAATATTTTAATTTAAAAATACTCTCCACATAGTGGAAAAGCGGACAGCAGACATTTATTTCCTGTAGTATCCTGCCGCGCCATTTTCAGAATTAAAACCTGAGACCAGCCACACGTCTTCGGGAGTTTCCCAAAGTTCGCGAATTCAAGCGATTTAGCTCCCATTTATCCAATAGCATCAGTTTTGCCCCAAGTACTCTAGAGACCATCCTTTGATAACAGAACGCTATTTTTGACCGCTGTCGAGACAAGTCTTTCCAGAAGAAGCAGCAGTATTAGTGAATTAGGTAGATCTGGATTTGGCAGGGTTATGGCGTGGGTGGGAATCTTCCATGCTCATACAGGGCGCTGTGCTCGAAGCTGTCCCGCTACGAAGATTTACCTGGATGCAAACTTTTCTTGTGACGTTTTGAAAATCCTTCATTAAGCGCCTAACAGCACTTTTGCAAAAATATAAGTCAGCGGCCTCGCGGAATTGTCATCCCGTCCTTTCTTCTCTACTGAACCTCGTTCTTCCTTCATCTACTCATCCCGCATTCAGTATTTTCGATTGACAAATTTACAGGATCTTACTAATGGGTCCTTTTGCTCGTCGCCAAGTCCATGCACCATAAACTCCGTGATGTTAAGAGAGAGAGAGCGAGAACTAGCTTCTGGAAATGAATTTTTTCCAAATCTCTGTTCGTTTCTAATACTTGATTATCCTGCAAGTAACACAGGGCTGTGGGTGGGGGTGGGGGGAGAAAAAATCTATATCTATTAATACCTATCTAACAATGTGGTGCTGTGGAAAACTGCTTTGTTTTTAATCACTTCAAAAATTTTTTTTTATCTGATTTAGGAAACTTGTCTTATTTTTGCATAATTAAGAAATATACATGTTATCAAAAAAATAAGAATAAACTAAAAGTAGACATTCAAGGTCATTGCTATAGCGAATAAAACATTAATGATGAAAACGGGTAGGCTACGGTCCGGTGATTAGCTAAGGCTGAGAGCCTGCGTTCGATACCCAGTCGGCTCACTTTCCCATTCTTCCCTGGCATGTTTGTTTTACAATATTAAGTGACGTACATTTCCCCCCCCCCCTCACATCTAAAAATGAAGAATTTTGGTCGGTTCCGAAGTGGAGAGTGCTGGGTCAAATAACCATACCACTGCATTTCTCTTACCAGGTTTTTTTTCGCTTGCAGACATTGCTGTACAAAAAAAAAATTGCTGTGACTCAAAGGAAAGACATTACAGTCCTGCGCAAGAGTAATCTTATAAAACTGTGACACCTGTAAACGTAAATAAGCATTATTTATTCAGTTTTGGTGAAGCTGAACGAAATTCGTCATAACGTCATCTTCGATCATTAACGTATAAACCAAAAATCCTACTTATCCGGATTATCGTGTAAAGAAGGTGTTCAATTTCTCACGTGAAGTAAAGTTGACTTTTCCTCTAGTGTAGATTTTGGGCGAACAGCGTCAAACGAGACAATTATACCGATATTTCGTTGCAATTCACCAACCCTTTTTTTTCCTTTATTTCAAACTGAATCTGTCATCCACTGTGCCCGTGTAATTACAGAAAATATCGGACGAAAGTTTGTCCCACTTTTATATCCACTTTTCATTGAGAGTTTTTGGAAGACTTTGGCGGAATTTCTTTTGCTTACTCTCAAGAAAATCATTCAATGTCTGATGATAAAGTTCTACTGTGGCTGTACCTTTTTGATTTATTTTAGATGACTGGTCAAGTATTTCCTTCTGAAATTAGAACTGATTTCCTGGTCTAACAAAATGGTAACCAGCAGAATCGTAAGTTCATTACGTCATCTATATTCTCAATGTCGCTTTACAAACAAGCACAGTTACAATAAGACTTCCCCATGGTCTTCATTGTTAGTGCCACATTAGCCATGTGATAGATTACACTGGACAACAACCAATTTTCTAGTGAGGTGAAAGTATGTCTTAGACTAATTCGAGTATGCTGTTTTCAAATCTGCAATACATAAGGATTTTCAGTTACAGAAATAAATGGAAATCTAATGTTATATAATTTGAATGTTCTTTTTAGTAGTATACACAGAGCAGGCTACGCGGGAGAACCACGTGGTTGCCTGCTTACATGTACACACATGTGCTTTTTGTGCTTGTGGAACAGCAGAGACAATGCAAATCGCTTTAAGATCAAAGAATGGCCATCAAGAACAGACCGTACTCCAGGAAAATTCAATTTGCAACATGTGCCACTGGTTACGTCCACAAAGAATATTCCTTCCACCAATGCATATAAATCTGGGCCTAGTGAAGAGCTTTGTAAAGGCAATGATGTTGAAAGTGCGGGATTTCTTTATCTGAAAGAATAATTTGAAGCGATTTTAACTGATGCCAAGCTGGAATATCTGTCGGACCACAAATTCTTGATTTATTTTCCGATCCAGTCTTCCGGTCGAGGCTTAACCCACTGGAGCTGGCTGCATGGCAGGCTCTCAAACTGGTAGTCCACAATTTCCTTTGGAACCACAAAGCAGACAGTTATGCCGAGTTGGTTCAAGACGTGGTAAAAGCCTTTGAGGAAATGGGTTTCCGTGTGTCGCTGGGGTTGCATTTTCTTTATTCGAAAGTATATTTATTCCAAGCCAACCTTGATGCTGTGAACGATGAGCAGGGTGAGAGGTTCCACCAACACACAAAGGCAATGGAGACCATCAGGGGAGATTCAACTCCAACACGATGGGGGACTGTTGTTGGTTTCTTCAGAGACAAACCACTGCTATTCACAAGCGAAAAATCAAGTACTTACAGCAGTTTTAAACAGTTATTGTATACTTTATACGATGTCTTTGAGCTGATGGATAACAGTTACTGTACAATATATAATGTGTTTATATTCTGAAATGAATTTGTTTTTTTGCAATTTTTCGATGTGCTTGGTCTATTAATAAAGGAGGACTGAATCCTGACGGGCTGGGTCCATTCTGACTTCAGATTTGGAGTCGGCAGCTTGATTCGATAAAGGAGGCCTACATGTACCTCAGTAGCAGACGAAGAGTTATTTTTTGTCGTCCATGTTTATTCAAGTCATGATTTATCGATCCACTACACCTGACTTCGGTCCCGTCTGTCCAGTCTGCATTACTTTTGGCAAACTGTTTCCTTTTTATTCGAAGTACGCAAAGACGAGAAGTTTTCCTGAGACTCCATTTAGACCACACCTTTCCCCCGGATACGCCCCTGCTCTGTAGCAAACACCTGTTAACGAATATTATCAACATTTCGCATAGAACCCGTCCAAGGAAAATTAAAAGTGCCTTTCGACAACTAACTTTCTGGTTTCGCCTTCTGCATGTCAGGGCAACTATCCTCTCTCTCTCTTTCCTACTGATGTTATCGCTTTCTCTATACTAAAATCATATCCCTCTACTGACGTCATCTCCCTCTGTAGTGATGTCATCGCCCTTTACGTCATCTCTCTCTCCTACTGATGTTATCGCTTTCTCTATACTAATATCATATCCCTCTACTGACGTCATCTCCCTCTGTAGTGATGTCATCGCCCTTTACGTCATCTCTCTCTCCTACTGATGTTATCGCTTTCTCTATACTAATTTCATATCCCTCTACTGACGTCATCTCCCTCTGTAGTGACGTCATCGCCCTTTACGTCATCTCTCTGTCTCCTACTGATGTTATCGCTTTCTCCATACTAATATCATATCCCTCTACTGACGTCATCTCCATCTGTAGTGATGTCATCGCCCTTTACGTCATCTCTCTCACTCCTACTGATGTTATCGCTTTCTCTATACTAATTTCATATCCCTCTACTGACGTCATCTCCCCCTGTAATGATGTAATCGCCCTTTACGTCATCTCTCTCTCTCTCTCCTACTGATGTTATCGCTTTCTCTATACTAATATTATCTCCCTCTGTAGTGATGTCATCGCCATTTACGTCATCTCTCTCTCCTACTGATGTTATCGCTTTCTCCATACTAATATCATATCCCTCAACTGACGTCATCTCCCTCTGTAGTGATGTCATCGCCCTTTACGTCATCTCTTTCTCTGTCTCCTACTGATGTTATCGCTTTCTCTATGCTAATGTCATATCCCTCTACTGACGTCATCTCTCTCAGTAGTGATGTCATCGCCCTATATGTCATCTCTCTCCCGCTCTCAGTAATAATGCATTTGCGCTGATATAACAGACCACTGGAGGCTGAGGGAAGCCATGCGTTGTTAATACGCTTAGCACGAGGGTTTTCAGTGAACAGGCCCTTCTCCCCGAAGAGTGCCTCCTGCAGATTATGCTCTCGCGAAACATAATAGGTATTAGAATTTGAAAACAAATCCTAATGTACACGTCAAATTAAAGGCACTATTTTTACTTTCGTATCAGTTCATTTTTAAATTAAATTTTGCGTAATATATACGGTAAATTAAACAAAATATTTGCATAAATAACTGAGGCGAAAATATTAAAAAGTGGCATTTTCTAATTCTAAAACCTGTGAGTAGCAAGCCAAATAATTGCCATACCGGGAGTAACTCTGAAATATGTGTAAATGTGATGCTAATAATGTGGTTTTTCTGTATTTGTTTCCCCCCCCGATATTTATACGTTTTTCTTGTTAAATAATAATCTTCAGGCAGAACAGTTATACAGCGAGCGTTCATCAGTGCTCACTGCGTTATTGCTCTGCAGCTGGACCTCTACAAGAAATTACTGTCTTAAGGAGGAAGCTCTGGGTGCACCGACAGATGATTAACTAACTGTGTTTCGTTGAATATGTTTTCACGCGGTACCAACTCCGTGAACACTCGATATCTCGCCTAAACTTACAGTATTTTGGTCACCGCAGCGATTTCAGTTTAAATGGTTAATTTCATTTTTTTGGGAGGGGGAAGAGTTTATAATCCCGTCGTCGTATCAGTGCAGGGAACGATCACGTGCTGCAAACCGCTAAGAGCCGACTGTTTCATTCCCTTTGTATCGAGTAAACGCTGGGAAAACAGTCTTACATCTACGTCTTTATCCTGTATTAAAGTTGGCTATGAAATAGACGGGGTAATTGTGGGAGAGGTGGGTTTTGGTAGAACTGATATGATTCTCCTCTAGCCCACAGGTACACGATTTATGAAAAGAGAATTTTCTGCTATGTATGGCTCGTACATCTGACTCGTTCGGTCTGTCACCAACGTCAAAGATGCTGCCCGTATTTACGCCCATCGTGTTATCATGAGAAAGTCCGTCAGAAAAGGTAGACAAAGGAAGCCTCTTTGTCTTTTGTTAACTGAGATCGTTTACGTCACGTTTCTGCGTTTATAATTATTTGAAGAAATTTCTTTCGACGAATCTAATTTTCCAGAACGTTGGAGGTCTTGCCAGGCGAGAGGGAGATGACGTCAGTACAGAAAGAGAGAGAGAGAGAGAGAGATTACGTCAATACATAGAGAGATAACATCAGTACACAGAGAGAGAGATTACATCCATACATAGAGAGATAACATCAGTACACAGAGAGAGAGATTACATCAATACATAGAGAGATAGAGAGATAACATCAGTACAGAGAGAGAGATTACCTCAATACATAGAGAGATAACATCAGCACACAGAGAGAGATTACATCAATACATAGAGAGATAACATCAGTACACAGAGAGAGATTACATCAATACATAGAGAGATAACATCAGTACAGAGAGAAAGAGAGATTACATCAATACATAGAGAGATAACATCAGTACAGAGAGAAAGAGAGATTACATCAATACATAGAGAGATAACATCAGTACACAGAGAGATATTACGTCAATACATAGAGAGATAACATCAGTACACAGAGAGAGATTACATCAATACATAGAGAGATAACATCAGTACACAGAGAGAGATTACATCAATACACAGAGAGATAACATCAGTACAGAGAGAGAGATTACCTCAATACATAGAGAGATAACATCAGTACACAGAGAGATTACATTAATACATAGAGAGATAACATCAGTACACAGAGAGATATTACGTCAATACATAGAGAGATAACATCAGCACACAGAGAGAGATTACATCAATACATAGAGAGATAACATCAGTACAGAGAGAGATTACCTCAATACATAGAGAGATTACATCAATACAGAGATAACATCAGTACACAGAGAGAGAGAGAGATTACATCAATACATAGAGAGATAACATCAGTACAGAGAGAAAGGGAGAGATTACATCAATACATAGAGAGATAACATCAGTACAGAGAGAAGAGAGATTACATCAATACATAGAGAGATAACATCAGTACACAGAGAGATTACATTAATACATAGAGAGATAACATCAGTACACAGAGAGATATTACGTCAATACATAGAGAGATAACATCAGCACACAGAGAGAGATTACATCAATACATAGAGAGATAACATCAGTACAGAGAGAGATTACCTCAATACATAGAGAGATTACATCAATACAGAGATAACATCAGTACACAGAGAGAGATTACATCAATACATAGAGAGATAACATCAGTACAGAGAGAAAGAGAGATTACATCAATACACAGAGAGATAACATCAGTACAGAGAGAAGAGAGGATTACATCAATACATAGAGAGATAACATCAGTACAGAGAGAGAGAGAGAGAGAGAGAGAGAGAGAGAGAGAATAGGAGAGGACGGAGAGAGAGATTACGTCAATACCTAGAGAGATAACATCAGTTCACAGAGAGAGATTACATCAATACATAGAGATATAACATCAGTACAGAGAGAGAGAGAGAGACGGAGAGAAGATATTACGTCAATACATATAGAGATAACATCAGTACACAGAGACGGATTGCATCAATACATAGAGAGATAACATCAGTACACAGAGAGAGAGATTACATAAATACATAGAGAGATAAAATCAGTACACAGAGAGAGGGATTACATCAATACATAGAGAGATAACATCAGTACACAGAGAGTGGGATTACATCAATACATAGAGAGATAACATCAGCACACAGAGAGATATTACGTCAATACCTAGAGAGATAACATCAGTTCACAGAGAGATATTACATCAATACATAGAGAGATAACATCAGTACACAGAGAAAGAGAGATTACATCAATACATAGAGAGATAACATCAGCACACAGAGAAAGAGAGATTACATCAATACATAGAGAGATAACATCAGTACACAGAGAGAGATTACATCAATACAGAGAGAGATTACATCAATACATAGAGAGATAACATCAGTACACAGAGAAAGAGAGATTACATCAATACATAGAGAGATAACATCAGTACAGAGAGAGATTACCTCAATACATAGAGAGATAACATCAGCACACAGAGAGAGATTACATCAATACATAGAGAGATAACATCAGTACACAGAGAGAGATTACATCAATACATAGAGAGATAACATCAGTACACAGAGAAAGAGAGATTACATCAATACATAGAGAGATAACATCAGTACACAGAGAGAGATTACATCAATACATAGAGAGATAACATCAGTACACAGAGAGAGGTTACATCAATACATAGAGAGATAACATCAGTACACAGAGAAAGAGAGATTACATCAATACATAGAGAGATAGAGAGATAACATCAGTACAGAGAGAGAGATTACCTCAATACATAGAGAGATAACATCAGCACACAGAGAGAGATTACATCAATACATAGAGAGATAACATCAGTACACAGAGAGAGATTACATCAATACATAGAGAGATAACATCAGTACAGAGAGAAAGAGAGATTACATCAATACATAGAGAGATAACATCAGTACAGAGAGAAAGAGAGATTACATCAATACATAGAGAGATAACATCAGTACACAGAGAGAGAGATTACATCAATACACAGAGAGATAACATCAGTACACAGAGAGAGATTACATCAATACATAGAGAGATAACATCAGTACACAGAGAGATATTACGTCAATACATAGAGAGATAACATCAGTACACAGAGAGAGATTACATCAATACATAGAGAGATAACATCAGTACACAGAGAGAGATTACATCAATACACAGAGAGATAACATCAGTACAGAGAGAGAGATTACCTCAATACATAGAGAGAACATCAGTACACAGAGAGATTACATTAATACATAGAGAGATAACATCAGTACACAGAGAGATATTACGTCAATACATAGAGAGATAACATCAGCACACAGAGAGAGATTACATCAATACATAGAGAGATAACATCAGTACAGAGAGAGATTACCTCAATACATAGAGAGATTACATCAATACAGAGATAACATCAGTACACAGAGAGAGAGAGATTACATCAATACATAGAGAGATAACATCAGTACAGAGAGAAAGAGAGATTACATCAATACATAGAGAGATAACATCAGTACAGAGAGAAAGAGAGATTACATCAATACATAGAGAGATAACATCAGTACACAGAGAGATTACATTAATACATAGAGAGATAACATCAGTACACAGAGAGATATTACGTCAATACATAGAGAGATAACATCAGCACACAGAGAGAGATTACATCAATACATAGAGAGATAACATCAGTACAGAGAGAGATTACCTCAATACATAGAGAGATTACATCAATACAGAGATAACATCAGTACACAGAGAGAGAGATTACATCAATACATAGAGAGATAACATCAGTACAGAGAGAAAGAGAGATTACATCAATACATAGAGAGATAACATCAGTACAGAGAGAAAGAGAGATTACATCAATACATAGAGAGATAACATCAGTACAGAGAGAGAGAGAGAGAGAGAGAGAGAGAGAGAGAGAGAGAGAGACGGAGAGAGAGATATTACGTCAATACCTAGAGAGATAACATCAGTTCACAGAGAGAGATTACATCAATACATAGAGATATAACATCAGTACAGAGAGAGAGAGAGAGAGACGGAGAGGAGATATTACGTCAATACATATAGAGATAACATCAGTACACAGAGACGGATTGCATCAATACATAGAGAGATAACATCAGTACACAGAGAGAGAGATTACATAAATACATAGAGAGATAAAATCAGTACACAGAGAGAGGGATTACATCAATACATAGAGAGATAACATCAGTACACAGAGAGTGGGATTACATCAATACATAGAGAGATAACATCAGCACACAGAGAGATATTACGTCAATACCTAGAGAGATAACATCAGTTCACAGAGAGATATTACATCAATACATAGAGAGATAACATCAGTACACAGAGAAAGAGAGATTACATCAATACATAGAGAGAGATAACATCAGCACACAGAGAAAGAGAGATTACATCAATACATAGAGAGATAACATCAGTACACAGAGAGAGATTACATCAATACAGAGAGAGATTACATCAATACATAGAGAGATAACATCAGTACACAGAGAAAGAGAGATTACATCAATACATAGAGAGATAACATCAGTACAGAGAGAGATTACCTCAATACATAGAGAGATAACATCAGTACACAGAGAGAGATTACATCAATACAGAGATAACATCAGTACACAGAGAGAGATTACTTCAATACATAGAGAGATAACATCAGTACAGAGAGAGAGAGAGAGACGGAGAGAGATATTACGTCAATACATATAGAGATAACATCAGTACACAGAGAGGGATTGCATCAATACATAGAGAGATAACATCAGTACACAGAGAGAGAGATTACCTCAATACATAGAGAGATAACATCAGTACAGAGAGAGATTACCTCAATACATAGAGAGATAACATCAGTACAAGAGAGAGAGAGAGAGAGAGACAGAGAGAGAGATATTACATCAATACATAGAGAGATAAAATCAGTACACAGAGAGTGGGATTACATCAATACATAGAGAGATAACATCAGTACACAGAGAGAGATTACATCAATACATAGAGAGATAACATCAGTACACAGAGAAAGAGAGATTACATCAATACATAGAGAGATAACATCAGTACACAGAGAAAGAGAGATTACATCAATACATAGAGAGATAACATCAGTACACAGAGAGAGATTACATCAATACATAGAGAGATAACATCAGTACACAGAGAGAGGTTACATCAATACATAGAGAGATAACATCAGTACACAGAGAAAGAGATTACATCAATACATAGAGAGATAACATCAGTACAGAGAGAGATTACCTCAATACATAGAGAGATAACATCAGTACAGAGAGAGAGATTACATCAATACAGAGATAACATCAGTACACAGAGAGAGATTACTTCAATACATAGAGAGATAACATCAGTACAGAGAGAGAGAGATTACATCAATACATAGAGAGATAACATCAGTACAGAGAGAGAGAGATATACATCAATACATAGAGAGATAACATCAGTACAGAGAGAGAGAGAGAGAGAGAGACGGAGAGAGAGATATTACGTCAATACATATAGAGATAACATCAGTAACAGAGAGGGATTACATCAATACATAGAGAGATAACATCAGTACACAGAGAGAGGATTACATCAATACATAGAGAGATAACATCAGTACAGAGAGAGATTACATCAATACATAGAGAGATAACATCAGTACAAGAGAGAGAGAGAGAGATAGAAGACAGAGAGAGATTACGTCAATACATAGAGAGATAAAATCAGTACACAGAGAGAGATTACATCAATACATAGAGAGATAACATCAGTACACAGAGAGAGAGATTACATCAATACATAGAGAGATAACATCAGTACAGAGAGAGAGATTACATCAATATATAGAGAGATAACATCAGTACACAGAGTGAGACGGGCGATAGGAATCTTTTTTTGACGGAGAAGAGTTGTCGAACTTTTCACGTTCTTGAAGATTTCCTCGCTTGGCGTCGGCGATCTTCGTGATTCGAAAAAAGTCGCTAGGGTGTTGTTGTTGATGGGAACTTTCTTCCTCCAGAGCGAGCGTTGCGGAAATCATTAAAAAAAAAGAAAAAACACTAAAAAGAAAGAAAAAAAAAGCATTACGACCAGGTTATCAACCATGCCAAATAAATAACATTTTGGAGAGAGAGAGATCGATCAACGGAAGAAAATAATCCAAGATGAATGGATTGCCCGGTGGAATGTCACTTTTCGTTTTGAATTTATTGACCTAGTTGTGTGTGTGTGTGTGGTGTGTGTGTGTGTGATTCAGTGGTCGATAACGGCAGCTGTTGGTTTTCTTCCTGTTGTCGTACGCCCGCCGATCTCGTGGTTCTCGCGTCGCAGTCGGCGGAGAAAGGAAGGCTCCTCGAGTTAGTTAGACAACCGCCTTCTATTTGCTCCGTTTGGTGACTTAACCCTGACCACTCACAAGCTCAAGCAGAACGTCCACACGAGCGCGGAGGTGGGGGTCGATCGACGAAATCGAACGCCTCGGTATCTGGCCGGCGGAGAAAGGAAAGAGGAATGCACGTGATACGCCTCGGAGAAGGCGGGCGGTGGGGCTGTGGTAGCGCGAGGACGGAAGTAAGGAAACATGTGGTAAAACATGAGGACGTCTTACGGCATGTCGCTAACACAAGTTTAAAAATATGGGAATCGACTAGAAGACCGTTTTTACAGAATGGCAATAATACTAAGACGCTTAGTTGTGACAAAGAATTTATAATGAAAAAAGTTTTTTTTTTTTTTAAATGCGGAATAAAGTCTCTCCCTCCACCCTAATGAAAATTTGAAATCTTCGGGTCAAAGGGACGGTACCGTGTTAGACAAATGGGATGAGGAGAATATACAGATACGTGCCAATAAGCCAACAAAGTCGTGGTTGTGTTCAGACCCTGTGGGTGCGCGCTCCTCTTCAACTAGTTTCGGTTAAATTTGGTAAGAATTGATGAGATTATAAGTATCGCGAATTACATGCAGATCTCAATGCATTATGCTGTCCCTCTGGAAGTGTATTGGAAGCCATTTCATTTTGCGGCATGAGAAAGACTTTGAGCAGCTCGTGCGGTTAAATGTATACTCGCGATGTAAGAGAGTGGGTGGGGATGCTAAATGTCTTAGAATGGCCACCCGGAAGTCAGCGAGCTGCGTGGCGGAAATAATAATAATTGTGTGTGCGCGCGCGCGCTATAAGTGGCGTTTGTCATAATTCCAGGCTCGGAGAAGAAACCAAGTAGTGCTCGTTTTTGTGTCAACTTTCAGCCGCGGGTGACACTTCCTCTCACGTGTCGTCAATGAGATCACCCGGTTTAGACCTGGGAGGCCCAGTTTCTCCGTGCGTTCGAAC
This sequence comes from Nautilus pompilius, assembly GCA_018389105.1. Classification (NCBI taxonomy): domain Eukaryota; kingdom Metazoa; phylum Mollusca; class Cephalopoda; order Nautilida; family Nautilidae; genus Nautilus; species Nautilus pompilius. The sequence goes on from JACATO010002140.1 coordinate 511,342, forward strand.
AGCTGAATAGTTATTGTCTGGTAATTTTATGTAATTTTTCCCGACACCGACACATTAAATATCGATTAAAGAAAAACCGGCATCTTTTTGTCAAAATAAACAGATGAGCGATATTAAAAATTCATTTTCAGGAGTTAAATGAGACCGTAAATACATTCAACAAAGCCACTGTTTGCTTTTTCGATTGATATTGTAATCATAATGCTGATATTAGCGCTTTATTGGATTGTAGATTGTAATATTGTAATTGTGGTTGTCAAATATATTTGTTTTTATTATTTTGATATTGCTACCATCGTTTTTCTGATACTGACGACGGTGCAACAGCGAGTTTTTTATGAGGCTGATATTAGTCATGTTCATATTCCGTCGTGCTAACTGTCTTTATTTTGCTATTTTAATGTTAGAGTTGTATTTCTGTTTTATGACGTTAATATCAAAGCTTTGGTATGAATTATATATTAATAGTGCTATTGTTTTTATTTTATAATGTTAATTCTAGATTCTTGGTTTATATTTTACGATGTTAATTTATTGTTATTTTATTATGAATTTAACATTAGTGTTGCGATTTTCATTTATGATGTTAATATTAATACTGATGTTTGTATTTATGATGTTATTAATATTAGTGCTTTGGTCTTTAATTTATTACATGTAATATCACTGTTGTGTTCTTTATCTAATAATGTTAATATTAATGAGTGGTTCTTATTTCATGATATTAATATTTCTTTTCAGATTTTAATTTTAATATTGAATTTGTGCTTTTTATTTTATAATATTTTTATTGATACATTTTGTTTTATATTTACTTTAATAGTTTGTTATTTTTATGTTTTGAGACTGGTGTTGCTCTAATAACATAATATTAGAGTGTTTTACAATAGAGATATTCTTTTTTAATTATTATTAATAATGCTGAAAATAATATTTTACATATTTTAGTATTTAATCGATATTAATATTAATGTAATATTGTCTGCTTTAGAAGGTTGACCTTTGGACTGTAATCATTTATATATGATTGTTCATGGCGTTAATAAGACGTTACTTTGTACTATGTTTCCGTGAACCCGTAGGGTTTTTGTACCCTGAAAATCGGTTGGCATCCGCCTGCCCCTTATATGGTAAAAAGATCTTTCATCTGCAGATCTGAGTTACAGTGCTCCCTTTGATATCCGTGACCGCATCTCTTAAAGCGCTCAGCTGTTTGGCTTTCCAAGATGTTAGCAGGTTTGGCTGGAAGTGAAGAACTCCCAGATTGTGCACCTATGTGATACCTATCCCGGTTCCTTTGATCTGGACAATGCGCTCTTGGTGGCTTAAAGGTCGCATAAATACCTTGAACGCTGCATATGATAATTTTTTTTTGCATTTCGATCCGGGTTCGATCCTCACGACAAGTTAGCGCCGATCTGTTCTGGCTTAATGTTGAACTGTTGTTATGGATACCGCTATTAAAGGAAAGATAATATGTACAGGTGGTTGCCGGATCTGCGGCTACACGAATAGTAGAATCTCGAAGAGACTGCTGCATCCAGCAGGCATTGCTGTCGAATTTAATATGTATAAATATTTAGATGTCATTGAATCGTGTTTAAATTTTACACAAAAGCGAAGCTCAGAAATCTGTGCGGTCTCATCAGGCGCGATTCCTTAAGTTCCTTGGAATCTAGAGAAGGAATCCCATCTCCTTAATTCATTTAAAGTCATAACGTCTATTTTTCGGGGGAAGCGAATATCGTTAACAGGGGCTGTGCAGCTCGGGCCTCTGGATGGCAGGGAGACAGCTCAGCTTGTCTCGCGCGGTCTCCACCGGAAAGCTTCACGATACGACCTACCTGGCGCTGATGGTTCACGGTAGACCGGCGTGGTGTTACTGCCTCGATACAGGACGACAATTACTGGTCGCGGTGATAATCGACAACCCGGGGCCTTTGTGGTGGGGCGGGGGGGTCATTATTATAATTCTGGTGAGTTCTCTCATTTTTGTACGAAGTGTATTTTTTTATTCGACGCAGATGCGGTCGGGTCCGTGGTTGCATTGTTCTGCCGGGCGGTGCCTGTCTAATTCCTCCGTATCGGATTTCGGGGCTAGAATCTCGCCAAAAGGTTTTCCGTGGACTGGCGAAAAACAGCAACAACAACAACAACAACAACAACAAAAAGGGGAGGGGAGAAAGAAAGCATTTGGAAATAGCCCCAGTGAGAATCTCCGAGCGGACAGGAGCGATCAGCCTCGGGAGTTCTTTGCTAAGAATAACCGCGTACAAATCCATTCTACCGCTGCTATCGATGGGGGGTTCGTCCGCCGAGAAACAGAACTGGGGGGAAAAACAACAACAACAAAAGATACGATAAATCGAGACCGAGACTCTGTATTCAACTGTGATAAACTTGGCAGCTGTACGGACCCCTGTAAAAGGAAAGTTACGGCCCTTTATAATGGTGGGGGAGGCGTTTCGACGAAAGTTGTCCTTGTTGGCGCCAAAGAAGGAAGGCCGGGGAGGGGGGCTGGGTTTCTAAGACACTAAGCAAGGAAATTGTTTCGACGGCTTAGCCCTCTGTGTAACCTGTCATTTCTGACCTCGTATCCCCCGCGCGCATGCGCGCTACTCGGTGTCGGTACCGAACTGTGGGCATATTTAGTCAACCCGCCTACTGGAGTAGTAGGAGTCTTCTCTTACAAGGAGTTATATTAATGAAAAGGGTACTTGTGTACTAGTCTCCGAGTAATGCGGATTTACGGAGTCCTGGCGGTGGAAAACAAACCGTTAATTATTATGCGTGTGTATATGATTATCTACGAGAACCGCTGGAATTCTTTGATACGTTTTATAAAACAATAATAATGACTACTCCTTTTGGTCTAGGCTTGGAATTCTCCTTATCAAAGGGAGTGTTTCTTATTTGTAGAAGGTTACAGATTCGAGGTTTGAGCAGTTTTAGATTATCGTCGTTTCGAGGCAATTAACATGGAATTATTTAAATTGCTTTTCGGGTAAAGAAAAAAAGGAGTGGAAATATTTCTTTGGCGTGGATAAAAGCAAGCATGGTCATCTATAATCAATCAATGTTGGGGGTTTCTCCTTAGCAGTTGGATTTTCAGATGATTGGAAAAACTGATGTATGTTGATGCTCTTATCAATCTACTTGATCTGCAGTATCAGATTAAAAAGGGTTAATTTATAATGTAAAGATTTATTGCCTTCTAAATGTATATATTTATTTTATCCATCGTCTCTCTCTCTCCTCTCTCTCTCTCTCTCTCTCCATCTCTCTCTCTCTCTCGCTCTCTCTCTCTCTCGTCTCTCTCTCTCTCTCTCTCTCTCTCTCTCTCCATCTCTCTCTCTCTCCCTGCTTACTTCACAAACAAATTAAGACTATCCTTACCTTCTCAAAGCAAAGTAAATACTTATCATTATTCATTTCCAAATTTCGAGGGAACTAATAATTAACGCTATTTTATGGAGCTGCCAGGTATAAAGTCTGGTTGTTTACAGATGTCTTTCCTGTCATCTTGTCTAACTGACTTTTTATCGCGTAACAGCTGAAAGATTCACGATATAAACAATTTTCACTGTCTTAAAATTCACGTATGAAGATGGTATCCTTCGATGACTTTCGGGTCCTGGTTTGCCAATGTGTTTTTCGAACAGTTAATTAAAAAGAATCACATTAAATGTTGTTACTGTTATAGTTGCCAGTGCTGTTTAACACCGATGTTTCTTGTTTTTTTTTTAAAACTGAAAGTTAGATTTCTATTATTTTATTATTGGTGAGATCGATTGGATCTTTTAATTTCTGTGAAAGGAAAATGGTAGTTTCTATTTTTTAAGATATTAAAACAAAAACAAATTTGTTTTTGCATTTTCAAAAATAAAATAAAGACGATATGATTTTATTACTCATGAAAATTTAAAATTAAAAATTTGAAAATTTATCTACTGTTGCCCTTTGACCTGAACGGTTCTATAATTTGAATTATTCGCCCTTGTTTCTGAATTCTTCATTACGTTAAAGAAAACTGATTTGAAACAGTACTTTAATAGGAAAGTGGGTTTCAAATTATTTCTAACAAATTGCTACTACTTGTTTTGGTTGTTTTGATTTCTTTTTCAATTTTCATTAAATCTTAAAGAAATAACTTTTCACAGATTGATTTTATATGCATTATTATTAAACTTACAAAGTAAATAGATTATTAGTAACATTAGTAGGGGCAGAGCTAAGTTGCTACAGCATCTGTAGTTCCTGATTAAACGTATAGATGAGGCTATAATCGACGTCACGCGCTTACGTATAGATGAGCTATAATTGACGTCAAGTGCTTACGTATAGATGAGCTATAATCGACGTCAAGTGCTTACGTATAGATGAGCTATAATCGACGTCAAGTGCTACGTATAGATGAGCTATAATCGACGTCAAGTGCTTACGTTCAGATGAGCTATAATCGACGTCAAGTGCTTACGTTCAATTGGGTTATAATTGACGTCAAGTGCTTACGTATAGATGAGGCTATAGTCGATGTCAAGTGCTTACGTTCAGATGAGCTATAATCGACGTCAAGTGCTTACGTTCAATTGGGTTATAATTGACGTCAAGTGCCTACGTATAGATGAGGCTATAGTCGACGTCAAGTGCTTACGTTCAGATGAGCTATAATCGACGTCAAGTGCTTACGTATAGATGAGATATAATCGACGTCAAGTGCTTACGTTCAGATGGGCTATAATTAACGTCAAGTGCTTACGTATAGATGAGATATAATCGACGTCAAGTGCTTACGTTCAGATGGGCTATAATTGACGTCAAGTGCTTACGTATAGATGAGATATAATCGACGTCACGCGCTTACGTATAGATGTCGCTATAATTAATGTCACGTGTTTACGTGTAGAAGAGGTCTGTTGTTTGGGACATCAAGAGGAAACCTGCACACAGGTAAATCCGCTACGCTCCGAAGGAACTGCTGTCTTAACTGAACAAATATTAGCAATGAATTAAATGAATTCATCTGAACAACTAAGGTATTTATACCTGGTATTTCATGGCGTTAGATATTAAAGGTAACTTATATCCTGTAAACGCCATGTAAACTTAAACCAGGGAACTACTTGCGGTGAAAACGTAGGTCCCGACGTCAACACGCAAAATTCAGACTAGAAATTTACCACCCACGGCTTTAAGTTATCATTTTCAGGATAACTGCCGACATCGCACGTGTAGAAGACGACAGTTGCAGCAGCCATCACGAAAAAGAAAAAAAACAGACTGTCCACCTGACCTCTATGCTTCCATATTCCCCCGAGTTCAAAATGGCCGGTGTCTTTTTGCGCGTGGAGAATAAGCGTGCTAATATTCTTTCCTGTTTAATGGGCATTCTGGGGTTGTAGGGGTTCACTGTCCGAAATTACTGTATTTTAGCTTCCAAACGTATACTCGTATATCGCACTAGTTTTGTAGATGGATATTCAGTTGAGCTTGTAGCGAACGTTAGTGGAGAAGGTACAGATTCTGCTCCGCCGTATCTCCTCGTAACTTCCAGACCATTTTTTTTCGGAACACGGTATCTTAAGGTGTTTGTATCTTCTCTGGCACGGCCGGCTTTCCAGGTTTCCATCCAGATGCCTTTGAGTTAGGAATGTAGTCGGACGATACCACCCACAACGTGATGTCACGGGGAACCGCTTCCGTCCGAATAGCTTAGTTCTGAGAGAAATTTCACAGACGGGAAAAGAATGTTCGGGAATAAGTCAGATGGGAAAACGTGCACAGACCACGGCTTGGTGTTGATCTAATTATAAAACGATAATTACTCTGGCATGGTTTCCCATTTGACAATTTATCAGAACTGGGGTTTTGTCGCGAACGCTTCCACGGGAGTGATACAAATAAAAGTTATGGGACACCATATCTAAGTCAGCCTCATTTGATTATTCCTCGAAATGTCTCTCAAATTACGTTCATTCGTTACTTTACTCTATTCGTGAACAACAACAAGTGCGTGTTATATATATATATATATATCATTATTGCTATTATTTTCTCATTTTCCGTGATCCGCCTGCATTATCATTCGTGAGGTTTTTCTTTTTTTTTGAATATTGTTTTTCGAATTTCTCAGCCGTTTTCCCCGATAAGCTTAGATAAGCGCCTGCGTTTTTGAAAACCAAATCTGATGTGAAATCAATTTGACGAATCGTCATCGCGAGAAGCCCAATCTAATTTTACCATCATTTCTCCCGTCTAATTTCGACAGATTACCTAAACGAAACGAAGGCAGAAAACTAATCAGGGTCGGGGCCCTCGTTCACTGTAGGTGGGTACTTCCTCGAAGGAATGCGCAAATAAATCATGAAGGATCCTTCTTTCTAATCAGCGCGGCGTTTTCGTGACGAATTAGAACGAGTAGCCCCCCCCTTTATACGAGTGATTTAATTTTCCTTCATATACAAATATGCGAACACTCAGAAACTTCACGGCGGTAGGAAATCAGATTCGCCAGCATTCCGAGTAGGCAAAAATCAAGGTCTTTCTTGTTGATTTTCAGAACCAATTGCCAATAACAGGTTTCGATTTATAAACGAGCTCTGAAGATTTCTAGCCGTTGGCGGCCGAGTATTTATTTTTACGGGTTCGAATCAATTACGACGGCGGCTCTGATTGCAAACTGCAATCGGAAAGAAAAGATTCTGGTCGCGTGGCGTTACAAGACTCGAGGACAATGGAGGAGAGGGTTAGTTCGGTGGTAACAGGGAAAACCATTGCGGCTTACGCAAGCGCCCTCCCCCCAGGGGGAGAGAACTCTTTATCGAAAATTCTTTTCACGAAACAGAAAGGAAAAAAAAACAAACTTTTAATTTATCTATTTTAACGCGCATACGGAGAATTCGTTCGCGTGGGCTTACAAGACTCGAGGACAATGGAGGAGAGGGTTAGTTCAGTGGTAACAGGGAAAACCATTGCGGCTTACGCAAGCGGCCCCCCAGGGGGAGAGAACTCTTTATCGAAAATTCTTTTCACGAAGCAGAAAGGAAAAAAAGCAAACAAACTTTTAATTTATCTATTTTAACGCGCATACGGAGAATTCGTCAGCCTGGTAATCATCCCGATCGCCTTATCGCAGCTGTTTCTCTTCTGAGTAAACGTAGTTGTCACGACTTGGTCTAGGTGAGAAATATTTTTGATAGAGGCATTTGTATGGTTATGGCTCTGTCAAGCGCGATCAGATGACGATCAGGAACAATTTATTTGAGTAATCTTTTAAAATAGTGTTTGTGATTTGGTCCGGGGGAGACAGCATTTTTTTTTTTTAAATCCCCACCTAAAATACCCTACTAATTAATTATCATAAATGACAACGGTCATAGCACGAGTACGATTTTTGTCTCATTTAGTCATTTTTAAAAATTGTGCATTGATTTCGAAAATGGCGTGCGTTTGGGAAATTGTTTCATTTTGCGTGTCTCCCCCAGACAAGGTCTTAGGTATTTCTCGCCTATGCGCTGGGGTACGTCACGTTTTTTAAAGTGTAGACGACGTGTCGCTCTTAGGCTTCGCCTACTGATATCCGTGGAGCGCTGCAGTCGATTTTCAAATCGTTGGCCGCTCTCCCCTGTACCAAATCAGAAACCCTCCAGCGCGAGGCTGGATTACTGGTGACGAGATTTCCCAACTTTCGTTTTCTAGAGACTATTTGTATGTTCTCCAGGAAAGGGGCCAAAAAAAGAATTGGGGAGTGGGGTATCGGTCCTTCCTAGGCTTTGTCTAGAAAAATGTTTCCATCCTAAGATCCAGCAGCGGTGCGACGTCGGTCTTTAATCTTCGAGTCCCGCTTTCTTTAATCGGTTTGGTTCCCTCCCTCCGCCCAATCATCAAAATTCCTCTGTATCGGTCAAAACGCTTAGCCCCCTACCAAACCCTTGACGCCTAATGTCTCTTTTAAAAACGCCTTCACTCCACTGCGCCGTCCCCCAACAGCCCCCTTTTCATAGCGTTTTCAGGGTCGAAGCCACCGGCTCGGTCGCTTAGATCCTCAGAACCCCGTTTTCACTTTCCATGATATCGTATTTATCTCGCCTAGCTGATGTGGATACAATGAATAACCGCTCGGCTCGAATTACACTAATTGAAAACCTGCGTCTGGCGACAGTTTTATTGCGAAAATCCTTTCATTCCCAAAGCCGGGCGGCTGAGGCGCCAGTCCCATATTACAAAAGACTTCATTTCGGTCTAGTATAAAAGGGGCGAAATCGCGGCCGGTCGAAGGTTTTCCGTGAGGAAAAATGAATTCTTCTTACTGACTTCTTTGTCTAATTTACCTCTTCTCGCGTCTGAGGCTAACAACCCGCGCATTCGGCTTCGTTAATACTTCCATTGACTGTTTCGAAAAGATGCTTTTCATCAGCAATTTAAAAAAAAAAAAAATTTTTTTAATAAGCAAGACGAGTTTTATTGTCTACGGCCGGTGATTATACGGCAGCAATCTGTTCGTTAGGTGCCCACGGCCAGGAACCAGACGTCGTTCTTGATGGTTGGATAAGAAATCCTGTCAAAAACAAAAACAAAACCATATTAAAAGAAAGGGTGGAGCTGTTGTTTAGCAGTTTTCCTCCGAGATCTTTGTTCGCGAGGATGTTAGAAAAGTTTCAATGCCCTCCCTCTCACACACACACATCACCACCACCCGGGACGATATTCTGTTTAAGATGAAATCCTTGCTTCCATATTTTTGGAGAATTTTCGACAATAACCAGCAGCTTGTTTGGTTATATTCCTCTCATGTGCATTTAGAAATCTATCTTGAAATTCCATTAAACTGCGAATTTTCTTAGTTGCCTGCCTGCGTGTACCTGTGTATGAGGCTGTAGGTATCCACGGTGTTAGTTTTCGTACTGAACTATAATCATCCAGGTCTTTCACATTAAGATCGCTTCGTGTGGGTTGGGTTATATTATGTGTAGTACAGCATTAAAAGGGTATTTTTTTATGTAATAGTTGGCGATGGTTGTTTCCACGGTTATATTTATATTAGAGACAGTTGTGATTATCCAAGAGCCTATGAATTTTTCAATTATTTATAATTGTCTGATTTGGTCACATTTTTTGTAAGACGTTAGAATTGTCCATACCTTTTATCTAGATATAATTGTCCAGCTCCTGTCTCGGGTTCCAGCATAAAAGAAACAAGACCCTTTTTGTTTATATACACCACCGCTTATGATTTTGATAATAGTATATATATTTTAAAAAAGAAACTTTTTATTCATGTTTCTACTTTCAGAATGACCTTGACCTAAATTTACCGGAAAGGTTGCGATGTTTCGATTTCCGGTTTAAAGGGCAAACTTTTTGTTGCTCCCATAATTCGGCTTAATTCGCAGGGATGTTTTCTCTTTGGCTTCAACAGCTGTAATTGGACTGAATCGATTCACTACACCGAAGATATTCCAAAGGATTAATTCTGAGGATGAGATGTCGAGCCAGCAGATGGTCTAGTATTAACTCAGCCAGCAATGTTCGTTGATAAACCCTGTCTGACGGTATAAGCTGGACGTTTTTTTTTTTACAAAACAACAACAAAAAACCACTTTAATAATAATATTATTATTAAATTAATCAAATGTAACAATTTGTCAGTAAAATAAAAGGAACCGTACAAATTTGCTTATTTTACTCGACTTTTGTTGTTTTGACGGGGCGAGTTATTTCCCTTTAATCATGAGCGAGCGAGCTTTTCTGTGTACATGAAGAAAAATATACTGCAATACCCAGAAATCGGGTTTCCGGCGGAAGAAGCCTCGTCACCATATTTCTATCTAGTCGAGCTCGCCTTAGAGAGAATTTTACTGGATTGCGTACAGTTTCATTTAATGCAAGGAGGCAAGACCATTGTCGATGGTGTAAGAATTCCCTGGGAGAAAATTTTTCTCTTATCAGTAGTAAAAATAGTCATGTATACTTAAAATATATATATTCAGCTCTCATTTTACCGTAGGGACCCGAAACTATTGATTCCGTTTTCCGTTTTAAATACTTTGACCGGATCCCAAGATTATAAATTATAAATTTTGTTATTAATTTGATGTTGTTGTTGTTGTTTTATTCGAGGAGCTCGCACTTTCAGACATTAATAACAAAAGGCTTTTTAAACATTTTTCCCACAGATTATTTTTCGAAAGCAATTATCCAGGTTGGTGAAAGTAATTACTATGAAGCCGTCGCTAAGCAACTTGTCAAAATTCGTTCCGAGTTTGAACAGACTTTCCTAGTCTATCGTCATTAGACATCTAAGCTTTCCTCGTCTTAATTCCCTCTCTAAGTGGCTCTTACTAAATTAGAAATGACTCTGAATATACCAATGTTCGAAATTCTACTATTACTCCTCGTTGTTTTAAGGTTAGTTTAGTCTACAGAATGGTAAAACGTATCCATTAATTAGATGTCTTTATCTGGCCTACACTAAAGTTATTAACTAATATTACTCCAAATCCCTTGCGTGTTTTGAAAACCTTCTCAGATCTCTACCCTACAGTATACTAACATCCGAACTAGTAAAATCTACTTTTTATTAATTCGTCATATTTTGAATGTTCGAGTTAACCCTAATGCTTTCGTAAGTTCTATCATGCCTAACTCTGTTTACTCCTTGTTCTAATGCTGCATACACAACTCTGACGCACGATCGGTTAAATAAATCTAACATCAATAGTTCGGGAACCCAACATCACGTGTTCATATTTCTCTTTTAAATAAGAGTAGAAAAAGCGGTGACGTCAGAACTCTTTCGAATACAGTCGACCCCCGCGTAATCGCGGCCCCGGTTATTCGCGGAATTTTCCTCAGAACCAAACTAATAACACTGGCCAACAAGTATTTTTCATCAAGCATATGTCAAGGTGTACTTAGTGTAGTTTTTAATGCTGATTTCAAATATACAATTAGTTTTTTGACATCACGTACAGTTTTTAAGATGGGAAAGTTTTTTTTGGTTTTAGCTCATGCATTATATAGAAATTCCAATTAATGACGTGTATGCATGTATTTCATTTACATCATGGAAACATACCTTTAAAATAAACTACATTATTCATTGCTGCATAGTTCAGATGCAATATTTCATCATCTTAAATTAACCAATCAAGTTTTGTCTGATGGAATAGGTATTTCAACATCTCAAATTGTCCAGTCATAATTGGTCTGATGAAATATTTCATCATTTCAAATTCAATATAAGTATAACTGTTTGTATCTATTTCCTTACTTGTTTTACAGTGTTAACAATGTCAAGACAGTGTAGAAATCCTCCTGATGTGTTTTGTTATGTCTGTGGACAATTTATTGTGAAAGCTCAAAAACGTACAATAACACCAGAGATCAAGAAGATTTATAAGCTATACTTTTACTGTCCTCTTGGAGATCAGGACAAGTTATGGGTACCACATTTTATCTGCTCAGCTTGCTCAAATGGCTTACGTGAATGGTTCAATAAGAGGAAGAAGTCCATGCCTTTTGCCATTCCAATGATATGGAGGGAGCCGAAAGACCATGAGAATATGGAACTTTTACTTCATGCCATTGCATATGAAAGATACTCATGGAAAATATGTGGAGATTTAAAAGTCATTGGAATGTTAATAGGAATGCAGTCAGATTTCACAAAATACTATTGTTTCTTGTGTCTATGGGATAGTCGGGCAACTGACAGACATTATTCGGAATCAAACTGGCAGACAAGAACATCATACCAGCCAGGACTGTCTAGCGTCAAGAATACACCTCTTGTAGATCCATGTAATGTCCTATTGCCTCCTTTGCACATAAAGCTTGGACTGATGAAACAGTTTGTAAAGACACTAGGGAAGAAAAATGCCAGAGGGTTTGAGTATATTGTAGAAAAGTTTCCCAAAATCACACAGGTGAAGTTGAAAGAGGGTATCTTTGTCGGACCCCAAATTAGAGAAGTACTCAAAGATGTCAACTTCAAGACAACACTGGATGAACCGGAACTGCCTGCCTGGAATGCTTTCAATTGGATCTGTGAGAATTTCTTGGGCAACAAGGATGGCATCAAGAATCTTCTGAAATGTTACTCAGCAATGGGTTGTCGCATGTCACTGAAAGTTCACTTCTTGGACTCCCATCTGGATTTCTTCGCAGATAACCTTGGAGCAGTGTCTGATGAACATGGTGAAAGATTTCACCAGGACATTAGTGCTATGGAGAAACGGTACCAAGGCTTCTGGAATGACAGTATGCTGGCTGACTACTGCTGGACACTTTACCGTGATCAACCAGATCAGGAACACCGCAGGAAATCCAAATCACAATGTTTCTAACTCTGTTGTTCTAACTTTGTCTGTTTTGTCTGACCCATTTTTTGTGTATTCACTCTTTGTAGAATGATAGTGATGATTTTTAACTCAATAAACTCATTTACTTTCTAAAAATAATATGTCCTTATTTATTACGTTAATGATTTAAATGTAAATATTTGCATGTATCTACTGAAAAACTGATACGTGCTGCATACAAATGGAGTGAAATTTTGAAATCAGCATGAAAAATTAGTCTGAAAAAGTTGGTTTGCATTCATAATGAGTATAATACATTTAATTTTGTTGACCAGTGTTATAAGGCATCCACCGGCTGTTACATCTCAGAGATATCCCGATAAACAGCAGCATATAAACAAAAAGCGAGAAGAATTTTCCTTAGAACCCAACTAATAATTGTTCGTGGAAACCCCCGCATATTCGCGGAATCGCAAATATCTTCCGCGATTTTTTAATGGCTTTTTCCGTGGCAATATATATTTTTTCACGCTTTTTAACGCTAAATTATTAATAACAATATAATTTACTAATTTTGTAATATAAATACTAACGTAAATTCAGCCAAATATCGAAATAATATAAACGCTATTGGCTGGAGGTTTGAAAGTAGCCAATCCGAGAGCGTTATTCATTTCTCCTCGCTGCTGATTGGCTGCTGCCCACGACGCGCTGTCTCAGGCAGATGCAGCCCCGCATCATCCCAGTTTACCGCGTGTAGCTGAGTGTTGTATTTTTTATTAAATTATTATTGTATATTTACTTATATATTTTTATTATATGTTACGTTATATTTTGACGTTTATAGGCATTTTTATGGACCACGTCCAATATTCGCGGTTTTTTCACTCTTCGCGGGTGCTCAAGGGACGTAACCCCCGCATATGCCGGGGGACAACTGTACCAGATAGCGCGCCATCTTGCACAACTCTGACGCACAGCAACCAAATGCCATACAGCGCTGTGCACACCAATGAGGAACGCGAAGTTGTTTGTTTTCTTCTTTGCAAAAGAGCCGAAATGTCGGCGAAGGACATTTAGAGATTATTAAAATATGAAATTTATTTGAAGGTAACGTCAGTTATAGTTTAGTACTGGAAAACTATGGAGCCCGTTTAATAACAGACTACAGTAATTCTTTAACCATTCTGGTAATCCCTTTCTAATATGTTAATAATATCTGTTCTTAAATATGCAATTCGTCAATTCTATTTAAATATTATTGCGTCAAATTACTCCCATGTTGAGACGCATAATATGAAAGAATAGCCCTGCTTTTTCGGGATTTCACGACATTGATTAAATAGTCCAATTAAAGCGGCTCTATCGGCGGTGACATTCTGAAAGCCAGATCGAAGCGCCAAAATCAGTGACCTCACGAAGTCCTCACTAGATTCTCTCCGATTTTAATGCCACCAATTTCGATACTATAATTGCTGTCCACACTGGAAATATTTATATTCACTAGGCGACGGAAAACGGCAGCCAATTACACAACATGGCGTAACTTCCCGCATTCAGATTTGTACGAGATGGTAACATAGGAGATTTCAATTCATTTCAAGTTCTCTCTCTCTCTCTCTCTCTCTCTCTCTCTCTCTCTCTCTCTCTCTCTCTCTCTCTCTCTCTCTGTCTCTCTCTCTCTCTCTCTCTATTATTTTTTTTTATTTTTTTTAGGCGATCTGCGTAAACACGACCTGGAGTTAGCGACATTCGCATCCCCCTCCCCAGACATACAGCGCCGTTTGTCGTTAATGCGAGAATTACTTTCTGCTGGAGAGAAACATCGTTCTAAATTAGCCAAAACCCCGGGGCCAAAGTTTAATACTGGAAGATATCGGATCAGTATTCTATGGCACAAGTCGTCGCTGCTGAGCCCGATCGTTAACGTAGGTCGGCACGGGGATAGCCAGCCTGCTGTACTTCTACTTTGGAAGGCTTAACGAACTTTCTTTGTTTCTATATGAGTGGGTGGGGAAAACCTAGGAGCCCGGAGAAAACTCACGCGACTAGCTGACGGAAAGCGAAAAGGAAACTGTGCCAGGGAAGAACGACGCCATATCGAAGCCAGATTCGAACTGGACCTTAGCAGTTAGGTAGTACAGCAATGGGGCCACCGAGAGCTGCTCCCCAGCCAGTAATGACACTGGACTAAAGAGCAAAATTCGATTCTTGTAAATAAGTTTGGTCTCCAATGGCAGTCACCGGAGATATAGTAGAGGCCAATTTTTGGCAAGTAAAATCTGCAATTCTCTTAAGGTATCACACGCGCGCGCCCACGAAATGGTCATCGACGATTTTTCGCTTTAACAAAATCGGAGATCGCGCTAATTACTTAATAGCAAAGTAGGAAAATACTAAAAGAAAGTAAATTACAAACAAAGAAAACTGTTCTGGGCGCAGATTGTGTTAATTATCATAGAAGTTTAAGTTTTTCCTTGAATGTTTTCCGTCTTCAAAGACGGCGTTCCGTCGCATCCATGATTCATCTTTTCTTTTCACACATTTTGTCATTAATTTCCTCCCCTAGATTTTAAAATCTTCGTTTACCTTGACCGTGTTATCTCTACATAACGAGGTCATCCGATAATGTGAAGCGTCAGAGTCATGGTGAAGGGTCTTCTGGTTCGTACTTTCTGGTTTATAGGTTTGTTTCTTAGTGTGCACAGAATTAACTATGAGGTCGTTACAAAAGTTTTGTCGGTTTTATCACCCTCAACAGCGAGACTCCATATCGTTGCCGAAAGGTGAAGTTTGCTAACCAGAGTAAGCTCCCTTGCAATCCATAGACTTCTGCCAACGAGTTACAGGGGCATTTATACCGTTTTGGAAAACATCTGGATTTATGGAGTCGATAAACTGATGGAAGGAAGTTTCAGTTGCTGCTCGGTTGGAGGAGGATTTCATAGGGAGGAAGCTGTCGAGGTGGTGGTCTGTGGGAGAGAGGTCTGGGGAATAGGGGGCTGGGTGGGAGGGAACTTGGTACCCCAGCCTGTTCTCGCCGTGAGGTCGATCATTGTCGAGGGGCGGGATGGGGCCTCTTCTTCGACTGACCGGTGGCGGCCGGCTGTCGGTGGGAGAGTTTCTGATGAACAGCGTTTACTTCACCTCAGAACCTTACAGCTGCGATGGCTTTTGTTTCTGTAGACAAGCGAAGAGCGGATCCCCAACCGACGATTTCGCTGTTGTCCATTCAACCTATCAGGCTTTTCCACCCGGCCGACTGCGTCAGGATGGCGGGAACCCAGTGGCAGCGCCCACGTCGAACTCTCCATCAATTTCTCGCTCTGTCTTTCTTGGATCGGCTTCAGCTGAGGCTTTCAGACGGTCGTCCTCACAGCTGGAAGGGCGTCCGCTAGCTTCCTTATCTTCGAGACCGACACTTTGCTAACCATCGTCGTACTGTGTCCAGCCCCACACCTGCTTAACACCACGAGTTGCCTCTCTCGCTCTGCGGCCTGACTCGTACTCGTGAAGCAAAATGGCACGGAAAACTTTCCTATCCACGCTTCACTCAGAACCCTGTAACAGACATCCATTTTATGATTTCCAAAAAGGCAGATTTCGCATGATGTACGCCAGAGCACACGCTACAAAACGGTATATGACTTACCTACAAACACCTCCACAAGCATGCGCAAGGTGAACCCCAAACTAACAGAACATAAAAACCGACAAAACTTCTGTAACGACCTAATAGCATCTTACCAATTGAACATACGCTATTAGCATTACTTTCCATCCTTCCTCTTCCAACGTTAAGCGCAGTCTTAGATCATTTTACCTGTACCAGCATGTGTTTCCCGACTTTAAGATGGGTGGTCGAGTGAGTAGCGTATCGTATTGCTGCAGCTGAGCACCTGGGTTCGGTCCCTGCTGGAGATGCGCTTTATTTGGCGATCTTCCCATAGTGATGCTTTCTCCTCGCTCTTCAGTACCCGCTCGGTGTTCGTGGGTCTCCTTCCAGTTCTAAACAGACGTCCATAAAGAACTTTCTGTTTCCTGCTAAAAGGAAAAGTTCCAGGTCCCCGCGAGGCGAGACCGGTTAGCGGTGGCGCAGGTACGCTTGCGGCGGATGACCACGAGAGGAGAACGTGTAGCCGACAAAAAGCTGGAATATAAATCGTGTAAGACAGGACTTAGCAAGATATCTGGCTGAGCGGCTAAAGGATTTACTAGTGCTTAGGTAAACCCGTGGGTTATCGGAGTCAGCCAGCCCGCTAATGCAGTTTGCTGCTGTGAGGCGTTCAGGATGAAAGACCGACTTCATCTTTCGTTCTTTTACCGCGGTGTAGCTTCCGTGCTTCTCCATCGATTGATGCTCGACTGGACAAAGCGGGGCTCGGAATATTTTAGGTGTGTCAGGAGTTTCGGGGCTGGCGGGCATGAAGCCACGAGAGACCCGTGCGAAAAGCTACGCTATTTCCGAGGGGCTGCGGCGAAGGAACTCTGGAAAGTCCGCGAGTCATTCCGAGATATCACGTCTTGCCTTCCGCGCCGCCTGACGGGGAAGGGGGGTCACCGCTGTGGACAGCGGTCTATCGACTCACTAAGACCGGTAAGAGACGTGATGGTCGGAGTCCGCCATGTCTTCATAAGCTGTCCTATTTCCTGTAATCACCGACGGTTCGATATTCGAGGCTGGACACTTCCCATATATATATACACACACACACACCTCGGCTGACTCCGCCAACCCAATATCGCGCGGCCAGGAGATAAAAGCTTTGGATGGTTATCTTGATGTGGACAGCCGCACTAACACCCGGGTCTAATTAATGAAACCGAGACGTATATCCGCGTGGCTGTGGACAGACTTATCAATAAGGGCAACTCACGGCTCGGCCCTCAAATAAAAGTCGACAGCAGGATGATTTCGAATTTATCCCGTTCCATCGGAGCGAACAGACGCCGTTTGCACATAACCGGAAATAGAGAGGGAAATTAGGATTTCTATCGTTTTGTAGCAAGTTGTTTAATCCTATATACCCAATAAAACAAAAGGCATCTTCGTTAGTTGAAGTAATAACTGAAGCCATCGCATTTAACCGTGTTGATGCTACAGATGGACACGTACAGCGGCGATGGCTATAGATTTGCATTACGTATCTGCAGTACAGTATTTCCCGGTCCCTACTTCATCACAGGATCGCCGCCAGCATCCTTGACAAGACGAAGTCATTATTAAATAATCTTAATCAGGTCTAACCTGAATAGAGAGGCAAACGTGAATCCCGGTATCTTTATTCTAATGATTCTGTTTATAGAACCTCACAATTTTCTACATCTTAGTTACCAGTTGATTACTCTAATGTTAGATTATATACTGAATATTTGGTCCGAGATCATCATTATAATCCGACAAAGTTGTTGGAATTAGCCGAGCCAGCGTGAACACGTGCCCGTTAGGAAAAAAATGAGAAAGAATTTGCCACTTACCAACTCTTTAAGAGGAATTTACGCAATAGTGAAACTCGTCTTCTGTTTTGTCCTTATGTTCTATGAAACGTCGGGTTTAGTCTGTCAGGATCTCCATAAATACTCCGGCACCACCTTTCCTGGAAAAGGGGACGTATCCAGTGATAGCACAAGAGAAAACTTAGGAATTTCTAAAGGTTCGATGAATGCTTTCTGGAAAAAAAAACAACAGAAACATATATAATTTGCGAACAATTCTGTTTCAATTTACTAAACTGACTGTTAGAAAGTAAGCCATTTATTGTTTTTTGATTGTTTTGTTTCTCTCTCTTTTTTGTCATTAAATGAATGAAGTAGATAAATATCGGCGGTCAGCTATGACGTCTTGGGGCAGCAATGGTCAATAGAGCCACTGCGTCTGTGAGGCGTCTAGTGACAAAGGTAAACAAAAGTGAAAGCTCTAGCTCATCCAGGGATATTGGAGAATACAGACGGTTATAACTCGTTAAGTGTCGGTAGTAAGTATATATTCTGAAGTCGGCTTCCGGTGAAGTTCAGGAAGACAGGCGAACCCAGCCGAAAAGGTCAAGGATACTGCTGCACAGCTCGTGGCGTCATATGGTTTCGCGCCGACAGTTAGGAAAACGCCAGGCGCTTTAATTTCGGGAACCGTGGATTTGAACCTTGATGCCCACCAACACCATGACGCGGCTTTCCTCATGGCAGCCATACTTTGCAACCAAACAAAAAAAGGGTGAGAGATCGACGAACGCCGGGAAGACCGTCTGCTTCCCATCCGCCGCAGTCAGTTCCTCACATTTCCAGGTGAACACGAACCCGGGACAGATGTGACGCAATGGCGACGGTCGGGCAGAAGTGATTACGTACAAAAGGTTGGTCCTTCGGGGGGGTGAATGATAGGAACGCCCTCTGTCGGCGAAATCGCCTGAAGGTTTGCAGAGACCGACTAATGACAACTTTACGAATTTAAACGGTCGGCGACCGGACGAAACTGGCGTTTAGCGGGTGAGCTTAGTTTGCGCTAAGTGGTTGAGAGTCAACGGCCGACATGTGGAGGGCTCACGGCCGAGACGTCCCTCGGTCTGGCTCTAAAGTCTGTGGGACTCCCCCCACCCAGATCTGCGTGACACCGACCACGTGATCGCACAATCTAATTCAGGAGGAATCTTTGGAACTATGAGATCCCGCGATATCTGATATAAATAATAAAAAAAAAGAAACAAGACAACAAACAAAACCGAAGGGTCCTTGGGATTGTTTTTACCGGTTAATTTAACACGTAAGAGGGAGAATAAGGTGTCGACATAGATATATAACGCGTCGTATTGAGTTGGAAGTTCCTCCGTGGCGAGACGGGGTCTTCTTACTAGCCGACGAAAAAGCATACGACGTGATAGGCCCCCGACAGTGATGGTTCTCTCCCCGACAGGGACACGGGGCCCTATATATATATAAACCTTTCCGTATCTTCGAGATTAATGCATTGAGTTAAACGCTCATTGATGGCTCGGAATATTCCGGTACTTTCGCTTTTCAGCATGGCGCACGGGGCACCGACTTGTTTTGGCGAACGTTTCGTAGAATCGCCCCTTCTCTGTCTTTTCCATCCGTTCTTCCCACGGGCGAGCGGAAGAGTCCCAGTACATCCCATTCCCTGTCGAAGGTAGAAGCGACATCTCTCCCGGTCCCTCAAAGCGCGAGGATGCCATCATCTCTCGTCAGCTGCAGACGAACAGCGGCTGAAGCTCTCGCATCATTCCGCTTTTAACCAGAATACCGAGTACCTGCAGAGATCACAGCAGTGTGAGCATCATCTTTTATTAAACTAAGAAAAGATCGTAGGCTAGGTACAGCAGCCTCCTCCTCCAGTTAGCAATATTATATGTGCGCCCTGTAAAACTGGTGTGAGCCGATACTATTGAAGTACCTCAGTAACAGATCAGATCCGTGCCGAATTCCTAACCAATGACCAGTTGTTTTAAACAATATATTTCTTAACTCAGATTGTAGATAATTCTTTAATGTCGTCCTCCGCTGTGTCACAGAACTTTTCTTCTTCTAAAAGAAAAAGAAAAAAAAAATGATATGGTTTTTCTTTTCCAATTTAGCGATCTCAACTTCGTGAGACACGTAAAAACGAGAGTAAAAGAGAATGTTTCCCACTTCAGTTCTCTCCCGAAATCAATCGATCGATCGATCGATAGTTTTTGGCAAGTTCCTTTTTAAAAAGAACGGGAGAGTTTCTGGCTCTTAATAAATAATTTGAAAATGAGGTCAGATGATCGGAAGAACCTTGACCTTTGTTGGTTGATGGCTGCCGCGTTCAGCGGTCCAGCTGACTTGGACAAGGGAGGAATTGGATGGAGCCGACTTCAAACAGCGGATTTCCATTAGGTGGAAAGCTCGAGACTGTCGCTGAGAGTCGACAGACAAGAAAGAGACTAAAATAAAATCCGTGAGCGAGAAGATCAATATGGTAGCTGGGTCGCAGCGGCCATCTGTGGAATATTCTTGAAAGACAAATAGAAATCACGCGAATTTGACTGCCTATTATTATTATTATTATTATTATTATTATTATTATTTATTATTATTATTATTATTATTTATTATTATTATTGCTGTTGTTGTTGCGGTTCAGAAAGTAATGAAATATACAGTTGTAGCAACGCAGAAGATAAATCAGGAATAGTTTGTTAAAGAGAAAATTTGGGTTAGTAGATTGATTATGGATGCTTTCAAGTGGCTAATTTTTGGAGAATGGCTGTATAAACTTCAGATTATGTTTCTTCTTCGTCGTCTGCAGGACAACCTCGTTAAAGTGTATTTGTAATATGTCTACAGTAGCTGAAAACAAGCCTTAACAAGTGAATGCCAAGCAAATTCTTTTATCCGAAGCAGTGGTTCGTATGAGGTTCACTTAGCTACCCTCATTCGGTGAATACTGCGTCTGTGCCGTCAGTTTTTAATATAAAAGGATGAAGATCTTATGTTTGGGGATAAGTAGCACCTGTTGTTAATCCGGAGCATTAGTCTTCGGATTTACTGATGTGTGAGCTCATTCGGTGATTATTAGTAAGTGCTATCTGTAAATGTAATAGTGATTTTTATGCTTTTTACCAAAGCTAGTAGAACGAGATAAAAGTCGCATTCCTTGAGTTTGCAGATTCTTTGTTCCCATTGGGACGCGGGGGCGCCACTTAGGTCACGTGGAATCTCCTATGACGGTTTTCTCCCTTTACCTGCATGCTTTCAGAGCTGTCAGATGTGTCAGTTCGCCTGCAGAATTGGCTGTAACTAGAGATTCTTTTTCCTATATAGCACGGCACTTGCGGGGTTTGTCTGTAGCAATCAGGGTAATGCAGGGATGGCTTTATGCGCCTTTAAAAATGTCGGGGAGGGGTGGAGGAGGGGAGAGTTTGTCGAGACTTTGGAAACCCAAGGGCCTTTCGTAATCTTACCATTAAATCGAAGAGGCAGGATCTGCAGCTGATGCGCCACGATCAAGACCTGCGCAAGTCGTTGCAGGTGTTCGGTGTGTCATCAGAAACGACGGTTTCCAGAGATGGCGGGCACTCATAGATGTTTCCGGTCTACAAACTCTCCAGAAGGTGGACGTACAAAACACCGTAAAGACGTTCTCCATAGCAAGAGCGAAGACCCTGGAAACTAATGGCGCAAACGAGTGGTTGTGTAACGAGTTAAAGAAGGTCGCCGAATTAGTGCTGGCAACTAAGAATTCTGCTGTTTTTCCGTTACAGTTATCCATCGTTCTCAGGACGGACTAGCTTCTGAACTTGGGGTGGCGTTACATCGCGTGAGAGCTTCCCCCTTTTTCTCCAGCAGCAGAGGCGAGATCTGAATACTCTGAGGGAACCCACTCTCCATTACTCACCCACCTGGCGCTCTCTTTCCCTTTTTTAAAGAACCCAACAAAGATTTGAGCAGTGTCTTACAGACCGCGTACACCGCCTTCGACCAAAGCAGCAGGTTTCGATAGATGTCTCACCGAATCATCGTCTTAGCAGGAAGAGGCGGGGTATGCAGCAACCTCGCAGCAGCATCCCGTCTCTGATTCGCACCCCGTCCTCGCCTGTTTCACGCTCGGCGAGGACGAACCCACGTATCCTTGTGCGAGGTTGACCTCGGAATGCCGAGTTCTGCGCTTGTGGGGTGGGTTGACTTTCCAGGTAGCCTCTCAATGGACCCGGAAACTACAACATTGGTGAACGCTCCGCCGGTCCGCTGGTTGTCTCTCACACTTCCTGTCTTGAACAGCTTCCTATTAGAGTCATTTTGGTAAAAGCTTATTTTTGAAACTGTTCCTGAAAGTCTAGACGCACATAGCAAGTAGTCTTCCTGCCCCCATCCCAATCTCAGTTTATGGAGCCGGGTACTGAGCGTAAAGCGTTTTTCGATAGTGTGGTAACTTGTATTCATTATTGTTACACCTTCTCCATCTGAAACACAAAATGAAAATTTACTGCTTGAAAGAACTCGTTGGAATGAGCTTGTACAAGGTTTTAACTAACTAATGGGAAGTAATCCTTGCTTCACTACACATATAATAACAATATTTAATAACAGTTACATCCCTTACTCAATTTTTTTTAAAGCAATATTAACCCAATTTTAATGAAAGGATTTCAAATAAATAAACAAAAAAGAACACATTATTCAAGTCAAAACATTTCTTATTTTATTTCCAAAATTTTCTCAATTTTCTAATTAATAAAAGTTTTTTTTACGCTGACTTCAAACTACGCTTAAGACGTTCAAAGCTAATGATATTTAACGCTGAGCTTACTGTGAAGGCTGACAAAGATAGAGGATTGTCTCCCTTTGACCACCTCCCTGTCACAAACCTCTGCGAGCCTTAGGATAGTTATGTCCCATTTTCGTCGTTTTCCCTTTATAGAGTCTACGGTTTCTGCTCTTCTTCCTTTACCTGCGAAATTTTTACAACGCGAACGGCTTTCCGAAACACAGCATCCATAGAAGCGCAGGTACGAGCATCCGTCCACGCAACTTCTGACAGCAGTAGTTCAGGTGAGAGACCCTATTCCTCGCCTGGATGGTTACTGACTTCCTATGAGGTCCCTCTTGTAGGATCGCCTACGTTCGCCTGATCCGCTATCCCGCCTGGCAGGAAATTTCCTCGCCCACTTTTTAATCAACCACAAATATTTGTTTGTTTTTTTTTTGGATGACGTCAGGATACTGCCCCCACACACACACGCACACGTCTCGCTTCGGACTGAAATTAGCTTCAGGGATCTTCGCTTATCAGATGCCTGTCTCTCAAGTGAATATAAACATTATTTTAATTTCTTGTCCAATTCTGGGCCGAGGGAAGCTCGACTGCTCGGCTACGATCCAGTCTTTTCCTTTTCATTAATTTATTAAATAATGTGTGGATGAAACTGTAATGTCTCCATATACTTATTCAATTATGAATCGTTTAATTCGGTATACGGGTTGTCGCCCTTACATTAAGCATGGTTTACTTTTCTGTTGTTTGGTGGCATCTCCGGAAATGCATCCGGCTCTGAGTAAAAACAGGAAAAAAAATACTATTACGTTATCTTAAAACAGATGCGTGTCCTTCATAACGGGCACTCGCGATTTATAGTTATTAATGTTCTGTTGAGAAACTTTATGTTTCTGTATTAAATTTAATAATTAGATTATAGTGCGGTAGAACAGCCCAACATGGTCATAACACAGTGAGAACGCTCCCTTATAAGAATTCAAGGGAAGCAACTCCTAAAAGGCTTATTCCTTCCGCATTGAAGAAATTATTTATACTTTACTGCAATATCACTAGATCATTCTTTTGACGGGTTATTGTTTGTAACGTTTCATTTAATGGCGATTGTGAAATATGTATTTATATATAATTTTAGAATTATAAGCCTACCATACAAAAACTCTGTTACCTGCTTTGGTTTTCAACACTTTAGCTAAAAAAAATGCATTATTCCATCAAAAAACAATAAAAATCTGATCAGCCATGTACACATAAATCATTAATCATAACGTTTTTGTCTCCTCAGACCTTATTCGTAATTATGAACGCAGCAAGTTACTTCTATGAATAATAAATTTAGGACTGGGGTTATCGTGTTTATCCCCCATCATTTTGTACTGATAATTTGAATAGTTGTTATTTCATATCTTTTTTATGTATAAATGTTAGTGCACCTTATTAATGATGATCGATACTGCTTTGTCTGGCAGATGAAAATGGAACCTAAAGCAAAATTCCATATGAAGCAAGACTGTTCATTATGCCCTTCCAAAAGCTGCTTACTTCCAGAGGAAGATTGTGAAGATAGTTGGAGTTACATTTCGGTATGCAAATAATCATTCATTGTCTACAGTAAATCCTTTTTTGGCAGGTATCCAGTTAAATACTTAGCACAATTTCATTACAACAGTCAGCATCTCGGCCTAGGAAGAAGAAAAGTGACTTAACTGCTCCGAGCATCTGAGTTGTGTTATGGTGCAACGTGTTGTAGTCGGGTGACAGCAGATTAGAAATATTTGGTTCTAAGCAACAACAGTATGCTGCAAGAAAAACCAGAAAGTATGAGAGCTGGTTTTCGTCTTAGTTGAGCATTATTTGTGGAAATATGAAAACATGAAGTTGCTTTACCAGTTATTTGGCTGCTGATGATGGAAACTGGTGGGATTCTCACAGAAGAGAGAGATAAAAATTTTGTACATGCCATATCCCTTCATTGAGGCACTGCCTTTTAAGTAAGTGAAAACTATCGTTTGGGCTCCAGTTACCAGAAATAAACCCTTGTTGAACTTGTGTGGGATTAAATAGATGAAAGAGTCAAAGAAAAGGGTTCGGTCACTGTCAGCCAGCTTAAGAGCCACTTGCTAAAGAGAAGACTGAGTTCACTCACAAGACAATAGTTAATGAATTTACTGAACAGAATGCCCACAAATTATATGCTGCATTCACTCAGCTGAAACAGGGGCTATTTTGGTTTTTTGAAAAACTTTAATTAATAACAGCAACAACACAATTAATGGTTTATATGTTCTGATAAAATGATTAGTCTGATATTTCACTAGTTTTTGATGAAATAGTGCATTTTCATTTAAAATAAAGTGTTGAGTTTGTAGATAGTTGTATCTTTGTATGGTGTGTTCGTAATTTTTAATGCCAATGTTTATTGGTAAACTCAAAGATATTGGTTATAATGTTTTATTCCCCAGAGATAAAACGAAAATTTTATTTCATGACCTGTATTTTATTAACTGAGAATTTTGAAACATAAAATTCCATATTATATCATATTTATGTTTTAAATTGTTTTCTTACTTTTCAAATAGTATTCTTTGAAAACAGAGCCCTGTGCTGGTGTGCTTACCTACCTTAATGGTGAAACGCAAAACGAGTTGTCCTTCCATATCATTTTGAACACGTTTCATTAGAAGGAAAAAAATTACTAAATACAAAATTGTATTTTTATACATTAAATTATAAATTTACCAAAGTCACCTTGCAGATAAATAATGCACGCAATTTCAATCCCAAATAAGAGGATAAGGTAGACATCACATGTAGCTTCTATCTCTACTAAGGTTACCATTGGCGTGGCTCTGTTGATTTTGTTGTAAGATATATTATCTAGCTGTAAGGTAGACGGAGGCTAGTTGGCACAGGTGTAAGATTCTACAGCGCTAGTAATTCCTAATTAAATGATATAGGTGAGCTATAATCAACATAATATGCTTTGGCCTTAATATGACGTCGATTATAGCCTCATATGTACGTAAGTACATGACGTCGCTTATAGCCTCGTTCATACGTAAGTACATGACGTCGATTATAGCCTCACCTGTACGTAAGTACATGACGTCGATTATAGCCTCGTCTGTGCGTAAGTACATGACGTCGCTTATAGCCTCGTTCATACGTAAGTACATGACGTCGATTATAGCCTCATTTTCATGCTTAATTAGGAATTACTGGCGCTGTAAAAATATACTTCTATAACTATTAGCACTGGTCTCTTCCCTAAGACTTTAATATCACAAAATAAATAAACGCATTTCTTGTTTACGTACTTCATGAATGTCGTATTTTTCTTTTACGCAAAAAAAAGAAAAAGAAAATAACAAGGTTGACAACCCATAATGAATCTAGACTCTTTCCCTACCATTCTGCAGAAATTGGCGCTTTAGAAGAATAACTTCGTTTATAAATCTCGGTTTTCCTTTAACACACGAACTGAATGCACCAAAATTAAAGTGGCGCCCTCTGGTATTTCAGATTAATATTTTTACTGACCTATGGTGAATTCAAGAAATTATTTCCGGCGATGGTCATTATTTCCGGTGATTAATTTCCGACGGAGGATGACGTTAAACATCCGGGTTAACAAAGTGAAAGATACCTGAACCGATTAATAGGCTTAGACAATGTAAATAGCTCTAAATACCCGGCCGGCTTTTCGCTTTCTTATCTGCCGAGCTGGTTGGAGGTGCCTTTCCTTACTTTATTGGCGGATACATATATTTTAATTTATTCCTTCCTCTATTGCGTCTTAAGTCGGCCAAGATGAAACGTTCCTGCGAATTTTATTGTTCCATGAATTATTTGCTTTCGCTGCCAAATCCTGGGTCGAGCTTTCCTGCGTTCTTTTGATGTGATATCCCGATAGAAACCGAATATTTCCGTGCTGGTTTGCCTGGACGGTGCGGTTATCGGTCACTGGTGGCCATCATCAAAAGAAGACATCATCAGACACGCCATTTGCAAGGCAAGATGGCGCTCTGGTTTTATTAAGCGGTGTTAGAAAATATTAAGACGTGGATAAAATATCTACCCAGACTTATCACTCATAAACTGTGAAGGGCATATTTTCTCAAAGTATAAACAGTGGCATGAGAAGTAATCACACATTACCACAATAGTTTTAACGCTTGTGCTATTTGAGAACATTAATAGAATTTCTAGTCATTTTCCCGCCATATTACGGAATACAGTTGTAAACTTTAAAAAATAAAAATAAGAAGGGGAGGTAATCAAGAGTGACGTGGTAATGATGTAATAATCTCGAGAGACCAGCTCTTCGTATTAATGTCCGCAAGTCTGAATGGCCACGGCTCTGATATGGTTCGTGGACTGACCTGGGTCGTAACCTGGCTGCAGGGGGCTTGATTCCTTTTCTGTTGTAGTTCTGCAGCAAGGTTCTTACCCGTCTGTGGTACGACGTTACGCTGGCGGAGACGAAGCCCAAGTTCTTCACGAATATGGTGGGCGGGCGCACTTGCTCGTGACTTTTTATTAAAAGAACGTGGGGAATCACTGAGCCGGTGCTGTCCTTGGGCCCCTTCCAATATCGAACGACGAACCGAACTGAATGGGCTGAGGAAACTCTATTAGTCGAAAATCTACGGTGTTGAATGCGTGCCGCCAGTGTCCTGCGCCATGCGTCTTCTGACCTCCGCCTCTCGATGGTGGTAGCTGGATGCTGGCAGCCCGCTGTTAAGTGTCGATCCTGTAATTGTCGTAACCGTGACTGTCAGTCGTGATGACTCCGTTCAGGCCTAAACCTATCTTAGGGGAGTCCAGCGACTTATGATGGCCATGCCCACACACCCACCCAGTCTCTTTTGAGAGTCCTTATCTGTCTGTCCAGTCACGGCTTCGCGACTCTATGTGGTATAACTTCGGAACAGCGTTCATTCTATAGGTAATCGTTCTCAAGGTGCGCGGAGTTCAGCCGATCGCCAATGGTTACCTGCTTTCAGTATTACCACAAAGTTTTCAAGAATCGCTAATCGCTGCTGTGGTGGTTGGGGGGGGCTAAACTTGGGTCGCTTCGAGCATTAGTCGCCCATCGGGATTTTATATCCGGAAGCCGTGACCCTGGGGAAGTAGCCAAAGTCTAATCCGCGTCTTCCAGTCTGTGTAGCGATTCCAGACGCACGACATTCCTCTCTATCTTCTAACGAGAAGAACGGAAACGGTATTCGCCGTCGAGACTTAGACGTCCATCGGTGAACGCCAGACCAGTGGTTGTGACGTGTAGGAACAGTAGAGCAAACACTTCTTCCGGTCTCTCCGTGGGGGGGGGGCTGAGTTAATGACAAATTCTCTCACTTTCCAAAACTTCTGGAGAAGTTACGTCTTTCGTTTTAAACCATATGCGTTCTAAAAATCTTAACGAAAACCCAATTTAACTAACGGCCGGGATCCCTACAAACTTTAACGAATCTTAAATAAGCAAATGGTTATTATTTAAATTTATTCAGTTTTGAAGTTTTTACCGAGTCCGTGAAGTTATAGAGTGCGAGCAATAACTAGATAAATGAGATTCTGAAAACAGAAAATGCTCATATTCTGACACGGTCACTCCGAAGATTACTTCCGCTTTTGTTTATGGGTGTTTATCTCCCCCTGGGGTCTTTTGTAAATCATACTCGACGCTGTGTTGACAGGGATAGGTCTCAAAAGACTTAGTGTGACTGGCGTTCGTGTTATCGCAAAATTTCTTATATACAAAAACACGGGAAGTCGAGAGGGCCAGGAAGCTTTAAAAATTTATATTAAAATTCTTTTTTTTTTCTTTCTGAAAAACGTTCACGGGTAGACAGATACTGTGCGCTTTATGCTTCCAATATCTGGTTTGTAAATTATTCTTAACCGATCCCACATAATTACTGAAAACAAGTTTCCTGATGTCGAGTTGAGACCATTTCTTAGGTATTTTATGCGTCGTATAAACCTTGATAATATTTTTTTTTTTAAGTGCGGCTAATATTGAAGAACCTGTCTGTGTCTCTGCACATTCCCTTAATAGGAAAAAGCTTCTAAAACTTCAATTATGAATCCTAAAAAAAAAACAGAGGTCTAAATAGCAAATTAAACGAAAAAGACCCAAAAGTGATATTTTACTATTAAAGATACGTTTTGACATAGCTTGTAGCTTTACCTCGTGGGCCGTGGCGGGAAATGGAAAGTCTTTACCGGAATTCCTTTGTTTAGCTGTGGGAGGAAACGGAAATACCAAGTGGAAATCCATGATGTGGAAGGTGTGCCAAGCCGAGCTGGTCTTCATCGGGAATCGAATTAGGCCTCTTAGACACCGTAAGACTCCAGATAGCGGTATTATTATCTGACGCCATATTCTTTGAAACAGCAGCAGAAGAATTAATTTGGCATAATATCTCGCCTTAAAATTTTTATTTTTTTTTAGTTATTTTTTAAATCGCATTGTTATATTTCCATCCAGGGATTGAGTAAACAACCGGTTGCTGTGTAAAGCTAACAATGCTACAACACACGGGGATGATTTACCGCCCTTGGTATGACGTAACTATTTGACGTTCGAACGTTCTTGTGGCAGAAGATTTTCCATAACCTACCTTTCGCTGTTTTCGAACCGACCATCGACGATTGTCTGCCCCCTTTTTTATGTCGGGGGAAGGGCGCCATTTAAAAAAAAGAAACTTCGACTTCTCGTTTTTTTTTCTGCACAGCTAATATGGAAATGGCCAAAACTGAGACACGTGACAATTTTAAATTCAACACGTGAACAGGCGATTTCCCGAAAGCACCTCGTGCGACTCGATTACTAGTATTCAGGCAGTGAGCAGTAGTCAGGGGCGCAGCGCCGAGCTATTCGAGGGAGGCCCAAGCGTAGGTTTTGTTACTGCTATTTCAAGAGTGATGCGGAACTCGCCGTGGCTGTATTGTCAGGGTTAAATGGTTCTGAATATAATGGCACTGCGCCCTGGTTTGAGGTTACTATTAAAAGTACATTATAAGAGGTTTTCATAATTGCAAAATTGCTGACCTCATACATTTTAATTTAATGTCCAGTTTATGTCATGTGGTTTCGATTGTTTTTCGCTTACAACGAAGCAGGAAGCCATCATATGGCTTATACAAGATCTCCGGGTTAAGGAACTGCCGATCCTTGCGATTTTTAACTTGGCTTACGCTGTTACTACCGAAAGCCAATGCAGGTAAGGGCCAGACAGGTGAGAAGAGAATTCTTTAAGAAAAACAACCAGAACTGCAATCTCAATGTGTTTGGAATTACGGTT
Source organism: Nautilus pompilius (assembly GCA_018389105.1). Lineage (NCBI taxonomy): Eukaryota > Metazoa > Mollusca > Cephalopoda > Nautilida > Nautilidae > Nautilus > Nautilus pompilius. The sequence goes on from JACATO010002140.1 coordinate 541,200, forward strand.
TCGTCATAAATCCATCTATCCATGCGGAGTCTATCTTTAGATTTTGTCCAAGTCTTGTAGCCGTAAACCTTAAATACCTAATGGAAGGAAACGTGAGATAAATGGATTCTCTGGTAAGAGAAGGTCTCGTTGACGGGGCGTGTTTCTTACCAATGAATGGGAGTAAGTTTGCTATTAATAATATTCTAATAAGCAGAATTCCTCTAGGAAGGTTGATACGAGTGTATGAAGACAGTGTTCTTGAAGATGACTAGGGCGTAGAGAGAGAGAGAGGGGGGGAGGGAGAGGGAGAGGGAGAGAGAGGGGGGTGAGGGAGAGAGAGAGAGGGGGGGAGGGAGAGGGAGAGAGAGAGAGAGAGATGGAGACGGAGAGAGAGAGGGGGGAGAGAGAGAGAGAGGGGGGAGGGAGAGGGAGAGAGAGAGAGAGAGATGGAGACGGAGAGAGAGAGAGGGGGGAGGAGAGAGAGAGAGAGAAAATCAAACCTTTCTTTACGAATTTTTACCAGAATACGGTTTCAGAATTTTAAGAAACAGATGAGAATTAGTGACCTTGCTCACTTATTGACGGAATAATAGCTCTAGCAGAATCTTTACTTGCGGTGATCCAGATAGGATATCGGGCGGGGGGGGAGGGTAAATCAAACATATTGAAAACCAAAATAAAGTTGAAGTGGTTATTTTTATGACCCAATGAATTCACATTATCGGGGAAGAGAGTTTATTTTTAATCCATTTTTGTGCTTTAAATCTGTAAAAGGGGGGGTAATCCATGTAAACCGACATGTCCTTCTGCTCTTTCCAAATGATTACTATGCTACTGCCATACTTTGTGGAACTTATATGCTATAGTTAACTCTTTTTTTTTTCATAAGAAAATTATTTTACCTATGAAGAATATAGGCGGGTGGAGTCGTGTTTCTTCCGTTTGATTCAGGGGTTTAAAAAGACTACAAGATTTGTTAGAAATCTTGAGATAAGACAACACTGGGAGCCATTCTCTCTCTCCATCTCTCTCTCCATCTCTCTCCCCATCTCTCTCTCTCTCTCTCTCGTTTGAAATTAAAATCTGCCCTTGTCGCCATTCATCCCATCCCTCTCTTTCAAGCGACCGGAACTGGCTAATGGCTCTTTCCAAATGAAGATAAATATCGCAGACTTTGCTGGCCTCGCGCGTCTCCCTCCCCTTCCCGTTTTGCCCCTTCGACAAAAGCCGGCTCTTCACAATGCACGTCCCGTTCTATGGAAAAGCGAAGAAACCTTTCATTTCCTGTCATCACAGCAGATGCACTCAAACACATCCCGCATGTAACTGAGCCGCGCCTGGCTCCGTATCTAGCCACATAATGTATTGGTTTGTACACTTGTTTACCCATGGCCGGTCTGACGCGATTTCGCTAGTCCGCTATTCTCAGCTTCCTTTTCAAAGGAGCCAGGAATCCGAACAAAAGATAAAAATACTCGACACGTTTTCGCGGACGGCACCATTAAAGTGGTACAGCAGAAGACTTCTTCTTCTTCTTCTTCTTCAATATCCCCCCTTCCTTTTATTATTAATATCTCGCCATGAGTTCGGATTGTAGTTTCTCCGGTTCACAATGCTTCAAGAGATTCCTGATACGTTCTGCCGGGTTACACTCTCCTTGAAATTGAAACGGCTTCTCTGCCAATAGTCGTCGCGCCTTGATGGATAAAGGGAAATGTAAAAAAAAGGTGGGGGGGGGGAGAGGAGAGAGAGAGAGAGACAGAGAGAGAGGAAGAGAGAGATGGAGAGGAGAGAGAGAGAGAGGAGAGAGGAGAGGAGAGAGAGAGATGGGAGAGAGAAGAGAGATGGAGAGAAGATGGAGAGAGAGAGAGAGATGGAGAGCGGAGAGAGAGAGAGAGGGAGAGAGATGGGAGAGAGATGGGAGAGAGAGAGAGGGAGAGGAGAGAGAGAGATGGGGAGAGAGAGATGGGGAGAGAGAGATGGAGAGAGGAGAGAGCGGAAGAGAGAGAGAGGAGAGGAAGAGAGGAGAAGAGAGAATATTCTGCCAATAAATTTTATTAAAATGACTTCAATTAGTTGTAATGTGCGCAATTGGTTGTCGTGTGTGGCCCTCATGACAACACATATGTGACCCATGTGGCCCTCGGGGGACGCTCTGTTTGACATGCCTGCTTTAAGACGTAAGTTAAGTTGTACGCCGATCAGAAGTTTAATACCTTTATGACTTTAAGATTCTGTTATATGTTTGACTTAAACGTTAGTCGATGACATGCCGGACAAGAAAGATTAAAATATAAATTAAAAATTTTTAAGTATAAATGGAATGTGCGTGCGTGCGATGTACCATCTTTATTGGGAGATGTTACGTAAAGGTAAATGTCAATATATGAAGAACTGAGAGAGGAGGGCGCGAGTTCGAATCCGACTGGAGACCACCGGCTTGTTTTAGCTTATCTCCCTGGCGTGAATTTTTCTCGTGTTTCAATGGACCTCATATATTAAGAGAACAATATAATATTTATGCCAAGCCTTTCTTTCTGAAAACAGAAGTGAAATCTACGCAGAAGCTTTCAACCGACTATAGACTTGGTCCAGGATGTTCAGCATGGCTGACATTGAAGAGATAACGTTCCCATAGTATCTTAACTCTGAGAAACGGACGACTGCAGGCCCCAGATCATCTCTGAGCAAAATTCACGATTAGGAATTAATATTCCTGATGCAGCAGCTACGTAGAACTTGCGTTTAATTAGGCAGTTGAAAGGAACTTTCATTTCCGCCTGTAATTACTTTCCTTGGAGTGGATGGTAATCAATAGAATTGAAGTCATCTTAACAGCTTAGTGGTTTTCGATGAAGAATCAAATCAAAGTTGAGCATATTGTATTCCCAAAGTAATTTCGTATATATATTGTTGTTGTTGTTCTTGTTGTTGTTAAGTTTAAAGTGAACAGAAACGCAACGGTTTTCGGTTTCTTTGCCTCTTCAGGAAAGAAAATTCCTTCTCGCCGAATAACAACAGAACGTGATCTCAATTTTATCGATAACGACTCGAGATTACCTTGTCTGGAGTTTTCGTATGCCGGAAATAAGTTTCTAAGGGTTATTTTTGTTTCACTAAGGAACGCCTAATGTATACATATATTTTTTTTAAAACTCTGCAAGGAAATGCGGAGTGACCTAATAGAACCATTAAAACTGACACAGAGGTGATTGAAACTGGAGACCCCGGGCGTGAGGGCCGAGCGCACTACCACTAGACCAACTAGATGTTGACCGTTTTCATTCTTCGAAGCATAACTAAGTTAAGAAAATAAAAAAACTGGGCTGCCAACCTAAATCAAAGGGCTCGGCTAGCAGTACACAGAGATGTAGACGAAGAGCTGGCATGAGATGCACCAACAGAAGCTCTGTCGGTTTTCACGTGTCAGATACACAGAAATCATTTCATTCCTTGCGACGATTCCACGCTAGTCATGTTTGCGGCTATAGACGATGTCCAGCCTAATTCGTAGTATCGGTGTATCAGGGCTTATTTAGTGCGCGCCCAGGAGTCCTATTCCTTCTCCCTTCACATAGGCTTATCTGAATACACCGCTTTCGTCCCGGCCGCTCCGGTCCAGCGGTTCTCAAGCTTCTTTATTCCCTGGCCTCCCTCTCACGGAAGTCGCGAGCCATCTACCAGCCCCACCCCACCCCACACACACTTTCGCTTTCCGCACCGGAAGAATGGCGCTTCTTTTGATGAGATGCCAGTGAAGTGACGTCTGATGTTCCAACCTGGAGGGCTTGAGTCTCGTGTCGAGCTCCACGTCCAGCCAGTCTTCCTCTTCTTCGTTTTCATCCCGACAAGTGTTGGAGACGGCGGCAGAAAATGCTTCGAGGCTGCATCGGCGAGTCCGCGATACTCGAACCGTACGTGGAGCCAAAAGTCCGTCAAATACCAGCTTCAGTAACCCGGTTCAATGCGAGCTCCGCAAGATCGTCCACTTTTCTGATGGAAGCTTGGCATCGGTCTTTCCAAATGCAACCCCTCTTTTGCGAATAGATTTCTAGAACAACTGAAATCTTCTCTCTAGTCCTTGGGAATACTTCCCGAACTGCTCGTGGAGGGCCCCGTAGGTTCGCTTCCACATCTTCGACGATCTGTAAAATCGCTTCATGTGTTCGCCCCCTATTTCTTCACAGACCTTTAAAAATGCACGTGTCCGGAGAGTGGCATTCAATAAAGCGTACAGTTTTTAATGCTTCGTCCAGAATCGTTTCAAGACCATAGGGCATCTTCACAGCGGGTTGTTCGCGATAAATGCTACTGTGCAGCTACAACTACGCTCTTCATCCTGCCACTCATCGCCAGCGCCATTAGTGATCAAACACCAACACATCGTCTCTAATCCACTTTATTTCTTTCAACGAAGTCGCTCGGTGTCTCGAAAATGGCTTCTTCTGTCGCGTTGGTAGGCAGACATTGGTAGAGCAAAAATTTGTCATGGACTACGACTAGTTATTCATACCGGACACGTGCCTGCCAGACGGTTAGCATTGCCCATTATATCGATGGACTTACCACACTGGAGCAGAAAGTACTGGTCCTGGCGCAGGCGGAACAACAGCTGGTATTGTACCTTTTCAGCCATGAATGTCATTCGACGCTGAACAGCTTCTAACTTGTCAATGTCTTTCTTTGCCATTGTTTCCGCAGCAGGCTCAGTCAAGTTCTCTGCTACAGCATAATCTCTCCCAGTCTTTGCCACCAACGGTGATATCTCGTGAAAAGGCTACTATTCCCCACCAGTAGCAAAAAATTCAGTTATCCTGCTGTGAATCAGTTTCTTCGTTTGTTCTTAAAATACTCAAGAGGCTCTCCAATGTATTCCTCGTGTTTGCATTCAAAATTGTGTTTAAGCTTAAAGGGTCCCATTGCTTCATCAGCCAAAGTTCTGTAAAACAAAACTCTTTTCTGTCATCGGTCTAGGAAAATTCCATTTTCCAGTAGTCGCTGCTAAACTTCTTGCGCCTCTTCCGACTCTCATTGTTGTATTTAATTCTGATCGATATCTTTCGCAATAATTTCTCCAACAGTCTCTTCTTTGTTCTTCGTCTACCCACAATTAGGCAAGTCATTCGCACCGAACACGCCTTCTGTCTCATTCTATACCGCACTTGTCAACTTCCTGACATCAAAATCAAAGTATCTTGATTGTATTTCTCAACTCCGCCCCTTCCCATCTCGCTTTGTCATCAGTATTTCGCACCTTGCTCGCATCCACACTATCACAAACCGTGCCGGATTTGTGCTTCATGGTACCAAATTTAAAAGCAATGATTCACGCCGACTATGTAAAAGACGAGGGGGGGTGTTTTGTTTTTAAAAAAACTGGGGTATCCAAGGGGTTGGAGACAAAGTGCTGCGGCATTGCACAAAAATGCACAACTGTCAAAGAGCAGTCAAAAACCAAAATGAACAGTTTAACGGGGCCGACTGGAAGCACCGGTGCTGCCACCATCCTTGGACACACTGTTCGAGGCCAACAGAGGCACAACTCCTTGCTGGGCGATGCCACACAACCCGACAGCGCATTTGCTTACGAAAAACTATGAACATTATTTGGTTGCCTTTTTGCTACCATGTAATAAATCTATGCGCATCACCTAAATATCATGAGTAAATCATTAATTCATGACAGAAACAAAAGCATAGACATTTTCATGTCGTAAACATTAATCTACAAGAGAACGTTTATTTGAAACATTCTAATATCTGTTATAAAAAATCATCACATTAATCTCCTTTTGAGAAGCTAATATCTTACATCCAACATCAATCAAAGCAAATCAACGGTAACAGACCTCGGTTTCGAGACTATTATCGTTGCTGATGCTGACGGCGAGTGGCGCCGCGCGCTCGCGAGACTCGGTCTGGTGGTGTGACGTCACGCGAGAGGTGGACCAGGCCGCGCGAACCGCACACCGCTCTAGCCACAGAAGCTGGTGGTGTCACGTGATCTCTCCCCCCCCCACCCCGCCCACATACACACGCACACACCTGTTCGCGCTTTCTGTCACTGCGGAGGAGATAAGCCCGACGCAACCACATTCCTGTCCTGGCAAGAATTTTGGCGAAGTTATCAATCACGAAAACTACACTGCGAGAGGGGAGGAAGGGAGGGGGGACGAAAGAAAAAGAATTCTGGGTTTATTGTTTAAAAAACGACTTTATTGACTTCGAGGAATTAGGTTATATAAGTAACATTAGCATACTGACGTTTAATAATGCTCCGACCTGATAAATGGCAGTCTGAAACGATCTCCTAAGTCTTTTGATTCTGACAATTATGCAATTTATATCAAATCATCCCGGTGGAGAATTCCGAGCAGCGCCCTCTGTCGTACCGAAGGCCCTTATCGGAGAGCGAGAACCTGCTCTTGGGGGTACTCACGACAAAGGGGCGGAGATTAGACCGAAAGCCGCGCAGATCGCTTTTTCATAAAGTAGTTGCTATGTTTCTGCGACGGACTCCACCGGTTATAAATCAGAGGAGCCGCAGTCTGGAGGGAGGGCTGGTACCTAGACATGGCGTCAGTTCCGTTTCGGAGACTTAGACGTTAATCTTTCCGGTCATCTTTACTTCCGAGTGTGCGGAATGGCCGGGTTATATCAGAGTGGCCGCGTCGGGTTGTGTTTTCGGCATTCGCATTAACCGGTTCGTGGCTAGAGTTTATTTAAAGGAAACAATAACGTTCGCTTATTACGCGCGTTATCCACGGGTCTCCATTCACTAGCGGTTCGTGTTCTATAGCCCGCGCTGAGTTCTGTAATATGTACACCCCGTGGCACCCACGCGGTCTGACTACTCGAGGCGAGCTCGAGACAGGAGTCGTAGCAGCAAAAACGTCTGGAAGCCCCAGCCTTATACTTTAGCCTCAGAGTTGAGAGAGATCCGAGCCGTTTTTAAGCGCACTTACTCACTCTGTTGGCTCCCAGAAGGAGCTTCCCGACCCTGTTTACGCGCCTCCCATGGATCTCCCAAAGAGTGACGGTTATTAATTAACTGAAGTTCGAATGGTGCCAATTTGCCATTTCTCGAAGCAGCATGGCGAACAGCTGGAGCGGAGTTATTCTTCGAGCCGGCCAAAGGGTGTTTTCGTTAATTTGAGAGAAGTAAACATTCCAACTCGGACCCATAGCTCTGGCGATAATCTCGCTCGCTTCTATTAGCTCTCCAGGAAAAGAGGGAAAAAGAATCATAATAACGTCAGATCTTCATAATCTACGCACCGAACGGTATATTTTGACATAGTAGATTTTGATTTCGATATGTAACTTTATAAGAACAAAACCACGACTACCAACAACTTATCCGCATTAATTTCAGGGGCATGTTAATAGGTTTAAGACTTTGGTACTTTTCACAAGTAAACATACGTGATGCTACCAGTCTTTTATCAGAAAGATCACTGTTAACATTGTTTTCGTCATATTTGTGAAAGATGGCCTCTGTGCGTCATAGTTGTGGAAGATGGCCTCCTGTACGTCATAGTTGTGAAAGATGGCCTGCTTGCTCTGCGTAGTTTATAAGGGTTCGGACGTCATTAGTTTGTTCTTTTAAAAAAGCTTGAAAGCATAAGATGGCCCACCTCCCAAGAAATATGGACATAATAATAGTTCTTTATTACATTTGATAACTTGTGATTTATGCTTTTAACGATGAAAAATCGAAGCGCAGATGGACGGGAGGTAAAACATACACGAGGCTCGAGGCTCTCGAATATCCTTCACTTCGGATCATAATTCTGTTGACGCCACATCTGCTCCTTCTCTCTGTTTTTTGCGCTCCTGTTTGGTATCGGAGACACTAATAAAATTAATTGACCCCCCCCTTCCGTTTTCTACCGAAAGACCCCGATTCTACGATTTGTAAACATAAATCAAGCTGTCAGAGCCCGACGATTTACGTTCGAAGTCATAAACGGCCCGGTTTCCACGAATAGAAACGTTATAAGGGGAGGTTAATCCGTTGTGAAAGTGAACTGTCGCGAACCTTTGTAGCAGGCCGCTCTAAAAGGTGGCAAGCGCACGTGTTAAGCTATTTTACCAGGGCGCGATTAGATGGTACTTTTTATTCCTTTGGCGCCGTTTACGCTGGTGTCAGCAAGACCATCAAGTGGCTGTTGTTAGTTGGCGTTTTATATATATATATAGGCGATGTCGGGTCAGCTAGCCACGGATGAGCCGAGCCATTTCACAGTCGCGTCTCCACGCCCAGCTAAGGGGGAAAGGGTCAAGAATTCTCTGCCCTTGACGGTCGCTCTTCTTGACACGTGGTCGACTTTCTGAGTCGGAGATAAAACTGAACACTGAACGTTGGTAGCCTGTACTAAAAAAGTCTCCGCACGGATGCAATAATAATAATAATAATAATAAAATAATAAAATCCTATCTTTAAAGATCAGAAAGTTACCGGTATTTTCAGCACAGCAGTAGCACCCAATTTTTAACCAAGTAAATGATGCACTAATTTCGTCAGAATTAACTAAGAGGCGAAGATGTCGGGGTCAAGGAAAGAGGTCAGTTATGATGGGCAGCACGCTCTTGAAACAATGCGCGCGCACCTTATTATCGATCTATCGATATGTTCCACTTGGATAAATTAAATGAAGCATACCTGTCACGAAATTAACCTAACTTTTAGCAAATGATCTTGAAGTCGGAAAAGCTATGGAAATTCTTAAATTAAAACATTAAAGACCGGTGTAGGGGAGAGAAGCTGTGTAATCGTTTCTGGTGGGATGGTAGGTCTCTCCCTTCTTTTGTGGATGTATAGTCTTGGTGCTATATCGAAATCCATCACGATAAACTATCCTTCAGAAGAACAAACCTAAAAAAAAGCGATTTAATTTTACCACGCGCCAAAAGAATACACAACTCGGAGATATATCAAGTTCTACACCTGTCTATAAATAAAGTATCAAAACGAGATCGAAATTTATATTAGGTACTGTAGTGATTAAAACAATTTTTATTTCAAGCAAACACCCCCTCTCGCTCTGCCCCCCCCTCTCTCTCTCCCCCTCTCTGCTCCCCCTCGCCTTCTTTATCTCTCTCTATCTCTCTCTCTCTCTTGATCCTCTCTCTCTGATTCTCCCTCTCTCTCTCTCTCTTGGTTCTCTCTCTCTCTTGATCCTCTCTCTCTTGATTCTCTCTCTCTCTTGATCCTCTCTCTCTCTTGATTCTCTCACTCTCTTGATCTCTCTCTCTGATGTTCCCTATCTCTCTTGGTCCTCTCTCTTGATTCTCTCTCTCTCTTGATCCTCTCTCTCTCTTGATTCTCTCTCTCTCTCTCTCTCTCTTGATCCTCCTCTCTTGATTTTCTCTCTCTTGATCCCCTCTCTCTTGATTTTCTCTCTCTCTTGATTCTCTCTCTCTTGATCCTCTCTCTCTTGATTCTCTCTCTCTCTCTCTTGATCCTCTCTCTCTCTTGATTCTCTCTCTCTGAATCCCCTCGCTCTTGATCTTTCGAGCCTCTCTTCTCCTCTCTCTCTTGATCCTCTCTCTCTCTTGATTCTCTCTCTCTCTGGCCCTCTCTCTCTCTGGATCCTCTCCGTCTTTTCCTCTATCTCTCTCTCTCTTTCTATCTCTCCTCTCTCTCTCATCTCCTCTCGCTCTCTCTCTCTCTCTCTCTTCTCTCTCTCGCTCTCTCTGCTCTCTCTCTCTCTCTCTCTCTTTCTTGAGAAAGGCTAACTCCGTTCAAATTCCATCACCATTAAAGAGCAAACAAGTAAAGGCATCGATGAATCACATCTTGCTTCATGACAGACGCGTGTAGACAATGAGCGGAATTTTAGAGAAGCAAAGATCACGTCGGGATGACATCATCTTCAAACAAGAACATGTCTCCTTTGTTATCGTGGACGTGAGTGCGAGTGTGACGTCACAAGAGGGAGGGGAGACAAAAAACATTAAAAGGTTTTTCGCCCGCCCTTTGGCAGAAAGAAATGGAAAAAATCTTATTTTCCGTTCACTGGTTTTAACTCACGTAAATTTTTTTTTTTTTAATATATTTTAACGTGAAACCTCCCCCACGTGTTGGCTAATCTTACAGGTGTTCGGTCAGCGCCAGTTTGTGATGGCTCCCGTCGCGCTTAGAAATTCGCGGTCACGTTTGTCTTGTCAACCTGGCGACCTCATGCGGCGAAGGCGAGAATTAATATCGCTGCCGCGCTGTGACGTGACAAAGGTAATGGAATACAGACAGAGGTATTCCGCACGTGAGCGGACGAAGCTCTAATCTGAATCTTTTATTTCTCGGCTAACGACGACGATTGCAATTCCGTAACCAACCAAGCGATCAATTTATTTGCTCCACTCTTCACAAAACCGTCTGCTAGCCGTGTCTCCGAGGTAATTACACACCTGCAAAAATGTCGCCTGCGTTTGGCGGTATAAATATAGTTCACTGAAGCCGGTGTTTGTCTTTTTGTTGTTGTTCTTGTTGTTGTTGTTGTTGTTGTTCTTGTTGTTGTTGTTGTTGTTCAGACGTATGCAATCAGGTTGTACACCGGGCAAGATTTAAATTACCTTATACTTTCCTTTTAAACTTGGCAAGGAGAATTAACTAGAAGCGGGGAGAGACTTCAAGTTGGCCATGTTTTCGGAGAATGCGGTTCGTTCTCGGTCTGGAGCAAGATCAACTGAAAATGAGGCCGTTTTCTTTGGAAATTAGGGAGGGTGTTTTACTTAGATAATTATCATGCCATAATTTATTCTTTCTGTTTTTTTTTATTCGGAAATTAAAATAAACTTTATTTCCGAACTTAAGACTACAGTGCGCTGTCATAATAATTAAGTAGCCTTCCCTTCCCCCTCCCTCTGTTGTTGCAGTATGTTAGTTTGTAGCGGAAAATGGTAAATAAGCCCCCCCAGGGATACAGAGGAGTTCTTTATCTTGCTACTTAGTCAAGCAAAAAGCCTCTGTCCTCTTTGGCAATGAATCAACGAGATTTTGTGTCACGATCGGGTTCCCTCCCCCAACCCAACACACACACACTCATATCCGTGTGAGGGTTTTTTCCTAATTCCGCCCTACTGGCGAAGGTTGCTCTTAGCTGACAATACAGTCCCCCACACGTACTCCACTCCATCAGATTCGTATCGGGACTTTGGATAACCAGAGAAGACGTTGAAAATCTTGATTTCTCTTCAAGACTGTGGCTCCACGGAAGATGGCGCATGCAGCATCATTCTCCTAGAAAATATGGGCATGGAATGACAGTACACCGTCTTGGTGAAATGGCAGGCAATATCTCTTTAAAAGATCATTGTAACCCCTGGCGGAGACTAGATGGTCTTTGACAAACGAAAAGTTTTTTTACCGAGGCACATTGCACCGATACCATCACACCTCTTCGTCCTTGACCACGAGCTGAAGACAGTGGGTCTGAAGAACGTCGATAGGTCATCTAAAAACCATGGGGAAATCTCCAGGAAAAACTTACGAAACTTGGTCCCATCGGAGAAGAGTGAACGTTGCCAATACTCCAGTGTTTCGTCGGAGGCATGTCCTTCGACCACACCTTTTGAGGCGCTCTATTCCTATTTTTAAAAGGGGGCTTTGTGGGTCCTGCTCACCCTCTCTAGCCAAATTGACGTTGGCTCATATTTACTGCATGTGACAGAACCATGGCAGCGCGGTGTCTCTGTTGAAAGCGTCCCAGCTCGCTCTTCCGTATCAGCGATATACGCTTTGGTGAACATCGCGATGGTTAGAGATTCGCGAGAAATCCCGAGATCTTCGGAAAGCTATCGTTGAGGGCCGGTGCAGTACCATTCTCTGATTTCATTTTGGACATCAGTGATTTATCGATGAATGGCCTGAAGTCCAACCAAATAACACCACGTTTAAACATCATCTCTCCGACTAATCTTTTGGTAAAATTCTGAAGATCAAAATGTAAGAATTTATCGCCAAACTTTTCCAACCATTGATAAAAGGAAACGGTATTGATCATACTTAATAACTTAAATGTCAGCATCTCAAATAATATTTTCTTTTCATATATATGCTGACGGAATAATTCCCAGAACGAATGCAAATTAGGAAATGCACAATGAATCGAGATACCCATAACTATAAATATCCTTTAAATACTCGGACTGTAGGTATCGCTTCTATGATTTTTAGTTGGAACTTCATTTTCTGAACTAAGAACAGAATATTTTTACAGTAAGAAAGAACCCGATAGTTCACGCCGCATCTTGTTGCAAGTCTTGCAATTTTGGGCTGATATTCTCGGTCAGTCTGTGTGAGTATTGATTTAAATAAGTTACACCTTAATATAATTTTAAATTTAAAATTAAAAAAAAAACAGTAAATAGATTTAAGTAATGCTTTCAATGATTGCGATTTGTAGCAATTTTAACACTGCTAATTCATGTAATTTAACTTATATACAACATAAGGTGGGGCAAATTTGAGCGTATTTGTGATGTTTGATAGATGTAAGAGACAAGATTATTTTATTTTAACCTGAAAATTGATGTAAAAAAAACAACTCAAGTTCTGAATGATTCAAGACAAAATAAAACGGTCGGTATAAAAGTGGCTGATATTAACAAAAATGCTCATATTTATTTCAAATGATGTTCAAACATATTTATTTATTTTAAATTGCCCTAGACAAGCATTTGTGCGATATGTACACGCGTTGACAATATAGCGACCGAAATGTTCAAATAGATATCAAAAGTCGCGATTTCACAGTTAAAGGAAGATCAAGTCAGTCATGCAAGCAGATTTATATTTATTCTTAGTCTCGACGCAACTACCATAGGGCCAGCACCCACAAACAGGTATCGGAGGCCAACGGCCAGACTCAACCAACGAACCTTATAAAGACAACTTCCACATGGTTGATATTCTACCAATTTAACGTCTTTTTTTTTTTTACGAGAAGGAAAGTGCCTGTTCTCCTATACTTAGTCTCCAGATACAATACTCAAGTTTTACGGTCTGGAAAATTCTAAATTTTGTTTTTATGCAGAAATTTGGGCACAAAAAATATCGCTGATACTCAGCTTAAAGTTCGGGGGGGTGGTGTGTGTGTTCAAATACAGGGGTGGGGGGAGGTATAGGGGTCTCTCAGTTTTATCAAATCAAAAAAAAAGAAAAAATAATATGGTTTTTCAAATAAGCGTAATTTATTTTGATCCTCTTTTTCTTTCGCGACCAAAGAGGGCGCGGCGGGCGATCCTCTCTCTCTCTCTCGAGCTTCTCTCTCTCTCTCTTCTCCGCTCTCTCTCCTCTCTCGCTCTCTCGTCTCTCTCTCTCTCTCATTCTCTCTCTCCCTCACCAATCTCTCTCTCCTCTCTCCTCTCTCTCTCTATCTCTCTCTCTACTCTCTCTCTCTCTCTCTGTCTACTCTCTCTGTCTATTCCTCTCTCTCTCTCTCTCTCTCTCTCTCTCTCTTCTGTCTCTCTCTCTCTCTCTCTCTCTCATCTCTCTCTCTTTCTCTCCTAGCATCTCTCTCTCTCGTCGCTCTCTCTCTCTCTCGCTCTCTCTCCTCACTCTTCTCTCTCACATCTCTCCTCTCTCTCATCCCTATCTCTCTCTCTCCCTCCCAGCCCCATCTCTCTCTCTCTCTCCTCTCTCTCTCTCTCTCTCTCTCTCTCTCTCTCTATCTCTCTCTCTCTCTCTCTCTCTCTCTCTCTCTGAGTTAGGCTAACCACTGAACGATCGCTTCGCTCTTCATCAAAGAGGGAGAATTGTTTTACAGAAAACCATGAAATATACCCCGCCTTTTGAGTTTTTATTTGTTAAATTTTATATTTGTTATATTTTTAAAATCCACAGAAAACAATCTTTTACCAATGAAATTAAATAATTTTCAAAAATCTTTTCCCTCTGAAGCATCATATCCCCCCCATAAAAAGGGGGATTCCAAGGATATTTTTTTCCCTTCCTAATCTTTTAAAATTTCTACAACTTCACCGCAATACACAAAATACAGTGAACTCGAGTTGACAGGCGGCCAACCATCGCGACCCACATGGCGGAACTCTCCGGCCTTGAATATCAATGCCGCTTGTGTTGCCATAGGAAATAACTGGCCACGTAATTGATTTCTTCAAAAAATCAATTAATCCCCGCGATGAGTCCCTCGGAAATGGATAGTGACAGAGATGGGAGGGCAGTGTTCAATTATAACCGAGGTCGTATTTTCGAACGCCACGAAGTGAACTTCGGGCTCTCAATTTGTCCGCATCCTAAGTGACATCCATGGGAAAGCCGCTCCGAACGAACTGACATAATTTCCTTGCTGTATGACAGCGAGCTCTGAAGTCGCGGGGAATGATATTAGTCGCTGACAAACGGCGGGATATTTTAGGGTGCAAGACGAATTCTTTTTTTTCTCACCAAGAAGAAAGCAAGCAACTTTGTACAACCGAGAGGCCATTATTTTCTCGGTCCGACTTAATGACGTCAGCATGGTCCTAGTTCGCGTGCTTACCTCCCTTTGGAAACTTGAATCCTTCCGGAGCCATTGCGACGTCAAGGAATAGGTCAAATAAACAAAGTGGACGAGGTAAATGAATAAATACGGAACCGTTAACGCGGGTATTTGTAAAAGCCCCTCCGTGAGGTGTCCTCAGAAAGATTCTTCTTGTGGGTATCGCAAACTTCGAGAGCATTTTTTCCCGTTGAGTAAATGCGTCCATTCCGATTCTAAGTTGATCCTGCCCGTTCGTCCCACGTCCGAAGTATCTAAAAACAACAAAAAGATCAGTTGAGCCGTTTCTGGAGTTTACAAAATATGTTCACGTGGACTGCCCGCCATCTTTCCTTTTCCGGCGCAGTTCGCATCTGCTTCCTGTGACGAAGTGATGACGTGTGACCACGTGTTTTACTTACTATACCATTTCGCATACTCTAATGTCCGTCATTAGGCTTTAAACCGCAGTTCGGTGTGTTAATGAAATATTTACAAAGCAAATCAGTATGAATGACTTCTTTAAATCATGCTGAAATAGGCTGTTATTTGAGGCGACTCGTATTTCTGTTCCTGATTAATTATCAAAACTTGACTAACGAGAGTTAAAACGACCGACCTTTACTGCCTAGTTACAGTTTCTCTTTTTATTTTTTTTTTGTAATAAAGTACAAATGATTATTTTCTAATAATAATATAAACTCGGCGTATATATATATATCAAGCATCTATGCCAGATCTGGTCTTAGAGGACGGAGAAAATGTATTTTAGGCTAAATTCTTTTTTATTATTGCTATGCCATTAAAAGTGTTTAATTTTGTAACAAACAATAACGGTGGGAGATAATTTACGATATGTCTTGTGTCATTATTAGTTTTTTGGGGAGGGTGCAATCTGAGAACCGTTAATGCGTTTACTAATTGAATGTACTCGTTATTGATTTATTCGCGCGAGTAGATAGATGTGCGACAGACCTTAGGAGATCACCATACGAACAAATGAAGTAAACTGTCAGTGGCCAGTCGACAGCGATATACTGTATGCCAGATTTTTTTAAAAATTAAATGTATCAGCACTTTTTCCCCTGGTGGTGGAGAGCGGAGCTTTTATAAGTCATCTCTTATAGCTACTAAACTTAACTAAACATACCCACTCGGCTACTAACGTGATTTTTTAGAATGCCCCCAGAAAGGTTACGGTCGCTGCTTCATTTATCGCCAGGTGGCGGGTGATGCAGTCACATGTTCCGACCACGGAAAATTC